>BTHU01000008.1:107748189-107908189 GCA_036184795.1 Tokudaia tokunoshimensis
ACCAAGGCTTCTTAGCAGGAGCTTCCAAGAAATTGGCATTCTTCACTCTATCCTTTCCTTCTCCACCTCAGCCTGCCACCTGCTACACGCTGCCCCCTGACCCCATTAGGTCTTAATATTAAATTTCTTTCCTCACACAATTTAGAGTCCTGACCTCATCTATTCTTCACTTCCCAAACCTTAAACCTTAGTTCACACAATCACACACACACACACACACACACACACACACACACACACACACACATACACACACGCCTGTGTGCACATACCCACACCCATACACAATCCTGGATGTAAGAGTTCTGCTTAGATATGTTCCCCAGACACAGATCCCACACCCTACTCCCCGGCTCCACACGGCACTGCTCTCTCTATCTGGGGTGGCTTCTCCCCACGCCAGTCATGCCTCAGGCTGAGAAGGTAACTGTAAGAAGACAGTTCAAGAAAAGTTCCCAGCTTTTGAGAGGGAAGCTGTTCTGTTAGTTTTTGATGGTTGCGCTGAGTGACAACTACCCCACCTCTTGCTTGCACGAGTCTGTTTGGAGCATGTGTTCCATGACCGTTCTATGTTGTGGGACATGGAGAAGACCACAGTAGGTCTGGGTGACATAGGTCAGAGATGAGGCAGATCAGGGGTTACCTGTAGCCTCAGGAGCCATGGACGATTCAACTTTGAAGAGGATGTAGGTCTGGGGGTTTTTACTTTCTTTTCCTTTTGTTGTTTCTCTGTCGTCGTTTTTACTTTCTTTTTCTTTTGTTGTTTCCCTGTTTCCTTTGTGCCATAGATTTCACCATTTATGCTAAAGCGAATATTCCCCTTCTATAACCAGAATTAAAGGAGAGAGCTGTAAGTTGGGTTAGTCTTTGAACAATGGTATACCTGTTTTAGCCCATGCCCAATCTCCTCAGTGGCCCAGTATCCCTAGACACCAGACTTATCTCTGTCACCTGGAAATCCACTTTCTATAGACCTATGTCTTACACTATACAGACAGCCCATGTTTGGAGACAGATAGTTCAAATCTCCCAGGTCTGCATTCCTTTAAATTCCCCCATGGCTGGGGTTATCATGGGGTCGTCATCTCAGGTCTATACTCCTCCAGCCACGAGGCGGCAAGAAGAGTGTGGGAAGGAAGCCAGGGATGATGTCATAAGGCCATCTGTGATGCAGGAATCAGCATGGCTTCTAAGAGTTGAGTGGGAGCCCATTCATCACTACGGAAATTTCCAAAGTTGGGCTTTAAGATCAAAGTACAAAGCAGCACTGGCTCATTTGAATAAAGATAGAAAATGTTAGTGCTTTGATTTGGTGCAAATGATTAAAATTAGCAACCTGACCTATCAACAGGGATTTCCATCTCTGGATCTTGGCTCAGTCACACAGCGGGTCTAGTAATGTTCTTTTGGCAAAATATACAGCAGACGCTTGGCAGGAGGAGATTCATGAATGGCTCCTGAAAATGTCTGTCATAGAGAAATGAGGGAAAAAATATGAATGGCCACGAATGGGGTGGAGACAGGAAGTAATAGCAGCTCTTCCATCCTATTGGCAGAAGTGTGACCCTAACTACCATGCAAGATGTTTGGCAGTTTCCAATTATGCCAAATATGTATTCACCCTATTACTCAAAGTCCCACTCCTGGGTGCAGATGAAAAATGAAAATGTATCTTCACGGCGTGCATGCACAGGCTGTTTGTAGTGTAGATCATACAGTGCCTGCCTAGCAGTCAGGAAACCCTAGGTCAATGCCCAGCATTGTATAAACTGGATGTGGATTACGTACCTGTGATGTCAGTACTCAGGAGGTAGAGAAAGGATAAGAAGTTCAAGGCTATTCAGTCTCAGCAACATATACCAAGTTTAAGACTACCTTGGGTATAGCAGACACTATCGTAAAATTACACACACACACATACACACACACACACACACACACACACACACACACACACACGCACGCGTGCGCGCGCGCACACACACACGCACACGACTGGCAAGATGCCAGGTGCTTGTCATATACATCCAAGGACCCAGGTTCAATCCTCAGATTCCGTGACAAGGTGGAAGGAGAGAAATGAGTCCCTGTGACATCTACAAATGCACCACAGTGTGCACCGTTCCCCCCCCCAACCCACAGTGAGAAAAAAAGCGTGCGCACAGATGTCCATGATGGTTTTATTTTGATCAACTCAAAAGAGGAAGCAATGTAACTGTCTACCAGTCTAGATGACTACACAATCACACTCATATAATCAAACATTCGCTAGCAGTGGTACCAAGCAGGCATGCAGTAATACAGTGTGCTAAATGAACCCAATGTAAAAGATTACCTGCCAAATGACTTCTTGTGTAGAAAATGATAAATCTCATCTACAGGCAGGAGAAATCAAACCACACCCTGAATAAGGATATAAAGGGAATGCCTGCCTATAGTACAAGGAAGCCCAGAGCAGCAGGTTGTATGTCCATGTTGGTCAGGAGTTTGATGACTCATCAAGTGCTTCTTGAAGCCGCAAAGAGAGCTTGCCTTTGCTCTGTCGTGGAAGAGCGCCAGTCAAATAAGCCAAATTAAGGACAATATACCTGTGCTTATGTGCATGTGTTATAAATCACTATAAGGGGGGGCTGTGGCAGAGCAGGGTGGCACAGGCTTTTAATCCTCGCATTCAGGAAGTAGAGGCAGAGCTGGGGGTTACACAGTGAGACCCTGTCTAAAAACAATGGAGGACTCTTGAGGACACCCAAGGCTGGTGCTAGATCTTTGAAAGTCTGGTAGGATTGGACACTTAACCAACCTGTGCATTGAATACGCTTATGTTTATGTGTATGTGTGTGGTAGTGTGTATGCATATGAGTGTGCACATGTGTGCCGCGGTGTGCATATGGTGGTCAGAGGACAACTTGCAGGAGCCAGTTCTGTCTCACCATGTGGAGCCCAGGGACTGGCTTTCATGTCACCAGGTTTGCTGGGGAGTGCCTTTACTCACCGAGCTATCTTTCTAGCAGGAAGGCCTTTTCCTTCTTCATTCTTTCAATGATTTATTTATTCTTATTTTTCTATGCATTGTTGTATCTGTGTGAGGGTGTTGGATCCCATGGAACTGGACTTACAGACAGTTGTGAGCTGCCATGTGGGGTCTGAGGTCCTCTGCAAGAGAGGCCAGTGCTCTTAACCATGTAGCTAAATCTCCAGCTCCTCTTCTCCTCTCTCTCTCTCTCTCTCTCTCTCTCTCTCTCCCTCCCCCCTCCCCATCCCCACCCCCTCCCCATCCCCACCCCCTCCGCCTCTGCAACTCTTAGCTCCGCCTTCCTTTTCCCTGTCCAATCACAGGTCTCCTCTGCACTAATGTAATCGGATAGGGAAACTCCTTCGACCACGCCTCATTCCTCTCCTAACTCCTCTAAGATTCACCCCCACCTCCCTCCCCTCTCAACTTGGTGTTCTTTTTTATGTGTGTGTGCTCAGCTTTTAAATGTGGGTTCTAGGAGTGGAACTCAGCCTTTATTCACACAAGGCAAGCGCTTTACCTACAGAGTTATCTCCCAAGTACATAGTCTTCATAAAAGATCCTTTGTATGATTTTTCTATAGCAGCACAAATGGGGACATACACAGCTGCTCCTTGTGTCACTTCTTCCTGAGGCCGGTCACCGTTCTAGAGCCCGTTGCCCAGTGATTACTTAGAGGCCATACTGGAAACTTGCTGGGTCTTTGCACATAAAACATGGTCCTTCATTTTCCCTTGACAATGGATTACATTTGGGGCACATTTATAATTCTATGCTTAAGAGGATATTTCTCCAGGAAGTTGGGATCCTGGTCCTCACTTCTCTCTGCTCTGCTGTTGCTGAGAGTCTGACTTACTCCTCTGGAGGTAACTATTGGCTTTATTTCTTCTTCACGATTCCAGCATCTCATAATATGTCTGACTCCATCTGTTCTCAGTCAGAGTGGCTCAGTTGGCTGACTGGCTTATGCTGGTTTTCCTAAAGAATCTCTCTCAGATCCTCTCATCAATGGCAGGAAATCTTCTCTGCAATACTTCCTTACAGAGGGGCATACATGTGGTCAACACTGAACCCTGGGTTCTCCCATTTCTGAGTGAGCTGTCGGGGCTATTTTTTGTGCGCTGGTCTCCTGCGCAGGGGCATTCCTGAGCCAAGTTGTCACTTGGTACCAGGCTTTTCCATGCTTTCCAAAGCCAGACAAATCTCCCTAGAGGGAGTGACTGTATTAGTTACTTTCTTATTGCTGTGGTGCAATGTCATGACCAAGGCTATTAATAGGATAACAGTCATGTAGGTATATGGTTCCTGTTAAGGCCTAGGGAAAGTGTTAAGGCCTAGATGGAATGTTAAGGCCTAGGTAACTGTTACCTGTCTAGCCTTCCATTTTGTGCTGTTACTAATATTGTAAGGAAACTTTCTCATATGTGTTTCTGCTGTTACTAGGAAACTTTCTCATGCTCAAGTTGACTATATATTCTGTTATGTTCTGTGACCTTGGGAAAAAATCATGATAGAAGTCAGTAGAACTGCTTTGTATAGTTACCTACAATAAGCTTGGACCTGAAGCAACCACACAACAGCACTTCCTGCACTTGTGTATATGTTTTTATGGTATTTGCTTTTGTAAGCTGTCCCTGGGATGGACCCCAACATAAGAGACACCTGCACCAATAGAAGAAACCATTTGGAATAAGACTTCCATTTTGAGTAGGGGTGGAGTGAAGTTTAAGTTCTCAAGACCTCGCTGGGAACTGACATCCTATTTGGCAAAAAAAGACACGTATGTGGGTAACTGACATCTTGGTTAGTAAGTTAAGACATGAATGTTAGACAAGTCTTATTCTGGTTGACAAGTTAAGACGTGAATGTTAGACAAAGCAAGTCCCCTGCCACAATTGAATACCCCAATCAACAGGAGCAGGATAAGTATATGACAAAGACATATTCCTAAGGAAATCTCCTATCCCTAAATCCTGATTGGTGGAATAACTTGGCACAGATGTTTGTAGATCTCAGGCTCCAAAAGCCCTATAGGATCTTAACTCAATGTCACAGTCAGCTCCCATGACCCTAATTGGTTGATCAATCTTGGGATATGTCATTCAATAAACCACTCTTGTTTGACTGAGATCCATGTCTGAGTGGTTTTTGTGGCAATCCCTGGACTCCAACACTTCCAGAGGGATAGGACCCATCACCATCATGGTCGAAAGAGTGACAGCAGGAAGACATGACCTCAGGAACATTTGAGAGTTCATGTCTCCAACCTCAAGTAGGAGGCAGAGGAAGCCCACCCTCAGTGATATACGCAAGCCACACCTCCTAAACATCCCAAACAGTGCCACCAACTAGGGACCAAGCATCCAAAGGTCTGAGCCTATGGGGTGAGGGTGGGTGGTTTCATTCAAATCACCATACTCCCTCTGCTTCTCCCCCGGTCCCCATCATAATGCAAAATGCATTTAGTCCAACTGCAAAAGTCTCCATAATCCTTTACATTCTCAACATAGTTTAGAGGTGCAGAGAGTCAAGGCAATCTCTTGCAAAACCACAAAAATCTAATTGCATACTTTCAACATATAATGGCACAGAATATGCATCTCTATTCCAAAAGAATGGAGCAAAAGAGGAAGTACTGGGCCAAAGTGAATGAGAAAAATAAATTAAAGGAAGACATGATTGCTTCTAGGGGGTTGAGGTTTTAGTATAGATATGAAGAAGAAGACAGCTAGAGTCAGGGGCAGAGACATATGGAAGAGTGGAGTGGACAGGGCCAGCAAACCGAGCCAGACTCTGTGAGGAGACGGGGGATGGGAGTGGGAAGAACCCAAAGCCTAAGAATGGTACCTAAGAGACCAAGAGGTAAAAAGGACAGATGTAACCAACTTAGCTGAATTATACGGGGAATGGCAGCCCAGCCCCTTGGCTGTAGAGGTCAGCATAAGGAGTGAGTTATGCCAGCCAGGAGGGCCCTGGAAGAAGTAGTGACTGAAGGATGTTGGGAGAACCTAATAGCTAGGGTCCACTTTGATAAGTTAATAGGCACCTCTGTTAACCATTAGTCCTGTGTTTGAGACTAACACAAAAGCAAGACCAAACCATAGCAGGGCAAATTAGCTCTGTGTCTGATGTCAGTGGGCTTAGATAGCCTCACATTTCTAACTTTGCTGCCTGAAACATACATTCTTTGTTCTGACTCTTTGGCCTGACTCTCCTTTGTGCACTCTTTGGCAGTTACCTCATGCCTGTGGCATGTCTAATGTCTTGGGGTCTCCAATGCAGTGCAGGCTTTACCTCCATAACCTCGTATAGTGACCCCCTCAGGCCCTCTTGCCGTCTCAGGGACCTCATGAAGAAACTACCCTATCACATATTGCCTATCCTTGGTTGCTCTCTGAAACTGAATTAGATTCAATGACCCCTTTATCCTTGACTCCTTGTCACATGGGCAGCATTGACAAGTTTGGCAGTCAACTTGGGATGGAGTCTGGGTCCCTGAATCACATTTGCAGCAACTTTTGTTTGTTGTTTCTTTCTAGGAGCAGAAAATTCCTTAGGCCTTTTCAGGAGTTGGCAGCTTAGCTAGAAGTAGTCTTGCTCTGAGACACTCTATTGCAATATAGATCAGGCCTCTGCTTAACCTCATCTCTTTGAGCATAAACTTTGGCTGCAACATTGTTACTTGTGCTCTTTCTTTTTTTCAAAAGGTACTTTTTGTATTTTTTCTTCACTTGCTATTAGACCCATCTAAGCATGGCTATCAAAAACTACATGACAGAGTCAATATTAGGTGGTCTTGAAATCTTTACCAAAGACATCAAGCAAGTCCCTAGGACTGGAACAGAAATCAGCCAGTTACCACAGGAACAGTCTTCTGCTAATATTGTTCCTCCCAACACCTCTTGAGCTGGCCCTCCACTGTCCACATTGCTCGCAGCACCGTTTTCTAAACTTCTATTTGGATTTCCCATGAGCCTCTGCATAGAGCAAGTTAAAACACTTTTCTAGTTCGAAGTTTCAACGTCTTCCACTTTCCTCAAAAGACAGCACAGTTGGGTCTCTTTCAGTAACATCCCACTCCTGGTACCAATTTCTGTCTTAGCTTGGGCTTCTTTTACCACCACAAAACACCATGACCAAAAGCAATAGAGAGGAAAGGGTTTATTTCATCTTATGTCCCTCAAATCACACATTACCACTGAGGAAAGTCAGAGCAGGAACCTGGAGGGGGAAACGAAAGCAGAAGCCACGGAGGATTGCTGCTTAGTTGCTTATTCTTAGTGGCTTGCTCATCTTTCTTTCTTATACAACCCAGGGCCACCTTCACAGGGTGGACTCTTATTATCAATCATCAACAAAGACAATACTTCACAGAGGAGTTCGACACAAGTTCAAGGCCTCTACGACCTATGGGACACAGCTAGAAACAATGGCTAATTCCTAGTCTGTTACATACAAGAGCAAGATGCACTTATATCATGTTGTGTGGTCAACAATGAAGATGCATCAAAAGAATATAGACATCAGGCAGAAGGAGCTTTTGCTGACCACATCTGGGGATGGTTAGAGTACCATGATCTAAAGATATGAATGAGTCATCACATAAACCATGGTGTAGGAAATTAGTGACATACTATATAATTAAAGCATGATGAGATGAGCATAGTTTAATGAATTTCAAGTTTGTCTTCTGATATATATATATATATATATATATATATATATATATGCCAAGGAGAGAAGGATCAAATGAAGATGGAGGGGAGATGCCAACTTCATCAGGTGATCAGAGAGAACCTGTGAGGAAAGTCACCAACTGAGATTATATGCCCCCAGATGAGCCGGGAGAGGGCAGTGGCACCTCCACACTCCTCCTTCTGAGTACAACAAGGCACACTTCTAAATATACATATATCCAAGGGGATTCCACAGCAAAATCTTCAGACATACAACAAGTTGTGAATATTTAATGTGTACATCTGTGGGAGGCTGTTAAAGCTATGCTGAGAAGGGAATTTTAGAATACTTTTAAATCAATATTCTGATCTCTCATACCAAGAGGTGGGGGAAGAAGAGCAGAATGAATGGCATAAGCAAAGTGGTGCAGATGAGAACAGAAATCCATAAAATTATATATCAATAAAGGATAGAACTGGTGAAGAAACAAAGGCTTCAGTCTAGGCAACGATCAACGAAACTGACACACACCTTAAGAGGGGAAAAGGATGTACAATGACTGTCTCTACTAACCCTATAAATACTAAAAAGATAACAGGATTACCAAAACCAACTCTGATCACACAAGTGTGTCAACTTAGACTAAATGGACAAATACTTCAAAATACAAAGTATTTTAATTTGCTCCGTATGAGGTAGATAAATGACTAGTCCTATACAATGACAGAAAATAAAGCTACAGTTAAAAAACCTCTGTCCCAAATTTTAACAGATCCTTAAATAATTAAAACCAATTTATACAGTCTCTTCTAGGAAATAGAAGGATAGATAACTCTCCCCAAGTTTTCAATGAAACAATTACTGTCCTTATACCAAGACAAAAACAAAAAACAAAAAAGAAACCTGTATCTTCATAAAGATATATGCAAAAGTCCTTAAAGATATTAAATATAACCCAGCCAACAAAAATAATTACATAATGTGACCAAGCATATCTTATTCCCCACAGGCTCAACATTCAAAAGCCAACTGATAACAATCTACAATATTAACAGGTAAAGAAGATATGATATTAATTGATTTATAGAAACACTTGAAGCACTGGGAAGGTGCATAGCTGGTAAAGCTTTGCTGTGTATGTAGGAGGACCTGAGTTTGGCTCCCCAGGAATGACACATCTGTAATCCCAGCACTGAGGAGGAAGACACAGGAAGATCCCTGGAACTCACTGCGTCAGCCTAGCTGAGTCACTGAGCAAGTGAGAGAGCTGAGATCCAAGATTGAGACAGTGCAAGATCCTGTCCTCCAAAATAAGGTGGATAGCAGCCAAGGAAGATACCCAACATAGATCTCTTGCTTTTATATATATATATATATATATATTCACACACACACACACACACACACACAAGCATTTGACATAACCCAGTAGCTTTTCACATATCTACTGTTCTCAGTCTCATTCCACAGAGGGCTATATGTTATAGGCAGTGTAATAAGGCAAGAAAAGTAAATTAAAGACCATGCTTACCATAAGTAAGAAAGAAAACCATCTTTGCATATTACATCATTTCAATTGCAGAAGACCCCACATGATGTACAGAAATAAAACAAAAACTTCTAGAATAAGTGAATTCACCAAAGTCAAGGATACAAGACAAACAAAAAGTCAATTTTATTTTTACATCGAATGAGCAAATGGTTCCCCCCAAATTTTAATGCCACTTACATCTTTAGTGCTGTGAAAAACACACACAGAACTTGTATGGTTAAAAACTACAAAACACAGATGGAAAGAAATTGGAGAAGAGCTAAATAAGGAGAGGCAAGGCATGCCAGTTGGAAGGCACAACAGAGTAAAAATGTTAATTTCCCTGCATTTAGAAAATGTCTATCCACAGGTGCCCAATGAATCTTCTTTGGGACCCATCCCAGCAGGAGGACTGGAGGACTGTATTGCAACCTGGATAGGGTAGGAGTCTATGCTTCCTACGCTGCCTTGAATGGTGTCGTGGTGGGCTGTAGGGCATTTGATTGGAGTAGAGACTTGAGTACCTAACAGTTTTATCTTGGTCTGCATCTTTCTGCTGTTTTGGGGAGGGAGTAATGTTTTCCTTGACTATTTGTGTTTCTGGCTTCTTCAACTCCAAGTCTCAGTTAAGAGCAAGGCAAGGAAGTTGACCCTCCTTGCTGTGACACCACAGATTGCTACAAGTTACAGCCAGCGCAATACGGCAAGAAAAAGAAATAAAGGGTACCCTGACCAAAGAAATGCCAGAGAATTCTCTTGGGGTGTGGTTTTTGGGGTTCTGAGGTCCCTAGACATTTTATTCAGTCAACCTTTCAAGTGTGTGTGTGTGTGTGTGTGTGTGTGTGTGATGTCCACTGGACACTGGAAACAAGAAGCTGACATCTAATTAGATTAGGGTATACCCACTTGCCTTTTCTCTGGGGTATTAGCCTCTGTCACTGCTTTGCTAACATCTAAAGGGCTACTGAGCTGAAGGTAAAGAGAGTGAGTTCTGAAGAACTCATGAGATCAGAGAAGAGTCAGTGGACCCCAGTGTAAGAAGAGAGCCTCTCTCTGTCTCAGCTCAGATCCAGTCCTCACGACTTGAGACAAGCTCTATCTGTGCTCTGGCACAGGCCTGGGATTTCTTTAAGTGTATATATATGCCAGGTAAATGTTAAGGCATCGGTCTCTTCCTGCCTTTCTTCCTAACACATGTTGTGTGACTCCAATGGCAGGTGCCACCTACCTGGAAACAGTTTCGCCAGGTGGAGCCTCTTCTGCCCTGCCCCCATCAGGCAGTAAACCCAAGTTAGCAGATGTTTGCAAAGGTTATAGGCTCCCCACCCCCTGACTTAGATTCTAATTTCGTTTCCAATTTGTATTTGGATCATTTGTAGAGCAGAAAGAACGAGTCACTTGGGCTCACTTGGGCTCACTGAGAACTTGGCTTGGCCCTTCAGAGCCAAATTTAAACTCCCCTCCTTCAACCCCAGTGAACTCTCCAGGGAACTGTCTTGTGGAATTCCAGGCACAGTGACCTCAGCACAGGGTTTCTCTCTCATTGTTTTGAGTGAAAGAAGCAGAAGCTATCCTAAAATGCCAAGAGAAGAGAGCCCCTCAGACAGAGAAGCCAGGCAAGGCTGTGGGCCTAAGCTGGGGGCCGTGAGAGGTGCCTGGATTCACAACACTCATGAGCCTGAGTCAGGAAGATCATGAGTTTGAGGTCAGCTTGGATGCACAGTTAGAGCCTCTTTTAAGAACCACAAACCAGGGTCTAGAGAGATGGCTGATTGCTTAAGAGTGTGTACCGCTCTTGTAGAAGACCCAAGTTTGGTTTCTAGCACCCACATCAGGGTGCAGTGACACTAACTCTACTGCTATCTGCTGGCATCCAGTGTGTGTGTGTGTGTGTGTGTGTGTGTGGTGTACGTAGTATGTGTGTGGTATGCATGTGTTTGTGTGTGTGGTATGTGAGTGTGAGTGTATAGTGTGTGTAGTATGTGTGTGGTATGCATGTGTTTGTGTGTGTGGTATGTGAGTGTGAGTGTATAGTGTGTGTAGTATGTGTGTGGTATGCATGTACTTGTGTATTTGTGTGGTATGTGTGCATGTATGTTTGTGTGTCTGTTTGGTGTGTATGTGTGTGTGTGGTGTGTGTGAGTGTGTGTGGTGTGTGTGGGATGCATCTGTGTGTGTACGTGTGTGTATGGTGTGTGTGAGTGTGTGTGGTGTGTGTGGGATGCATCTGTGTGTGTGGTGTGTGGTGTATGTGTGTGTGTGTGGTGTGTGTATGTGTGTGTGGTGTATGTGTGGTATGTGTGTGGTGTGTGTATATGTGTGGTGTGTGTGATGTGTATGTGTGGTATGTGTGTGTGGTGTATGTGTGGTATGTGTGTGGTGTGTGTATATGTGTGGTGTGTGTGATGTGTATGTGTGGTATGTGTGTGTGGTGTATGTGTGGTATGTGTGTGGTGTGTGTATATGTGTGGTGTGTGTGATGTATATGTGTGGTATGTGTGTGTGGTGTATGTGTGGTATGTGTGTGTGGTGTATGTGTGGTATGTGTGTGTGTGTGGTGTGTGTGTATATGTGTGTGTGGTGTATGTTTGGTGTGTGGTGTATGTGTGGTACGTGTATGTGTGGTGTGTGTGGTATGTGTGTGTGTGTGTGTGTGTGTATGTGTGTGTGTGTGGTGTGTACAAGCATACATAATAAGAATAGAGTTAAAACAAATGAGTGCTGGAGGGCTGGCTCAGTAGCTAAGAGCACTTGCTCTTCCAGAGGACTGGAATTCAGTCTCTAGCTCCTACATCAGTTGGCTCACAACTACCTGTAACTCCAACTTCAGGGGCTCTGATACCCTCTTCCGGTCTCCTCAGGTATTCATATGCACATACACATACCTACATGGAGACACACATATGCACACTAAGAAATCTAAACACAGAACAAAACTCAAAGGTCTTGGGCTAAATCTTTGCGGCATGGTGTTGGGTATCAGGCTGAACCTTGAAACTGAAAATGCGCTGGCCTGGAGATCACCCCAACCCTCACACACAAAAGAGGCTTGGGGTTCGAGGACACCCCCGTCCCCCTCCTGCACACACACACACACACACACACACACACACACACACACAAGCACATCCCAGTCGGTTCACCCTTTCTCCAGGGTCCAACTACTTAAAAACTCTGGGAAAGAGAGACCCTGGACTTGTAGAGTGTTCATAGACACCCGAGGGAACCGGGTGAAAATGAAGGACCCTGGGCTTAGATAACAAAACAGAGACCCCTGAGGCAGCTGTGAAGTGTGTGGGCCACAGACATTAAACAGTGGGAGACCTAGCAAAGCGAGGTCGGCAGCAGCCACTGAGGCTGGCCCGGCAGAGGGCGGCAGGCTGAGGAGAGAGCAGCATAGCTCCTTCTGAGGACAGTAGGATCTCAAGGCCATGAGCCATGGCCTCCAGGCAGACCCTGCTTGTGTATCCACCCAGCTGCCCCTCTGCACCCCAAGCCATGCCTGCTTCTCCCACGGAGTGTCCAGCAGAGGGAGGGAAGCCTTGATGCTCAGCCCCAGGGGACAGAGACAGCAGCTGTCACTCAGCTCTGGCCTTCCCCCAGGGCTGCCTCTGGAAGACAGCCTACCCCCGCAAGCCCACGGGACACATGTGTGTCCTGCTGCCGCTCTGCTGAGGTGTGCTGTCCTGCTGGCTCCCTGCCAAGCCCCGCGCTGGCCCCCAGGGCCCTGTGGTTCATGCTGTGGAATCCCTGTTTTCCCAGTTGGCCCAGCTGCAGCCAGACTCTCTGGAGCTGGGCTCTGAATGGAGATGTTTAGGCTCGAGCTGCAGAAGAGCAAAGCCCAAGGTCTGCATTCTCCTGGGGGCTAAGAGACTGCAATAGGCTCCTTCCTATGTCTCTTTTAGCATCCCGTCCCACCTGACTCCTAGGATCTGTTTCAGACATGAGCCTTGCCTGGTTTACCATTGGGAGCAACGGCCTAGGGTGGCCTCAGCTTGGCCAGTTTTGATGACAAGCTGGATTTTCTCACAGCCTGGCCTCTGTGCCAACAGTGTCTCTGTTTCATGTGCATCTGGCTTGCTGTCACTGCAGCCTGAGCAGATGTGACGGGAAGAGAGGAGGGGCTGATAATATTGTCTAGGGCGCTAACTGCCACTAAGGCTGTGTTTGACAGCTCAAAAATAGGCTTGTGGTAGGCTAAAAATTTGGCCCTCAGAAATATATCCCTGTCAACCCCCTGGAATCTGTGAATGTGTTTAACTTCTGGATCTTGTGAGGAAAAGGAGTTTATCCTGGATTGTCTGGGTGTGACCTAAATATAGTCACGTATTTTCTTCTCTGAAGGAGGCAGAGGGAGGACTGTGGAGATGGCTTAGTGGGAAAGAGGCCTGGTGCTCAAGACCTGAGTCCAAATCCCTAGAATTCACGTTAAAGGCCAGATGTGGTCACGTATACCTGCAACTCTGTGCTGTGGGGAGTGGAAACAGGAAGATTGCTGGCTTGATGGCTGCCAGCCTAACTCCAAGTCCAATGAGAGATGCATGACTTAGGGGGACAGGGCAGAGTGTTGATGAAGCAGGACAGTCAGAACCCCAATATCCTCCTCTGGCCTCTCTGCATGCG
The DNA here is from genome assembly GCA_036184795.1 of Tokudaia tokunoshimensis. Classification (NCBI taxonomy): domain Eukaryota; kingdom Metazoa; phylum Chordata; class Mammalia; order Rodentia; family Muridae; genus Tokudaia; species Tokudaia tokunoshimensis. The sequence continues at coordinate 107,762,034 of BTHU01000008.1, forward strand.
TGTGGGCGTGTGCACCTGGACAAACATGTGCATGCGTATCATACACACACAGTCATATACACTAATACACACAGAGAGGAGGAGGCTGAGAGAGGAGGGGGGGCATAAAGATAGAAACAGAGTTGGAGGGTGTGGTCTCCAACCAAGAAATGCTAGTGACCCCCAGAAGCTAGACATGGCACACAAGCTTCTCCCCTAGAGCTTTAGGGGTGTCAATGTCTGCAGACCCCTTTAACTTTAGACTCTAGGCTGCCACAACTATAACAACATATTTCTTTGCTTTGAGCCACCAAATGCATGGTGATTTGTCACACCCATCGCATAAATCAACACATTCCTTACCCTGTATATTTGTGGGGCTGTCCAGACAGAAGTGTGCTCGTCAGAGATAATGTACAATCCAAAATGGAGATGCCTCATCGCTGACAACTGGTATGATGTTCTGACATGAACAGGGATTTCTAGCCGTTAGTAACATGCAGCCATACAGAAATATCTATATATTGGGCAAATGTCCACCCATGAGACAATCAGCCATCTGTGAGGTGTTCCCATGGGTGCGAACGTCCTGCCATGGTGACTTATTACCATTTGTCTCCCGCAAATGTTCAGTAATGGGATGTTCAGTAATAGAAGGTCCAGCTACTGGGACAATGCTCAACCAGGATCAGGACTGCCCAGCTTCTGCCGTAAAGAGCCGGTACATGAAGAAGAGGCCAATAGGACTGAGAGGCTCAACTTACTTCTTACTCTTTTCCTTGGCTATGAACTCCCCGCCAAATGGGTGGATATGGTTACAACCCCTATACCATGGTAAACTCCTTTAACTTGCTTGTGGATGTTTGAGATGCCTAGCATGAGAAAGAAGAGAAAGGCACATATGACATCAAGAGGGACTGTAACCCATTTGAAGGTCACAGTTGAATCATCTTCAGGAAGAGATTTTATGGAAAAGAGCTTAACAGTTGGACATCTCCTCCCTATCAAAATTACACACGTGCCTGTGTGTCCCAGCACTCACGAGGCAGAGGTAAGGAGATGGAGAATCGGAGCTCAGCCTGGTTGTACTGGCTGGTTTTGTGTGTCAACTTGACACAGGATGGAGTTATCACAGAGAAAGGAGCTTCAGTTGGGGAAGTTCCTCCATGAGATCCAGCTGTGGGACATTTTCTCAATTAGTGATCAAGCGGGGAGGGCTCCTTGTGGGTGGTACCATTTCTGGGCTGGTAGTCTTGGGTTCTATAAGAGAGCAGGCTGAGCAAGCCAGAGGAAGCAAGTCAGTAAGAAACATCCCTCCATGGGCTCTGCATCAGCTCCTGCTTCCTGACCTGCTTGAGTTCCAGTCCTGACTTCCTTTAGTGATGAACAGCATTGTGGAAGTGTAAGGTCAATAAACCCTTTCCTCCCCAACTTGCTTCTTGGTCATGATGTTTGTGCAGGAATAGAAACCCTGACTAAGACACTGGCTATTTGGTGAATTCAAAGCTAACTTGAGCTACATATATAATATGTACACACATATAAAAATAAGTTATGGATCTAAGTATAAATATGTGCCCCAAATCCTATCACTCCTGTGTGGTCCACATAGAGTCATGTCCTTGTATCTGCTCTAAAGGAAACAAGAAAGGCTGAGACTGCACAACCCCTGTGGGGCCACTGTTCCTAGCTGATCTTGTACGTGTCTCTTCTTTGTCCTGACCTTCACCTTTCAGTCTAGAGTTTTTCCTCTCCTGTCAGCATAGATAAACCTAGATCTTCAAGATGTCACACACAAAGGAGAGTGGGTGTTGCGAGAAAGTTTTAATTTTCACAACAACATCCATCCTCAAGCCTTCATCCTCACTATAGTATGAGATGATGCAAGAGACTCAGGAGCCTGTGTACTTGTGCCTGTTTCTCGGGCGGGCCTGGTACCTCAGCTTTTCAGAGGGACCGAGATACTGCAAGATTATCAGTGACAAGCAGTTACAGGTGATGGGTGGAGCTGCATCAGGACTACCTGATGCCAGGTTCTCCTAGACGTCCCCCATACCACCCTCTGTATTATTCCCGAGTGTTCTCTAGAGCAACAGAATCAAAAACACAAGTCTACTTAAAGGGAAATTATTAGATTGGTTTACATGGTGCAGTCAGAGGAACCCAACAATAGCTGTCTCACACCAGAGAGGCTGAGAACCCTCAGTGCACGAGGCTGGATACTTCAGTCATCCTGGTCCAGTCCCGATGGCCTGGAAGATTCCTGGAGAGCTGCTGGAGACTTGGGAATTTTAGATCATCTTCCACAAGAAGCAAACAAAAATGAAACAGGCCGTGGTTTTGGTTGGCCAGCATTTTGCCAGTCCCTACTATAAAACATCCCTCTTATGTATAACATTTAAACTCTTTTTGTTATCATAGTTCATTTTTGTTGGAATCTGCAAGACATACCTCTATTCTACCCCTGTCTTCTATATGTTTACTATTTTACATGTATGGGTGTTTTGCCTGCACACGTCTGTGCTCCACATCTGTGCCTGGTGCCCACAGAGGCCAGAGGGGGCCATCACATCCCCTAGGACTGGAGTTAGAAATGGTTGTGAGCTGCCATATGGTTGCTGGGAAACGAACTAAGGTCATCGGGAAGAGCAGCCAGTGCTCTTAACTGCAAGCTTATCTTGTTTTACTTTGACCTTTTAAAATATTATACAAATATTATACAAATCTGTTTGATGTATTAGACTCAATCTACCTGCCTGCTTTTTTTTTAAAAAAATAGATTTATTTATTTATTATATATAAGTACATGGTAGCTGTCTTCAGACACACCAGAAGAGGACATCAGATCTCATTACAGATGGTTGTGAGCCACCATGTTGCTGCTGGGAATTGAACTCAGGACTTCTGGAAGAGCACTCAGTGCTCTTAACCGCTGAGCCATCTCTCTAGCCCTACCTGCCTGCTTTTTAATCATTGCATTTTTCCTATTTTGTATATGCTAATTGTTAATCTCTTTGGGACTATTCCTGCCTTCAGTCTTAGAATGAGATCTGTCCCAGAAACAGCAGCAGCAGCAGCAGTCTGCATTGGCAGCCAAAGCTCATTCACTACAGACTTTAATAAACACTGGGTTTCCTCAGCCTGATAGAAAATATGGGCCAAGTTGCGTGGCATCTCCTCAGAGGCCCAGTGACTCCTCACGTGTGCAGACTCATGTCTCCCTTCCTGGAGTACACAGAGCTGCTGGAGACATGATCAAGGTGTGCACCGTTTGGCTTCTCACTGGCCTTTCATGTCCCAGGCAACAGGCTGTGGTCGGCATTACAACCACAACTCTGCTGGTTTAGGGGATCCGTGGTGATCGGGAAGAATGATCGATCTGTGGTGCCCAGTTCTCTGAGCACCGACACACAACAGGAGAAGTCAAGGCCGAGGACTGAGTCACCCAATCGGTAAAGAAACTGTGGGACACTTTAGATTCAGATCATTGATGTGGTTCTCAGCTCGGACAACCGAGGGCCTCAATAACTGCCCCCCCCCCCATGCTGTGGGATGCCCTGCTGGGGAGACATAGGACGCTTCATTGCTGGGAAACCAGTTTTAGACTACAGCTCAGAGGTATAGATCCTGCTGCCATATCCTGACAGGGTGGATCAGAAAGCCTCAGGCCTCCTTTAAGACCTGAGAGGAGATGGGAAATTGTCCTCTAGCCTCTCCTGGGTCAAAAAGATGCCAGGAATTCTATCAATACAGATATAAGCTTCAGCAAGTGTGGTCAAGTGTAGCATTGCCTCAGCAAAGCCATTTTTTAGCAACTCCATCTCTGATTCATATATCTAGCTGAGCATTCTCAGGACCTGAGGCTACTCCATCACAGACTCCAATTAGTTGTACAGCCTGGGGCCTGAGAGGTCCATTTTATGTTTGGGGTAACATTAAGAGTGACAGTTACCATGACTCCCTGCCAGAGTATCTACAAACAAGTCAGTAAATACAGCAGTGATCCAGATGCGGAGAGAGAAATTGGTTACAGTACTCCCAACACACACACACAACCCAACCAAACACTGGAAAGACCAGGGCAACGCCATCAATGTACCTCACACAAGAAAGATTAAGGCAGTGAGCAATCTGAGAACCATACAGAGGGGTCTAACCAAACCAGAACAGGACCGGGCTAAACAGGATCACACCAGTGTCCCCGCAGTTGATCTCATTTTGTCCTCTCTGATGTGCGCTGTTTCTTGCTGGCTATTGGGTGGTTTTGAGAGCATATAGACTGAAATATTTCATTGGTCAGTGAGGAATGGCTTTCATATGATTAAGGTAGCTACAGCGTTCCTCACACAGGCTGGACACGGCTAGACGTGGTCATCTCCCAGTCGTCTGCTCAGTGGTCTCCCTTCCCTTCTTCACCCCTCACTGAAGCTTCCTTCACCACATGGATAAAACTGAGGTCTCCTCTCCAGCCTAGCATCCTCCCCGCTCCTGTCTCTGCTCGGTTCATCTCTGCTCCGAGCACTGTCTGCAGCTGCTAGAATCTTGCCCTCGTTGTCATTGCTGTGACCCCAGACCCTACGATGGTGTCCGGAACATAGTGAGTGCTCACTAAATAAGTATTGTGTGAACACATTTGTCTGCTCCAGTTAAATAAATCAAGTCACCCAGCCACAGATCATAGGCACATGTCTGTCCTTGGTCAGGGAGCGTAGTCATGGTTTCCGAGCAACACTAAACTCAGAACTTCTGTTCGAGGGTTGTTCATTTTTCAGAAAGCATTGAAACCCTGTTGTAGGCAAATAGGACTGGCACAGCCCTACCTTAACATGGACTGAGGTTACCTTCCTGTGAGTGACAGGCTAATGTGTGCATGCTCCCCTGTGTCCTGGTTCCATTTCTGCTGTGGCAAAATACTCTGTCCAAAAGCCACTTAGGGAAGAAAGGTTTATTTTAGGCCACAAACCCAAGCCACACTCCATCAATGAGGAAAGTCAAGGCCGGAATTTGAAGGTGGCCTGCTTGCTCTTCTACACAGCATCACCTCCAACCAAGCATCTTGTTTCACAGCAAATCAGTGTGGCCAGAACCCTGGAGACTGCAACTTGCTGGTTCATAGACAGGTTTATTCTCAGCTAGCTAGCTTTTTCGTACACTTTAGGACGCCTGTGCAGGGAATAGGGCGCCCACGGTGAACTGGATCTTCCTACATCAATTAACAGTTAAGACCACCCCCACAGACATATCTGCAGGCCAACCTGATCTGGGCAACTCTTCAAGTGAGGGTCTCCTCTTAGAGGACTCTGCTAAGTTGACTTCTAAAGCTAACTAGGATCCCGTGACCGTTCATGATTGCCATGAACCAACAAAGAGGACATCGTCCAGTCTTAACAAGGTTACCCTTACCAGCATGGGCCCACTGTCTAGAAAGATTCCAACAAAATCCCAGGCCTGAAAACACTTGTTCCAAACCAGCAGAAGCAAACAAATCCTGCGGCTGTTGGTGCTGCTGCCATGTTTGCATCCCCTAGAGGGCGCTCTTCACCAGCCAAATCAAGACTCACTGGGAACTGCGTGCTTTGAATGGTTTCCTTCTTTATGTGGATTTGTCAAAAGGGAAATTGTTTACTCATTGAAATGTAGAGTTGATGATAAAAATATATTGTTTGAAATTCTCAAAGAATAAATAAAAACATAAGAAGAAACATTAAAACAAAAACAAAAACACCCCCAAAACAAAAACCTCAAGCCTCACAGTAGTGGCTCATGCCTTTAATCCTGGCACTCTGGAAGCAGAGGCAGGCAGATCCCTGAGTTCGAAGCCAGCCTGGTCTACAGAGTGAGTTCCAGGACAGCCAGGGCTACACAGAGAAACTCTGTCTTGAAATACACACACACACACACACACACACACACACACACACACACACACCACCACCACCACCACCACCACCACCAACACCAACAACAAAAATGTTTTTTAAAAAAGTGGAGCCAAGCCGGGTGATGGTGGCGCACGCCTTTAATCCCAGCACTTGGGAGGCAGAGGCAGGAGGATTTCTGAGTCCGAGGCCAGCCTGGTCTACAAAGTGAGTTCCAGGACAAGCCAGGGTTACACAGAGAAACCCTGTCTCGAAAAAACAAAACAAAACAAAACAAAAAAACCAAACAAACAAAAAAAAAAAGTGGAGCCAAGCATGGTGGTGGAGACTTTAATCTCAGCACTCAGGAAGCAAAACTCTGTGAGTTCAAGTTCTGCCTGATATGCACAGCGAATTCCAGGTTAGCACAGGATACATATGAAAACTCGTCTATCTGTCTGTTTATCTATGCTTCAAGTTAAAATTTTAAAAGAAATTGGAAGTAAGATTATAAATACTGAAATCTAGGAAGCAGACTTCTGACTATTTACACAATGTGAGAATCTAGTCTACCCATATAATCTACTGAAAATCATTAAAATACTAGCGTATATTATCTGTGCAACGTTTTCTTATTGTTTTGTGGAACAGTGATTATTAATAGGGAATGTGGAAGCTTTTACCCAGACTTCAATAAAAGCCTTTCCACAATGGGTGGATGCGGCTGGAAAGCCAATGTCTTGAATTAGGAAGTAGAAGCAGTGATACTCCCTCCCCATGCGCCCTCCCCGTGCGCCCTCCCCGTGCTCCCTCCCTGTGCTCCCTTCCTCCCCTAGATGTCTGAAGGAAGGGCTGCTTCAGATCCAGCAGTCATTACAATTAACATAGAAGCAACCGAGCCTAAACTGCAGATCATCATATTCCTTTGGGTCAGAGGTTATACCAAGACATCCCAAATTAAGAGGAGAAGAGAAATCAACTGTCTAGTCCAAAACATGAACAGACAGTTCCACAGAAAAAGAAAAGGCTGGAGAAAAAATATCCTGAACATATGTAAGGACGCTTAATTCATCCATAAAAAAAAATAAAAATAAAGGAACATATTGGTGACAGGCCCTCTGCGTTGGCAAGGGTAGAGAGAAATAAGCAGCATTATATAGCATGGCTCAGAATTTAAACTGCCAAAAGTCTTTGAATAAGTTTGACGCCATCCACCAAGCATGAGAATGCACAGACTTCTTTCGATAGCTAGTCTACCACTGGGATTTTTCCCACAGAAATATTGTCAGCGGGCTGGAGAGCTGGCTCAGTGGTTAAGAGCACCAACTGCTCTTGCGAAGGTGCTAAGTTCAAATCCCAGCAACCACATGGTGGCTCACAACCATCCATAACAAGATCTGATGCCCTTTTCTGGAGTATCTGAAGACAGCTATAAGTGTACTTACATATAATAAATAAATAAGTAAATCTTAAAAAAAAAAAGAACTGTTGTCAGCAGGGTATAGCGACACATGCCAGCTGTTTGAGAGGCTGAGGAAGGTGGATCATAAGTTCAAAAGTCAACATAACAAGATGAAAAGTTGGTACATACTTCACACTAAACTCAGATTAGGAAATACATACATAGGAAATGGTCAGAATTATCTTGTCTACATGTGGAAACATTGTCCCCTGATTCCAAGGTAGCTTCAAATAATAAGCAAATGAATATGATTTATCTCACTAACGTGTGTAGATTGACCATTGTTTGTAATCACAAACAACATATCCTGGTTTGTATGCATTTAAGTGGGAACATATACAGACTGAAGTAATATTCAGTCACTCACCAACTGTTAGGAAGTCTGGTGACCAAGCCCAGAAAACAGGCAGACGACAGAAGTCGTATATCCATGGTGACAGATAACACCTTCACTGTACCAACTGTTCAGGGTGCTACCACCAACGTGGAGAGTGATGCCAGCATTCTGGATCCCACGCTCAGACCAGAAACTCCTCTCAGGAACATTTGATTGATCAAACCTGGTCAATGTCCACTGAGGTGCCAAGCAGCTAGGAAAACAAAGACCAGGCATTTCAGATCTGTAACTGGAGATAGATTGTCTCTTACCAACACAGGTAAGATGGGTAGTCCTCACCACATGGGGAAGGGCTCAAGCGTCAGGTATCGTAAAACATGGTCCATGCCACTACTGTAACAAAGACTCCTGTAGAAATCTACCAATGCAATCTGTCATATTAACAGGTCAAAAGGAAACAGTAGTCCTTTTAGGCAGTCCCAAGGCTGCAAAAAGCCATTTTTTAGGGAAGAAAATAATCTTTAATGTATTTACTAAAACTTTATCATAAAGTCCGGGTGGAGAGAGGGAGGAAAAAGAAGATCCAGAAAATCTGTTCAGAACTCCAACTCTTTCACAGAATAGCAAGACAGTTCCTGTGTGCTTGGCTACCACCGGGTATGTTAAAGCAATACAAAAATAGCTTTATGGGCAGGAGAGATGGTTCAGTGGTTAAGAGCACTGACTGCTCTTCCAGAGGTCCTGAGTTCAATTCCCAGCATCCACATGGTGGCTCACAACCATCTGTAATGGGATCTGATGCCCTCTTCTGGTGTGTCTGAAGACAGCCACCATGTCCTCACATACATAAAATAAATAAAATAAATCTTTAAAAAAATAGCTTTATAAGTAGTTTCGGTGAGCATATCCTATAAAATCACAAAAGAACAATTTAAAATTTAGTGTCTTTCCTCACTGGAAATGAAACCCTGATAGATGCTGAAGTTTAAGTGGATCGTCAGAAGCCCATGAATACGGGACAAACAAACCCCCTTCCCATCAGTCCTGGGAACCGGAACTGGCAGGAATTCCACTTCCAAATGCTTTCAGTAATGTGGAAGAAAGACAAAAGGCTCATCACTCACACACACACACACACACTCACACACACACTCACACACACTCACACACACACACTCACACACACACTCACACACACACACACACACTCACACACACACACTCACACACACATGCACACACACACACTCACACACACACAAAACAAACATTAAAACCCAACAAAATGAATGAGGACGAGAAGATAACAGCGATTTTGAGTTAATGAAATTGAAAACCAAACGACAGCAATCTCTGAAAATATAATTGAACTCAAAAACTGATTGTCTGCGAAGATCAATAATATCTATGAACTCTTATGAGCCAGGTTAAAGAATAAGGAGAGAAAGGGTGAAAATATAGAAGATAGAAGTGAAATCTAAGGTATAGATGCAATTGTGGTGAAATTAAAATTACATTAAAAGTCGATTTGGAGTAAATTTACAGCAAGCCGAGGTTGAAGATTCTGAGGAAGCAGACAATTTCCCAGCAAACGCACAGCAGCGACACTCCAAGAAAAATGAAAAGTGACAGTCATTACGCAAGATTGTTCTGTTATATCCTAAGCATCACTCTCAAGCTGGGGAGATGACTCGGCACTTAAGAGCATGGCTGCTCTTCCAGAGGACATGGGTTCGATTCCCAGCATCCACGTGGTTGCTCACAACCATCTGTAACTCCAGTTTCGGGGTATCTGATACCCTCTTCTAGTCTCCACGGGCAGTGGGTACACAGAAATACATATAGGAAAACGTCCATACACATAAAAATACATAAATCTTACACGCACAACAGAGTCGACTTGACCGGTGGTATTTTTGCTGACCTTGGCAGTAGGACAACCTCACTATCCATTATAGAAACAAAGATATGACATGAGACAGTACAAAGTAGAATCCAGTGATGGATCCAAAGATCAAGACATCAAGAGTATAAATAGGGAGCTGAATGTGGTGGTACATATCTACAATCCCAGCACTTGAGAAACTAAGGCAGGAGGATTGCCTGACTAGGAGGAAGGCCAGACTGGGCTACACAGTGAGTTCCTGGTCAGCCTTAGCTACCAGAGACTCTGTTTCAACCCTACCCCCAAAATAAATAATAAGAACAAATAAGTTTTATTCTAGGAATGGCTCAACATTGAACGCAAGACAATACAATCCCCTGTACTGCTTGGTTTGCTCAAGTTTTCTGCTTTCTCTTGATTGGTTTTGACGCTGTGGATTTTCTTTTTTGCTTGGGAGTCACCCTCTTCCACAATATTCTCAAACTTGGCTCACCATATATTTATTCTCAGTGTTTCACTTGACTTTTTTTTATTTTATTTTTTATTTATTTATTTTTATCCATTTTTTTTCATTTTTTGAGACAGGGTTTCTCTGTGTAACCCCGACTGTCCTGGAACTCACTGTGTAGACTAGGCTGGCCTCGAACTCAGAAATCTGCCTGCCTCTGCCTCCCAAGTGCTGGGATTAAAGGCGTGCACCACCACTGCCCGGCACTTGGCTTTTTATGAATCAAGGCTTTTCTTATGATTTCACACACATACACCCTCTCCTAACTCACTACCACCTCTGGCCATCCTTCTCACTCCGCTTTGACCTGTAAATCTCTCTCACATTTACATCTATTTATTTTGTTCTGTGTTTCACCAGGGTTAATCAGGGCTCTCCGAGAGACCATGGGATTGGTTCTACCTGTAGATGTCTGATGGGCTCGTAGTATGTACACAGTTGGAGACAGGGATTTCCCTGTACCGAATTTCTCACCAGCTAATAGTTCAGCAACAAAACTGTGAGCACCCCCTGCTAAACTGTTGACAGGACCAGTCGTATGTGAGCCCAGAGCAGGTAGCCGCACTCATGAGTTGAGCGTCATGGTTCTATCAAGTCTAGAGGATGGACGTTTACAGCCTTTCACCCCATCCACAAGGTTCCATAAACATCAGAGGAGGAAGTGTCAGTGTCTGGTTTAGGGCTGTTATTCTCAGCTTCTTGGGAAGCCCTGAGTCTCTGTGTTCACAGTCACTCATTGTAAGGAGAGGTGACTCCGATTAAGACTAGGAGTAGCTCTGTATAACATAGCTATGCAGAAGACAGTTGGATGCTATGTCCTTTAGTTCAACAGCAGAAATAAGTTCCTGAGTTGGGCCCAAGACCTCCCAAAGCCTGGCTTGTTAGTCGGGCTTACAATACTAGGCACTATTTCCCTATCACACCATGGAGTGACCTCAAATCCAATCAGAGGCCAGCGCCAGTTGGTGACCCCCATAACAGTTAAGTCACTACTTTAGGTGGACATATCTCTCCTCATGTATGGTTCACGTATTCACGGCAGAGCAAGACTAGTGACATCTGTTCTTCCTCAGCAGTCCATGCAGTCCCCTTTTACGCTGCAAAGGCCAGCCAGCAGGGAGGACATAGTCTGCTTGTTCAAGCTTCCGGTCTCTGGATCTACTGTCTAAGGTATACGGTGTATTCTGAAATATGGTCTCCTCTCATTCTTGTGAGCAAACATGAGTCTGCACTGTTGGTGGGTCTTTGGGGTCCCCCTGACAAGCTCCTGTGGTGTTATCTCAGCTCCTGACACTAGTGACTGTAGTCAGTAACCTACAGCTTCTAGGAACAGCGCCATCCAGCCACACAGATCAACCCCCTTCCACCCTTCTGATGGATTTTCTATTTCTGTTACAGGACAGCAGGCTTCCACATGGCTACTCCTCCTCTATCCCACCTCCCCATCTGTACAAGGATAGTCTAGAACAGTGGTTTTCAACCTTATTAATGTTGTGACCCTTTAATACAGTTCTTCATGCTGGGGTCACTACCCCCAACCATAGGATTTTTTTTTGCTACTTCATAACTGTAATTTTGTTACTGTTATTAATCGTAACGTAAGTATCTGTGTTTACTAATGGTCTTTAGGCGACTCCTTTGAATTGTTTGACTCCCAAATGGGTGGTGACCTGTAGGTTGAAAACCACTGGTCTAGACCCTTCCTTGTCTGCTGAGAGAGCTCCCCTCCCCCAATGTGGATTTGAATAGGAATGGCCCCTATAGATTCATGTGTTCGACTTTTTGGCCATAGGTGCTATTAGGAGATGTGGCCTTGTTGGAGTGGGTGTGGCCTTGTTGGAGTGGGTGTGGCCTTGTTGGAGTGGGTGTGGCCTTGTTGGAGGAAGTGTGTCACTATTGGGGTGGACTTTGAGGTTTCATAAGCTCAATTGTGGCCAGAGGATCACAGTCTCCTTCTGATGCCTATGGATCAAGAAGTAGAACTCTCAGCCTCTTTTCCAGTACCATGTCTGCCTACACGCTGCCATGACCCACCATGATGATAATGAACTAAATCTCTGAAACAGTAAGCCAGCTTCAATTAAATGTTTGCCTTTGGGCTGGAGAGATGACTCAGCAGTTAAGAGTACTGGCTGTTCTTTCAGAGGACCCAGGTTCAATTACCAGCAACCACATGGTGGCCCACAACTGTAACTCCAGTTCCAGAGGATCCGACACCTTCACACAGACATACATTCAGGCACCGATGCACATGAAATAAAAATAAATAAAATAAAATGTTTTCCTTCATAAGAGTTGCCTTGGTCATGGTGTCTCTTCACAGCGCTAAAACCCTAAGACACTCCAGTTCCTGGAGTTTTTGACTTAAAGAACAGCATTAGGAGGGGCTACAGCCAGGGGTGGCCAGGAACCACCAGCAAAGTTCTAGAATGTTCTTCCACACCAAAGTACAGTCGGTATGACATCTTTCCACATGTGCCCAACCAGGGCTCACCAGACAGCCCTTCTTGCTAATGGAATCTCCTTGTTCTCACTGATATGCTATGATCATGGAGGCCAGAGGGCCGGAGCCAAAGAGTAACTGAGAGGAGTTTGCATTAGGCAGCTTCAGTTGCAGCCTTTATTAGGACCTTGACTACCTTAGTCTTGTGACTATGAAAGTTTCTTAGATGCTGCCTGCCTACAGCAGGTCTCACCTCCCGGAACCTCCTAGCAGAGGTCTCCTACATGTCAGGTGAGCATCTGTCACTGAGTGATATCCCCAGTCCCTCCCTGCCCCTGTTTTTCCAGGTAGACCTCCCTAAGTTTCCCAGGTTGCCTCTATCTTATGAATCTCCAGTCTTAGCTTCCTAAGTACAAGGGATTACAGGCCCAAACCCTCCTAATTTTTGAGTTTGCAAGAACTTTCTAGTTTAAGAAACCTTGAAACTAAGAAAGAAAAAACAGCTACGTGAGTGGTGGTTCATGCTTTTAATAATCTCAGTTTTGGAAGTGCGGATGTAGGAGTTTCAAGGTCAGTCTGGGCTACATAACAAGCCCTCTTCTGCCCACCCTACCCACCCCCCCAATAAAAACAAAAGTGAAAACGATAAAAAAGAAAAAGAAACACATTTTTGACATATATCAAACTTTAAAGGCTTCATTGGAAACAGATATTTTTACCATCAAAGCAAAAAAACAAGATACAAGGAAGGGGGGATTATAAAGTAAGTACTCGATAGATGAAGCCTATCTTCATCTATCGAGTCTCCATGTCTAGAGTTAGAGAGTTGTCACAGAGTAAAATCACGACCACATAGGAAACTGGCCAAAAGGATTTGACTAGAGGAGCAAATATTTTATCAATCAACCAAGAAAAACGTGCTCAATCTGTTCTGAGAATGCAAAGCAAAGCAAAGAGACTGCACGGAATCCTTTCCACCCTTGGGATGGAGAAGAATCTTGAAGACGTGTGATAATAAGTAGTGTTGGCAGAGATGTGCGTTTTCAGACACGGATGGCAGAGGAATGGGAGTCGGTTCAGCTTCATAAAAGAGCAATTTGAGTCTGGAGTGGTAGTGTACGGCTGCAATCCCATCATTCAGGAGGCGGAGGCAGGAGGACAGAGAGTTTGAGGCTAGCCTGGGCTATGTAGTCTAGAAAACAGACAAACAATTAATCTGGCATCATCTCATAAAGTTTAATAAGCTCATAATCTTTGATGCAGAAACCACTCTGTCCTATAGAGCCCTGGATAATGACATCAGTGTATGGTAACGAATACAATGCCCACCAGGAAGTACAGTGTAGTGGAAAACAGAAACAACGAACAGAGAAAGACCCACCAGACGGGAAGTGGATGGATAAATCATGCCACTTCTAGTCTATGGAACATTAGTTCTCGGTAGAAAGGATGAACATCTTCAACTGGCAAGCTTCCTGCCTCAGGCTTTCAAGTAGATAGAGATGGTGGGCCTGTGGCATCAGGCCCCACCCTTCTGGTTTTAAGCCTCCATGTCTGTCTCCAATTTAGTGGTAAGGTATTTTGAGAAAGGCAAGACTCAAAAATTGAGGCTTTATGTATCGGGACGAGACAACTTCCTTGTCATGGTTTAGATGTTGAATGTCCCCCAAGAGCACATGTGTTTGAACACTTGGTCCCCAGATGGTGGGGGTGTTAGGGAAGGGTGTGGAGACTTTAGGAGCCTAGCCGAATGAAGTGGATGTCTGGTGGGCGGGCCTTGAGGCTCATTACCCCTCTTGCCTCTGTTTCCTGATCTTCAGAGATGTGAGCAAGCAGTCTCACTCTTTGCTGTCATGCCTACTGTGATGGATTGTACCTTCAAACCACGAAGTTTCTCCTCCCTGAAGTTGCTTCTTGTAAGGTATTGGTTGCACTGATAAGAAAAGTAACCAATATACCCCCCATGTATAAAATGACTGGAAGGTTTAATTATATCCACAACAGAGAAAGCCATGTGAAGATAATAAGCTACTACTAATGGCTTGTTTTTGCTTTGTTTTGGTTTGTTTGTGAGAGAATGGCACTGGTGAGAGGTAAATAGGGAGAAAGAAGAAATGAGAGAAAAGGAAGAAAGGGGATAAATACTATGGACAACTTGAAGGCCTGCAGCAATGTGAAGCCATCTCAGGCCAAACCAAGGAGAATGGGCCTTGCCTGAGACGACCCCAGGGAAGATCTTCTGTTGTCCCTGTACCATCTCCTCAGAGCTCATAGAAGGGCTCCTAGGAGATGCTGGCCGACAGAGAGAGACCCACCACAGATGCCACCGCTGTAAGTCCTGGGTATAGTATAAAAGCATACATTAAAAATTACAGGCAGGGCGGTGGTGGTGCACGCCTTTAATCCCAGCGCTTGGGAGGCAGAGGCAGGTGGATTTCTGAGTTCGAGGCCAGCCTGATCTACAGAGTTTGTTCCAGGACAGCCAGGGCTACACAGAGAAACCCTGTCTCGGAAAAAAAAAATTACAGGGCTGGAGATATGGTTCAGTGGTTAAGAGCACTGACTCTTCTTCCTGAGGTCTTGAGTTCAATTCCCACCAACCACATGGTGACTCACAACCATCTGTAATAGGATCCGATGCCCTCTTCTGGTGTGTCTGAAGACAGCTACAGTATACTCATATACATAAAATAAATAAAATCTTTTAAAAAATATTACAAAGGGTTTGCACATGTAGCTAAGCAAGCTTATGGGGGACTGACCTCACCCTCTTGCCTAAGTGAGACAACCGGGGCAAATCCCACTTGTTTAGAAAAGAATACCTTCAAGACACTAATCTCTGACAGAGGAGAGAAGCTCATGGTCTTGAGAGGGTTTCCAGGCCTGGGCACTGGAAGGAGGAAAACAGGTGAACTTCCTGCCTTAAGGCCAAGAAGTGGGGGATGGGGGAGTGAGGGGATGAGGGGGTGGGGGGGGCATATAGAGAGGCCTGCAGATCTGTAGATCCTTCCTTGAGTGTTCAGGAGCGTGCCATCCAGACATGCTGGAAACTACCTGAGACCAGGTAAACAAAGCAATTACTGAGGACGAGTCTTATGCCCACACATTGTCAGGAACAGTATCCAGAACAGGTGTATAGGGCACTGTACAAAGCAGGGTCTCTACTCATAACTCTTTCATCCAGAAACTTTTAGGGGACCCTGGATATTAGGTATTTAAAGGTAAATATACAAAGCAATTATTTACTGATAATAAATCACATAGAAATTTATTTTAAATAAATATGGATGCATTATACATGGAATTTTATCATGTATTAAAGATGAATCGAATTTGTATGCCAGTGAGATGGGTGTGCTCATTTAGTTTTGCATAAGGAGTTAAGTCTTGGCACAATATTTGGCACTGTGAGATGAAGAGCATTGTCAATGTTCTCCAGAGTTGGTCAATATTTTGATCTTATAACCATCAATTTTTATGAACAGCATCACACAAATACATAGCACAAAACAACAAAAGTATGTTTAGGGATCTTTCAAAAATTATTGGAAATTTTGCCCTCATCTCAAGGCAAATTTATCTAATGATTTTTTTTTTGTAATGAAAGTCAAGTCAGCCACTAAAATAGTAATTACCCAAGTTAAACATTCTAACATAATATAGTCCAAAGATATATTAAGCTGATACGTGCTGAGGAATGACTGTAAGAAAATATTCAGTATTTGGTTTTGTTTTTGGAAGAACGGAAAACTCTACACAGTAAAAACACAGACGCTCATAGCACACTACAGTCTCCATTCCTAAGCCTTGGTGTCCCAGGCTGTGTTTGCTGCTGTTGCCTGGTGATGCTGCCAATGGCTAGGTTTAGGGCCAGATATTTCCAGGCTCTTGGTGTCTGATCCAAAGAATTGAAAATCAGGGCAAGGCTCACACAGAACTGTGAAAGGAGGCAGATAATTTCATTTGGAGCAAAGCAAAAGGATAGGTTCTGGGAGATCCACTGTCTAGACTGAGATCCACTGTCTAGACTGAGAGTGGGCACAGGACTGAGGGTACTCAGGGCCTTCATTGTTACTCAGGGATTGCTTTCATGGGTTCAGGAGGAGAGGTCAGTTACTGAGGACTGTGGCTTGTGTGGTTTTCTATTTTTATTGATAGGTTATATAATGGTTTGCATCCTACTAACTACATGCATGCCCAGTTGTATATAGGCATAACATGGTAAGCCGGTTTAGGCCAGATTGGTGTTTCTGTTCTTCATACCTAGATACTTTGGGAATGCACTTGAGTAGACACTGTCTAACTTATAACATTGAAAAAGATGGGAGCATACATGGCCCAATGCGGGTGGGTTCTAGAGGGTTCTGAGACTACTAGGCACATTGTTTGGGGTGGGGATGTGTGCGTCCGCAGGTGAAGGAACTGGACTGCTTAGTGTATTATTTCAAGGGAGGGGCATGTGCTAAGCCCAAACCAAATGGGGGTTCCATGGTACTAAGCTATAGCCTATGAGCCCCTGCTGGTCCATGGGATAGGCTCAGAATGGCCTCTCTCAGCAGTGGGGAATAAGGAAAACTATCCATGATTCTCGCTTTTCCTTAATAACGTTTAGAAGCCATGTCTAAAAGGATCAAACTGTTTTCAAGTATCTTAACTGTATCTCACGAAAAAGAAGTCTAAGTATTTCTAGGGACACAAAAATATCTAGCATCTAACAAAGTAAAATTCTCATTGACTGGCATCCAACTTCCCCCCCCCCCAAAAAATATATCACTGGGCAAAGAAACAGGAAAATACCATCCGTGTTTGGGGGGTGGGGTAGCAGTCAATCAAAACTGACCCGAATACCAGACTTAGAAAGCAAGGACATTAAAGCAGTTACTGTAACTGCACTCCATATGGCCAAAAGCTTAAATATAGTGGCATGGGAGATATTTTAAAAGATCCATATTGAACTCCTAGAGATGAACATGCCAGTATCTGAGATGAAAAATATAACTTGCAGATTAGAACACATTACAGAGAGAGAGAGAGAAAGAGAGAGAGAGAGAGAGAGAGAGAGGGAGACAGACACAGAGAGACAGAGACAGACACAGAGAGACAGAGAGACAGACACAGAGAGACAGAGACAGAGAAAGAGAGGAGAGAGAGAACGGAGGAAAGGGAGGGAGGGAAGGCGTGGGGAGACACATTGAGTCAGCTTTCTGATGCTCTAACAAACATGCAGAGAAAGGGTTTGTCTTGACTCATGTGTTCAGAGGTTTCAGTCTATAATCTGCTAGGCCATTGCTGCACAGCCTGTGACAGGCCCAGTGACCTAGGCCCTCTCACTAGGGCTCACCTTCTGAAGCTCCCACCATCTTCCCAGCTGAGGACCAAGTCTTGACCGTGTGGGCATTTGGAGTCACTTAGCCAAACCATAGCAAAAGGAATCAGAAAAATTGCTTGCAGAAAACTATGGCTGAGAAGTTTCAAAATTGATGAAATCTGGTTTTATTTTTATTTAATTAAAATATAATCATACCCTTCTCCTTCTCTTCCCTCTGTCCTCTCCCTTCAGCTTCTGTCCCCTTCCAAACCCAAGGCCTCCTTATGTTTAACCATTGTTATTACATATACATATTTAAAACAAATCAAGGTGTAAATACAAACCGCTGAGTCCTTTCAGTGTTGCCTACACATGTGTGCTTCTAGGGCTGACCACTTGGTATTGGAAAACCACTCAGGGGTCTCATCCTGGTGGAAAATGAATCCACCCTTTCTCAGTAGCTGTTAATTGCTTATAGCTCCCCCTCTGGGGAGGGGACCCTGTGAGACTTTGAGACTTTCCCCATCTGTGTTAGGATGTCAACTGTTGTTGGAATTGGCCAGGTTTTGTTTAGGCATCCAGGTAGTTGAGATTTCGAGGGTATGCCTCTCCTGTTATAGCTATAAGGCATACTCTCCCAGCAGACTTCCTAGTCTTCTGGCTCTGACAGTCCCTCTGGCCCCTTTCCCCACATCTTCCCGGAGTCTTACCTGTGCACACACAGGTTTTTAAAAAGTCAGTTCTATCCTGACATGCTTTGAAAAAGGAAAATAAAAAAGCAATTTTATGGTAACATTTACTTTAAAAACCCAACGCCAGGGATATATAGCTCAGAGAGAAGGCAGGCACAGTTTCAGTATTTATGAGGCCCTGGGTTTGGTCTTCAGTACTTAATAAAAAGTCCCTCTCCTAAAACAGTAAACACTGTCCAAAACTGTCAGAGTCTGTTTTCTTGGAATCTGGAAACCAGTCAAAAGATTAAAGCAGCCAGGCAAGTGCTTAATGAAGACAAACCAAACGAGGAAAACCTTGAATCTTGATTAGCAAGCTTGTTTGTGTATTTAATTTACCCTGGACTTCCTCCCCCCCCCCCACCCCACCACCCCACCCCAGCTCATTGCAGACTTACAGACCACAGAGAAGGCTTAGCCATTTTTGCACAGACCCTACTCTGAAAGAACTGTGGTCGCTTACTTTATCCTGTCTGTTGTTTCCCTGCAGGACTGGCCTAAAGGGCTTGTTTTTATTTAGCCAGACTCCACTGAGCAGCTGCCCAGGGGTGTTTGTGGAAAACACTGAAAGCAAATCCATTAGCCACCACCCCCTGGTGCAGGCAGTAACCGCAGAGCCAACAAAGCAAACAAACCACTGGGACGAAAAGGCCTTTTTTTTTTTTAAAAGACTGCAAGCTTTGAACAACTCCCACATTCCTGCCATTCTAGAAGAGTCCTGCAGAAAAGATCTCAGGAGGTCCTTAACAATGGGAAAGGCAGAACACAACTGTGGGTGAAGCCATTCCCAGAATCCATAATTATATAAAGGAAGATCTCATTGCCTGGTGAGGGCTAACGCTCTTTGAGCTGTTGGCCAGAGAATCCATTGAGTTCCCCAAAACAGTATAGGCTATTTATAGTTACTCTTGCCCACCAGAACTAGATGATGAGACACTGTTGCTGAAGACATCATGCACTTTGATTGTAGAGTGAAACTAAGTGGGAACTGAGCTGGAAGCTTCCTTACCACTGGTTAGTATGTGTGGTATCAGGTGTTATGCCACTATGGTGGTTTAAATAAGTTTGGCCTTCATAGACTCATGTGTTTGAATGCTTGGTCCATAAGGAGTGGCACTATTAGGAGGTGTGGCCTTATTGGAGGAAGTGTGCCACTGTGAGGGAGAGCTCCGCCCAGTGTAAGTCAAGTCTCCTCCAGTTTCCTCCTGGCTGCCTTCTGGATCAAAATGTAGAACTCTCTGCTCCTCGGGCACTACATCTGCCTGACATTGCCAGGCTTCCCACCATGATAAAAATGGACTAAACCTCTGAAACTGTAAGGCAGAGCCAATTAAGTGTTCGCCTTTATAAGAATCGCTTTGGTCACAGTGTCTCTTCACAGCAGTAAAACCCTAACTAAGACAGCTGGCCTCTGAGCAAAAATATCAGTTTTACCCAGCTGTGAGCCCTGGGTGCAAAACTACTGACCTGCCAGTCAAAGTGCACTCAAGAGTGTGGAAGTGGTGATATGTTTTATAAAATGAGGTGTGGTGTGGCTGGAGGGGGTGCCTTAGCAGGCCCTTGCTGGGGCATTCCCCCCTCTCCCCGAGGATGATGGGTCATGATGGGTCTAATATAAAATGAAGTTTATTTGGGGGTCATGGTGCTGAAATCACAAGTTAGTTGAGGCTCTAAATCAATCAATGACAAGGATGGGATGGTTTGCACAGGTTACACACCTCGTGGTAGCTATTAGCTGTGTCCTCTAAATGCCCCTGCCCCTTTGGGACGGCATCAGTGCTTGCTGGCAGTCTATAGCATCGTTTTGTGCAAACTTCTGCTGCCCGATGTTGCCCTGCCTGCCTACCCAAACTCTGTGCTGCAGAACAGATTCCCTGGCCATGATCAGCTTGGGGACCTAGATGCATCTCACTTAGCAGTGCAGAACGTTATGGCTTATAGCAGTCACAAATGTCACAAATGAATTACATGCTCGGTTAACGCAGTGGCATGAAGAGAAATTCTTATTCAGCACCATCTTTGTGGGAAGCCTCCATCTGAAAAGATGCGGCCAAAAGGTCAGTCATGAAGGCTGTCTGAAGCTAAGGAAGGTTGGGTGGTTGCATTAGGGAGCCTGGAGGAGCAGTAGATGTGAGTGGACCAGAGCAGGTTTTGTCTTGGATACCCATGAGTCAGTCTACAAGTAAACTTTTCCTAAGAGCAGCAATGTTGGGACAAACCTTTATAATACTTCAGTGGACACGTGATATAGGACGTACAGTTTCCATGGTCCCCTCTGCCCATAGGTTTCTGTCCCCAAACTGCTAAGATCCTTGATGTCTAGCAGATGTCCCATTCCTCTTAGACATTAACTACACTAAATTCAGGCCATATTGTCCCCATTCTCCTTACACATATGTGTGTATGCACAATCACATAGCCCATATTGGTAATTCAGCAGTAATCAGTAATCTCTCCACAAGGAGTATTATCTTTATATTTTCCAACAACTTCCCTTATGAATTTAAACTATTGGTTGTTTTGCTTTATGTTATCCATTGGGGACAGGTAGCAAGCTGTGACCACCTTATATTACAGGAACCCTTTCCTGAAGGTAACCCTACAAAGTTTGTTTTTTGTTTTTTATTTTTGCCACCCTACAATGTTACTGCCCAATTATATCCACCTACCCACTGAAATCCCTGTGCACAGGCTTTCATGTCGCTTTATCCAGATCTGACTTTCCCAAGGTTAAAAGAATCACCACACAGTGCACAGAAGTTGCAGCATGCATCCAGTGTCTTCTGACCTCCCTGTATAGTCCACTAGCCAAGCCCCCTTATCTCATTCCCCATTAGGACATATCCATCCCAAAAAAGATATTTTTATTCCCATAAGCTTGTCACTCTTATTGGCAGGTGGCAAAATGAGCATTGCGGGACTGTCTATTGAAGTTATCAGGCTGCTACAAATGTAACAAACATGTAAGTCTATTGTAACATGCCTTGTATCCATGCAACATTTGTATGAGATTCTGGCCCAGATGACTGGTGTCAGGTGGCTGAGTTGTGCTGTGTGTTCCTGTGTGTACCTGGGTATCTGTCTGTGTGTCTATGTTGTGCGTCTGGATTATAGGGGAAGGGGTCCGTGCCATCTAAGAGCAACCTGCTGAGGGTATAAATAATTCTGGCCAAGCACAAGCTAATCTAGCAGCTGTGGCTCAGCAAGTACAGATATTAATAACATCATTCCCACCCTGGCTCTGGGTAAAGAATGTGATCTGTTCTCTCAGCTCAACCCTGCGTAATAGGGTGAATGGCTGTGTACAACATTTCAGCTCATAGCAAGTGTCTCCATAGTGTTTGCTTACTTATGCTGTTACCATGGCCTTAATGTCTCCATTATTCACACAATATCCATCATAGTGGGCAAGGTCTACTGCCTAAGATTCACAGGACTGCCTCCTCTTGCTTCTGGTTAATCTTCAGATTCCGCACGCAGAAAGTGAGGGCCAATATAAAGTTCTTCATAGCTGAAAACTGTCAGAGAGCCAAAGAATACACCCAAATCTGAACAGAGTCCTTCTGCAAATACTAGGAGTGGGAGCGAGATGCTCCTTTCAGTTGAGTCACAAGATGACCTCTAAGGTAACAGGGCAAAGACCTCATTCTCTACACCCAACAAAGTGTGCATGTTTTATAAAAATATTTCAGAAAATTTACTTTAAAAAAATATCATCTGTAACATATTCTGGGTAAAAAGGGTGATCTCTCAGAATTCTTTCCCTCTCTGTATCTCTCATACACACAGAGAGCAAGCGAGAAATAGGTAAGTGAATGTATACTAAAAAGAGATATAGAATCATCTAGGAAGCTGGGGCATGGTATATGTCACACACACACACACACACACACACACACACACACACACACCCCTCCCTATACAATCCCAGTACTCAGTATGCCAGCCTGGGCTAAATTGTAAGTTCTAGGCTAGCTGGGGTTATAGACATCCTATTTCAAAAAAGTAGGGACTCCATTAACAACCATGGGGATTTGCGTTCATATACCCAGTATCCATGTAAAAACGGGCATGGTGACACACATTTGTAATCCCAGCACTGGGACTTACAGTCAGGAGGCTCTCTGGAGACTCACTAGACAGCCACTCTAGCCAATCAGTGAGCTCCTTATTCAGAAAAGAATCTGGTAGGGACATTGTCTTCCCTTGAGGCTGTTCAACATTGTCCTGGAAATTCTAGTCAGAGAACTAAGCAAGGAAGCAAACTAAAACAGACCTGACCTCTATTTGCAGCTGACAGAGCCTTGCCTACAGAAAATTCAGGAGCATCTAAGGAAGTTCTGGGACTGATAAACTGGCTCCGCAAAGCTGAGAGCAGCAAGTCCAACGGGAAAACTCATTTGCATTTCTGCATACTAGCAATACTAGTAATAAATTATTCAACAATGAAATTAAGATGACAATTCTATGAATAAAGAGCACCAAAAAGGAATAAAGATGTTAGGAATAAATTTAACCAAGCGGGTACAAAACTTGTACCTGAAAAACTATAACACACGGTGGGAAGGTGCGGAAGAGGACCCAGTAAGTTCAAAGACATCCCAGGTTCACAGGTAGAAAATTAATCTACAGATTCAATATAATCCTTGTTTAAATTCCCACTTTTTTCAAAAATCACTGGACAAGCTAATCTTTAAGGCCACGTGGAATACAAAAGACTCAGATAAGCCAAAATGACACTGAAAAAAAAATGGAGGACTTACACTTCTCAATTCCCAATTTTAACACGTATTACAAAGCTATAGTAATCAAAGCAGTATGGTACTGGCAGAAGGGTAGATATATACATTACGGGAGTGAAATTAGCCTATACACCTATGTTTGGTTGATGTTTTAAGGTAGGAGTTGAGACAAGGTCTCTCTCTGTAGTCCTCACTGTTCTAGAACTTGCTATGCAGAACTGGCTGGTCTTAAACTCCCAGAGCCTCTGCCTTGTGAGTGCTAGGATTAAAGGCATGTGCCACCTAGCTTGGCTATGTTCAGTTGATTTTTAACAAGGGAACAAAGACATGGGGCAGGGGTGGTATTTTACTAAAACCATTATAATAACTGGGTAACACTATGATGGTGAGTGCTTGGATTCTAACTTGGCATTATTTATAAATATGAACTCAAAGTTAATTGAAGATAAAACTATAAAAAAAACTCCTTAAAAGAAAGCATGTAACAGGACTGGAGAAATAGTTCAGTGGTTAGGAGTGCTGACTGTTCTTCCAGAGGACCAGGGTTCAATTCCCAACATCCACATGGTGGTTCCCAGCTGTCTGTAACTCCAAGAGCTGACACCCTCACACAGACACACATGTAGGCAAAGCACCAATGCAGATATAAATAAGTAAATAAATAAAAAATACTTTTTTAAAAAAGAAAGAAAGCCTGTAACTAACCCCCTTATGATCTCGGAGCTTTCAAATGTTCCTTAGTTATGACGCCAAACTACGAATAGCAGAGGAAAAATAGATAATTCGATCTTGTTTTACTTGTCTATTGCTGTGATAAAACACCATGAACTAAGCAACTTATACTAGAAAGCGTTTAATACGGAGCTTATGGTTTCAGAGAGTTAGAGTCCTGGATGGGGGAACAAAAGCATGATGTCAGGAGCAGCTGAGAACTTATATCTTGATCTGAAAGGATGAGGGGAGGGTGTGGGGTATGGGGGCTTGGATGGCATGAATCTTTTGAAACCTCAAAGCCAGCTTCCCATGACATACATCCTCCAACAAGGGAATACTTCTTAATCCTTCCCAAACAGTTCCACCAACTTGGGTCCAAGTATTCAAACATATGATCCTACGGGGCCACTCCCATTCATAAAAATGACTGGAAGCTTGCAGAATTCCTGCTCCATTGATCCATTTGGAGGGCAGCACCTCAATAATAAGACCTCGTTCTTAAATGTCTCACTCCCCGGCACCAACCATCTTGGGGACCAAGTTTACATCCCAGAAATTTTCTAGAGAATGGAGCACAGTGGCGCCAGAGATGGACCAGAGCACCCCCCAGCACACTGGCTGCCACTGTGCAACTAAAAAATATGTGAGCATAAAAGGACAGGTGGGGTTTTTCAAGTTCATCCAAAGAGGAGACAAAGCCAGGATGCCATAGCAACTTCCCACAGAGCCAGAATGGGGCAGGGCGATCCCCAAGGAATAGTGGGGAGTGAAGTGGGATTTGGGCCACAGCAACCTGGTCTGATGGGCTGAGTCTAGGAAGATGACCATGTCTACATCCCCTCCATTCTGTAGGAATGCACTTCTGATAACAGCCCTGGGGGTTTACTACAAAGACAAATGCATTTGGGATGACTGGCAGCCGCTCTCTGCTCGCCCAGCTAGGTAGCCGTCAACAGGAGAAAGGTGAATTCTTTTCAGGACTTTGAGTGCAATGCAAAGAGTTTGCTTGGTTGGACCTGCAACACGTCCAGATGGGTGCTTTCATGCTGGTGTATGAGCTGCAGGAGGCTTCGATACGTAGACAGGAGCTATGGATGGTGTATGATCCTACAGCCATCCATACTCAAAAAAAAAAATGTAGAAAAAAGAGCAATCGTGCTGAAACCAGAATGGCCTTCCAGACCCCAGAGGGCTTTCGCCATCGCTGTATTGTTTGTTCCTTTGTTCCTGGATCACTGGGCACCAACCACAGTGCTGAGTCTTGGAAACACAGTACTTGGTGAGCTCCCAGGAGATCTGGTTACACAATGACAAGTTCCCAGCGTGAAGGGACAGATTTGGGTTTTGTGGGACCTGAAGCTTCTAGCATTTGGAAGGCCAATTTTCAGAATAGTACAGAGCATACAAACTTGCAGATTCGAAGCTAGGTGAGCACTTAGAACAGGACATCACTCCCAGGCACCAGCGTTCGAAGGGTGGTGGGCAGTTCGTGCTCAGGGTGTTTCTTTATATTGACTGCCTCGTCTCTGTGATACCTTCCCACTTCTTAAGATGTATGTCCTTTGAGTACACCTTCATGGGATGATTTTATATCATTTTCTGAAGAAAAAATATTATTGACAATCGGGATGCTTAAAGCCTGAGAGTTTTCTTGCAGACTTCTACATTGTTGTTCTTCTTCCTGGGTTTGGTCCAATAATCAGAGTTTCTGAGAATTCTTTTTAAAATCGTGTGTGTGTGTGTGTGTGTGTGTGTGTGTGTGTGTGTGTGTGTGCGTGTGTGTTCTATGTATGTGTGTGTGCATGTGGGGGAAAGTTGCTCACCTGTGCTCGCTTATGTGAAGGCCAGAGGTCAGCTTCTTCAGATGCCTTCCTTAATTGACCCTCCCACCCCCATCCCCCACCCCCGTCCCCCTTTTTTTAAGACAGATCCTCTCACCGAACCTGAAGCTTACCATTCTGGCTAGGCTGGTGGACCAGTGGGCACTCAGGATTCCCCAGTCTTTATCCATTCTCCAAGCTATGAGTTTATGGGTGCATTGGACATGATGTGCAGAGGACCCACAGTCTTATGCTTGCACAGAGCTCGATCTTATCCTATCCCCTAGATCTTTAGTCCCAATTTTGATAAGTGCTATTTTTTACAAATCCCATCAGGTTGGAGACATGGCTTAGCAGCAGGGCACTTGCCTAGCATGTGGAAGGTTCTGGATTTACTCCCCCAGTTTTTGAAAAAAAAAGAGGGGTGGAGAAAAAAAAAGAGAAAACAGCCACATATGTTTATGCTTGTATCAGTGCATGCCAAGTATGTTCTCAACAACGAGGAATTCCAACTTCAGTCGAACACTGATAAGGGCTCAGCAATTAAGAACACTTACTGCTCCTGCAGAGGACCCAGGTTTGATTCCCAGCACCCACGTGGCAGCTCCTAACCATCTGAAACCCTAGTTTCAGGGGATGCCCTCTTCTGACCTACACAGACCCCTGCATGCACGTGGACACATATATTCACTCAGGCGCACACATGTAAAAAATAATGAGTTAAAAATTATCGATGAAAACAGAATCTTCATCTTGGGGAATCATAGGCCTGGCATCGGGAAGGATTTTCTCTGGTAGGTTTCTGGCTCCCTGCTTTCTAGTCTGTATTATTCCCTTTCAATCCCCTTACTTTTAGTTCCAGGTTCTATGGGACACGTTAATGTCACAATTGCATGCCTCTGTCCTTACCTCTTCATGCTGTGACACGGATGAATGAATGCATCAGTTTCAGAAGGACAGGAGCAGGAGTCCCTGCTCACGGGCACCTGGGACTCAGACAGGGCTCTGCTTGTTAATATAAACCAGCCACACCCCAGCTCGGCTACCCCTTCATTGCATCCCTAAAGAGGAGCCTTGGGAAGATGAGACAAGAGGCCCTCTCTAATCAAAGCTAAGAAATTTGGACAAAAATATACATTGATATTGCTTCACGTTGCCTGGGACCCTTCCAGGAACCTTGACATTGAAACCTTCCCAACCCCACAATGGCTGTGAGCAGCCTTAATCTAAGACCATTTTACCTGAAAGTTTCATAACTCTCCAATGTAACAACCAGGAGGCGGAGATGAGTCTGAGAAGTCACCGGAGGTCACGGAAGACTGCATGCCCCAAGGATGGGAGTGCATGAATGCAGAGCTTGGCTAATCCAGAAGGAGGCAAGGCTATGGTTAAAATACAGGCAGACAGGGCCTGATGAGAAGGCTCCTGGGAAGATGGGCGGAGTCCAGTGGTGGGCATGTGACTAACAGTTGAGGGCGGGGCTAAAGCTAGGGTAGCCTAAATGACAGATGAGAGGACTCTAAAGACCAAGGCCATGGACATAAAAACTGTGAATATAGACCTTTCAAAAGAGACCTGCCCAGTGGATAATGAGCAGTGTATAAAGGTGAGTAGGTGTATTAGTTAGGGATTCTATTTCTGTGACAAAATACCATGATCAAAAATCAAGTTGGGGAAGAAAGGGTTTATTTAATTTGTACTTCCAGATTATAGACCATCATTGGAGGAAGTCAGGACAAGAGCTCAAGCAACACAGGAACCTGCAGGCAGGAGCTGATGCAGAGGCCATGGAGGGATGCTGCTTACTGGCTTGCTCCTCATGATGTGCTCAGCCTGCTTTCTTATAGAACGCCGGACTACCAGACCAGGGATGAGACCACCCACAATAGACTTGGCCCTCCCTGATTGATCTCTAATTGAGAAAATGCCTTATAGCTGGATCTCATGGAGGCATTTCCTCTTTGATGACTCTTCCTTGTGTCAATTTAACACACAAAACCAGCCAGTACAGTAGGGGCTGGAAATAAGAAGAATGGGGGTCTAGAGACAAGAGGTCAAGACAACCCAGGACAGGCCCCCTTTCTCCCAAGGACAGAAGTGGGGATGGGATGGCAGAGAGCCCCATTGAACATCTCCACATTTTTCCTCCACCCCATCGCCCAATCAGTTAGAGAAGACAGCCGTAAAGATACAGTCATGGTGGCGTGGCAACATGGTCCGACGAACACTACTGGATGCAGCACTTGGAGCGTGGGCCATCCAGTGCTGGTGGAGGTCAGTGCAAACCAAGATAGTGGAGCAAAAACGGCGCTTGGCACTAAAACTCTACACCTGCCAGGAATGGGCAGTGGTGAAGGTGCAGGCATATGTCCGCATGTGGCAGGCTCGCAGACGATTCCTCCAGGCACGACAAGCAGCCTGCATCATCCAGACTCACTGGCGCTGGCATGCGAGCCAAAGTCAAGGTATGATCCACAGCCGCTATGGGGTCAAAGCCAGCCGGCTAGAGCTTGACATTGAAATCCTTATGACCTAGGATGCTGGCAAAGCCAGGGGAGGCTGGATATCCTTCCCAATAAAGACACTAACTGATCACAGACTCACCCTGTCGATATTGGACCCATAGAGAACTCAGCCCCTAACTTCAGAAAGATTCTCTGGTGTGGTGTAGTGTCCCTGTCCCTTGAGACCTATCCTAGGCCTTTGCTCCTAATGACATACTTAGCCAATCTTGCACAAAAGGGACCACAGGGCCAGGTCTTCACGCCTCTAGCAGCTGGACTGGGGTCCCTCCACCATGGGATAAGTCTTAGGCTTTGCTCTTCTGCAGCTCGCGCCTAAACATCTCCATTCAGAGCCCAGCTCCAGAGAGTCTGGCTGCAGCTGGGCCAACTGGGAAAACAGGGATTCCACAGCACAAACCACAGGGCCCTGGGGGCCAGCGCGGGGCTTGGCAGGGAGCCAGCAGGACAGCACACCTCAGCAGAGTGGCAGCAGGACACACATGTGTCCCGTGGGCTTGCGGGGGTGGGCTGTCTTCCAGAGGCAGCCCTGGGGGAAGGCCAGAGCTGAGTGACAGCTGCTGCCTCTGTCCCCTGGGGCTGAGCATCAAGGCTTCCCTCCCTCTGCTGGACACTCCGTGGGAGAAGCAGGCATGGCTTGGGGTGCAGAGGGGCAGCTGGGTGGATACACAAGCAGGGTCTGCCTGGAGGCCATGGCTCATGGCCTTGAGATCCTACTGTCCTCAGAAGGAGCTATGCTGCTCTCTCCTCAGCCTACCGCCCTCTGCCGGGCCAGCCTCAGTGGCTGCTGCCGACCTTGCTTTGCTAGGCCTCCTACAGTCTTAGCTCATCTCTCACCTGCTTTGTGTCTAAGCTTGAGGCACCTTTCACCCAGATCCCTCAGGAGTCTAAACTTCCAACATAAAAATTTGAGGTCTCCCTCTCCCTAGGATCTGTGGATGGTTGACCCAGCATAGGGGGTAGGAGAACAGCTAGCGGGTGTGCAAGAGGCAGGGATCTTTATGGCATTGTTGTTGGAGAAGGTTGTTTCCAACCCCACCCCCCATATGTGTGCACACACATTCATGCATGTGCATGTGTGTGTGCTTACATGTGTGTTCTTGTATGTGTGCATGTGTGTGCTTACATGTGTGTTCTTGTATGTGTGTGTGTGTGCTTACATGTGTGTTCTTGTATGTGTGCATGTGTGTGCTTGCATGTGTGCTATTGTGTGTGTGTGTGTTTAAGTGTGTGCACTCATGAGCATGCATGCATGTGCAAATATGTGTCCTTGCATGTAGTCTTGTATGTGTGCATGTTCATGTGATAGCTTCCAGCATAGCAGGGGCAGAAGAGAGGGCTCAAAGTTCAGTCTGTTCCCATCACCTCCATTAGCTGCAGATGGCAGTGATGGATCTGGGCATCGGATTTTCTGAGTGGATGCTGTTCTTCCAAGGGACCCCTCTACAAACTCCAGATACAGCTCTCCTCCCATTGTTCACAGTCATGAGTGAGGTGGGATAGGTAAGGTATGGAGCTGAGCATGAGGGAACTTCTTCCAATCTGGCCTTGTTGTTGCTGTCCCGACAGTGAGAAGTGTTTAAAACCTGGGCTGACAAGAGTTGAAGACTGATCCTCCTCTGGAGAGAACATTGTCCTCTCCTAAGCCATTAAAAATGCCATGCAGTCAGAGATTCTCCTTTACATGTGCTGATGTGGGGCCTGGGCATCGAGAGTCCAGTGTGTGGCCACATCTGGGAACAGCTGGGTTAAATGCTTTTCTCGGAGCCTGTGTAATCTGACTTGGAGATGGTCATAGAGAATTCCAGCATGAGCCAAGCAGGCTCAGGGTCATTAAGGCTTTGAGCTCTTCAACAACCCAAGAGTGCAAAGTGAAGTGAGGCTCAGGGGGGAGCTCCACTTTGGGTCAAAAACATTTGGCACCAGAAAGATACAGCCTTCCTGTTCCCTGGGTGGTGGGTAAGATGAGCTTTGAAGCGGAGAAGTGGACAAGGTCTCTTGTCCTACCGGGTATGTGGCAGGAAGAAGAAACCATTCCAATCCAACAATGGAGACACAAGGGCTAGACCCAGAAGAATGAAGATCCAAGGTCTTGACCCAGTGTGTTCAGTGTCCTCATCAGTAGTCAGGGGTCCTGAGAAACCAAGGCTGGTCTGGGTCTATGGGGCTGTGTTGGAGAGCCCCCAGGCAGAGGAACTGGATAGGCAGAGCAGTGAGTAAGAAGAGAGGCTCCTCTGTGGCGGTGGATCTGTGGCCAGTGTGAGCCGTCGACATAAGTCCCCTTTCCTTAGTAGAGATGAGGTTGTACATAAACATTTTTTTGTTTGGTTCGTTTTTGGTTTTTGGTTTTTTGAGATGTGGTTTCTCTCTATAGCCCTGGCTGTCCTGGAACTCACTCTGTAGACCAGGCTGGCCTCGAACTCAGAAATCCGCCTGCCTCTGCTTCCCAAGTGCTGGGATTAAAGGCATGTGCCACGACTGCCTGGCTAGGATAAACTTTTAAAGGCAGACCATATGAACTCCTGCTGTTTCTCACCATTGCGGAGAACTGAGCTGCATAAAAAACTCCCCTTGAGAATATAAGCGCTGAAGTACTCAGTGGGGGAGGGGCATGCTTGCAGTTTCAGGACAGGGGTCAGTCCAGGTGTGCTCAGGGAGGACCCGGGACTTCACTCATGCTCCTTCCCCTGGTGACATTACCAAGAGATACGTGCCCCAGATTGTCCTCCTATTCATAAGAGGAGATATTAACCCTCAGCCTGGCTCAGACTATAGGATTCTTAAGCAAGTGTCCTGGACATTGAAGGCCCATCATGCAATGGCTCCCCAGATGGCATCTAGTCTCTTTGTCCCCAGAGTCTTACCCTGTTCACTCAAGTTCCTGGCCTGATACGTCACCAAACTTAGTTCTGATCCCACAGCTCCAAGGTTGCCATCTTTGTCTTAACCTCTGCCTTTCTGTGTCACACATACAGCTGCTGCCATATCATTCCAGGCACATTGACTGGATGGAATACAATCCTTCCACATCCCATCAGGGTGGAAGAGCCTGGTGTCTAGAAAGGAGTCTTTGATCAGGCTTGGGGATGTGGCTCAGCTGGTAGAGTGTGTGCTGGCATGCACAAAGCCCTGGGTTTGGTCCCTAGTGTCACAAAAGCTGGGCATGGTAGCATGTGTCTGTAATTCCTCAGGAACTGGAGGAAGGGCATCCAAAAGTAAGTTCTAGGTTACACGAGATCTTAAAGTCTTTAATCAACTTTGCCTCTAGATATTGAGTTTGCTTGATGGAAAGTCTAGAAGCAAATGTCTGTTGTGTAGAGGAGTTGGAGTATATTCAAAGGGAAAACACATTTCTGGTCACTGCCAAAACTGTGGTTGTGAATTCATGTGACAATTAAGGATGTAGCATAGAATCTGACATTAAAGACGACCTTGAGTCAAAGGGAACCCACTAATAAATATGTTGGGAAAACTGGGACTTCTGACCCAAAAGACGTTATTATCATAGTTGGGGTACTGAGAATGGCAGGAGATAGTAAGTAAGGGAAGAACAGAAAAGGAATGTTCTGGTCACGTAGGGAGAAACACAATTCCATCCATAAGACAGAGCATGAGTTACTGCAGCTCCCACTCGCTCCTGTCTCCATTCTACTTATATCACCCCAATAGGGAATCCAAGTGTATAACCTGGGCATTGTGTGGCTCAGAGATTGCACGGTGCCCAGGTGGTGGGACTGGGAGCTGCACCCATGAACCTATAACTCTCTTCCCTTATGGGACTACATAAGAGCCAAGATTCCTGGACTCCCAAGACATTGGGGAAAAAAGAAATGCCAAAAAGATTATGGTTAAAAGAGACATGACATGGGCTGGAGAGATGGCTTAGCGGTTAAGACCACTGACTGCTCTTCCAGGGGTCCTGAGTTCAATTCTCAGCAACCACATGGTGACTCACAACCATCTGTAATGGGATCTGATGCCCTCTTCTGGTGTGTCTGAAGACAGCAATAGTGTACTCATATAAATAAAATAAATAAATATTATAAATAGAGGCCTGAGATGTGGCCAAGAAGCTAAATAGAATATGCAAACCTCATCCCCTGAGGCCAGGAGCAATACAGAAAATGGGGTTAAGGGCTAGATGGCAGCGGGTGACAGCAGCGGGTGCCGGTGGCAACAGCATACATACCTTTGATTCCCAGCACTGGGGAGACAGAGGCAGGAGGATTTCTATGACTTCCAGCCCAGCCTGGTCTACAGAGCAAGTTCCATGACAGCCAAGGCTACATGATGAGACCCTGTCTCAAACAAACAAACAAACAAACAAACAAATAAGACCTTTTGGAGCTGGAGAGATGGCTCAGCTGTTAAGAGCATTAAGAGCACTACCTGCTCTCCCAGAGGTCATGAGTTCAATTCCTAGCAACCACATGGTGGCTCACAACCATCTATGGTGGCATCTGATGTCCTCTTCTTGCCTGCAGGTGAATATGCAGATAGGACACTCATAAACAATATGTAAGTAAATTAATCTTTTTTGGAGAGAGAGAGAGAGAGAGAGAGAAAGAATGTGGTTAGGCCGGAGGCACCAGGA
Source organism: Tokudaia tokunoshimensis (assembly GCA_036184795.1). Classification (NCBI taxonomy): domain Eukaryota; kingdom Metazoa; phylum Chordata; class Mammalia; order Rodentia; family Muridae; genus Tokudaia; species Tokudaia tokunoshimensis. The sequence goes on from BTHU01000008.1 coordinate 107,794,937, forward strand.
GTTTCACCTGTTGGGAGTGGGCTTGGGATAACACACAAAGCTAACTGCATGTTAGAGAGACTAGTCAATGTTGTCAACCAGTGGATTTAGAACACCTAGGAGACACATCTGCGGCTGTGTCTGTGCTGGTGTTTCCAGAGAGGTTTTACTGAAGAGGAAAGCTCCACCCTGAACGTGGGCAGCACCATCCCAGGAGCTGGACCAGATAAAAAGAAGGCTGGTCTCCCTCTGCTTCCTGACCATGGATGCACCGTGCCCAGACACATGGCTCCCGTTATGGTGCATTTCCCACCACGATGACTGTATCCTCTCAGACTGAGAACCAAAATAAACACTTCCCCCTTTAAGTTGCTTTAGTCAGGCATTCTGTCACACAACAAGGAAAGGGATCAATACCAGGGATGTGGGTTGGACAATCAGCCATGCGTCGTCTGTCGCTGAAGGCAGGAGTGAGTGCTTCCACAATTGAAACCTAGGGCGGGCAGCTGGGTACAGAACCCCCAAATCATTGACTTGAAATGAAACAGGGGCTTGTTTTTCCCTCCCAGAATGAAACTCAGCCACGGGAAGTTCAAAGTGTAGCTGTCATATATGGTATCTGCAGGGTCCCATTCCACCCTTGTGCTCCATGGCTCCTCTAGGTTAAACCCAAGTCCTCTTGCTGTCAAGGTGACCCCCATAGTTCCAGCTCCTATGTTATATTTCCGAAAAAGAAGGGCGGAAAGAGAAACCGCTTGTAGCCAAAGTTGATTCCTTTAAAGACCTTACCTAAAAGGCACACATATATGCCTGACAACCTCCCTTTAGGATTCATTGGCTAGAACTGTCACATGGCCCTCCAGTTAAGAGAACTGTCATCGACAATGTGACTGAACCCTGGCCTAGCTAAACAGGCTAGATTGTGCTGTGACCCAACCCTGCAGGTCTTGGTGGCTTAGCGGAGTGCACCTCTCACACAAAGCCTGCTGGGCTTCGAGCAGCATCTTCCCTCCATGTGTTTGTGTTTGTTTGGTATTCCTGGCCACTCCTTCTCATGCCGTGACGGTGTTTTATGCTATTGGGAAAGGAGTGACCAAAAAAAGAAGCTAGTAATTCTTACCTGCCATTTGGAAACGCCACATTTCACTCCTCCTCCTCCTCCTCCTCCAGATTTTTTTCTCCCTTCCCTTTCTCCCTCTTACTCCAGCCCCGCTCTCCCTGGCTCACTCCCCACTCGCTCCTGGCCCTGCTCGCTCAGGCCCATAGATTTTTTTTTTAACTTGTTTCTCATTAAAGATGGTTGTGAGCCACCATGTGGCTGCTGGGAATTGAACTCATGACCTCCAGAAGTGCTCTTAACCGCTGAGCCATCTCACCAGCCCCACATTTCTACTTCCTGTGTGCATGTGTATGTGTGTGTGTGTGTGTGTGTGTGTGTGTGTGGTGTTGCATGTGTTAGTGTAGGTATGTGTATGTGTGCATGCAAGGGCATTCGGAGGCCAGAAGTCAGTGTTAGTGCCTTATCTTTGGGAGATGGGAGTTTGTCCCTGAACCTGCCCAGTGAGCTCCGGAGATCCACCTGCTCCCACCTCCCATTTTTGGAGGTACAGAGACCCTCTGCGGCACCCAGCCTTTTACAGTGGTGCTGGGAGTCTGAGCTCAGGATCCCATGGTCACACAGATACTTTACCAACTGAGCCATCTCCCAAATCTCTAGTGTCATTTAAGTACTGGAGCTGGAACCTGCATGCTGAGGGTGACCTATGTCTCCAGCCTCTCTATCCTCACTTTATTGGCTCAGTTATCTGAGCGGCTCTGTCTCATCTTAAGGAGAAAGGTATTATCAGCTCTCCATGTGCCCGAAGAAAACGAGAACATGATGTTCTCTACACGAGGCAGAGGGTGAGCTAAAGTGGAGCCTTTGCTAAAGTGGAGAAGAGGTGAAAGGAGATGGGAATTAGTCTGCATTAAATGCAAACGGGTAAAAGTCATCTATTAGCAGAACCCCAGCTCGCTACTTCTTTTACTCTAACCATACATTGTTTATAATGGACACACCTGAAATGAAACAGAGCTGTGGGCTGAAACTACAGATGTGAAAGTTCACCCAGGAAGAAGCTTGCCCTAAAACACATTTAATCATCTCTCTTGAGACCAAAGGAAATGAAGACAAACCAATTCATCTCATCCCCCAGAGCTTACACGGTTATGAAGGACAGGAGAGGAGCCGCCGGGGATGAGAGAGGACCATGTCCTGGAAAAGGAGATGCGAGTATTGAAGGGGACTGGGTGAGATGGGAGGGGCTGCAGAACAAAACGCCCGGAGGGGCAAAAGGAGGAAGATGCTGCCAAGACTGAAAGGCAGCATCTGATTCCAGACCTGGTCTCCTAAGCACTCTGTTACCCACTTCTCCAAGGGGACTTGTGAAGGCCCTAATCTATTGTCTTTAGTTTTTATTTTCAAAAATAATACATGTTAGGCTGGAGAGATGGCTCAGCGGTTAAGAGCACTGACTGCTCTTCCAGAGGTTCTGAGTTCAATTCCCAACAACCACCAGGTGGCTCACAACCATCTGTAATGGGATCCAGTGGCCTCTTCTGGTGTGTCTGAAGACAGCTACAGGGTACTCATATACACAAAATAAATAAATAAATCTTTTTTAAAAAATACACATGAACAAAGTAAAACATGAGCGTGTGTCTTTAAAGGGTAAAATGGGCACTGAGGGCAATGGGGTCTTTTTACCAGCAAGCTGGACTCTACAGGGCTGGAGAGACGGCTCAGTGGCTAAGGGTGCTCGCTGCTCTTCCAGAGTACCGGAGTTCAGCTCCCAGCACCCATAACCACCTGCACACTTGTACCTTCAAGCTCTAAGGAATCCCATGCCTCTCTGGACATTGCATGCACCCGCATACAGGTGGCATAGACATACACAGAGAAACAGAAGGGAAATGCGTTTAACAAGACAGAGTCGACGGCGTGAGAGTCAGCGGCTGGTCCTAAGGATTAGAGACTGGCACAGTGCTCTGTGACAATGGCATGGCCTGACAAAGGTGTCACAAGAAAGGAAAATCACGGCCATTCTCAATGACAAATATAGACGTAAAAGTCCAAGTAAATTCTAACCATAGTTCCAGGAGCTGAGGGGAGGGGCCAGACATGCCAGTAATCTCAGCACTCAGGAGGCCAAGGCAGGAGGATTTGAGTTCAAAGCCACAGTGAGCCTAGATAGTGAGGTAGTGTTTTATTGTTTTGTTTTCAAAAAAGGAAAAATAAAACAAAGATCCAGGTATGGTGGCTCATGCTTATGATACCAGCACTTCAGAAGCTGATGCAGGAGGATTATCATGAGTTTGAGTTCAGCTTGTATTACAGACTAGTGCAGGAAGCCGGGCAGTGGTGGCACATGACTTTCATCCCAGCACTCGGGAGGCAGAGGCAAGTAGATTTCCATGAGTTAAAGTCCAGCCTGGTCTACAGAGTGAGTTTCAGGACAGCCAGGGCTACACAGAGAAACCCTGTCTCGAAAAGCAAAACAAACAAACAAATAAGAAAAGTGATGCAGGGGATTTGTTGGATGTTGTGTTGGCAAGGAGGAGTTTGGTGATGGCTAATCTTATCAATTTAATTATATGGAAATATGCCTAGGAGATTAAGTTTTGGTGTGTGTGTGTGTTCTATGGTAAAGGGGCAGAGCTTATACATTGCCACGCATGTGCGCTCTCTCTCTCTCTCTCTCTCTCTCTCTCTCTCTCTCTCTCTCTCTCTCTCTCTCTCTCAGACACACACACACACGCACACGCACACACACACACACACACACACACACACACACACACACACAGATCAGAACTGGTTCTCTCCTTCCACATGGTATCTGAGGTTTGCACTTAGGTCAGTGAGATTTGCCGCACAGTTCTTTCACCCACGGAGCCGTCTCAATGGCTTGCCTAGGAAATGAATAGCACATACTTTGAGGTCTGTTTATGAGTAAATCTCCTGCGCTATTCAGCTTTTCTTTGCTGAGACAAAAATGGAATAAGCAAGCTAAAAGGATGGACACAACGTTATAGCAAGTTTGAGGCCATCTCAGGCTTCCTAAAACCCTGTCCCGAAACGAAACGAAATAAAGGAAACATGGCTACCTTTGATGTGTGCAGGCTTAACAACAGAGCATCAAAGCACATGAGGCAAAAGCTGAGGGACCTGCAAGGGAAAAGATGAATCCACACCATTATAATTGAGGGCTTAAATGCTCATCTATCGAGGAGAGCCAGAGCTAGAAGTGATAAGGGCAGAGTAGGCTCAACAGCACCGAACATCAACTGAATATAATCAGCTGGACGTCTTCACTGGTACAGCTAAGCTAGAGAAAAAGATAAAAGGCTTTGGAGTCAGGAAGGAAGAAATAGAATTGTCTCTGCTTGCAGACGATGTGATCTTATACACAAAACCCCCAAACAGCCAACTAACAACAACTACAAAACCCCTATGAGACTTATTAAACACATGCAGTACAGTTTTGCAGGCTACAACAATATGGGTGCATGAGTGTGTGTGTGTGTCTGTGTGTGTGTGTGAGAGAGAGAGAGAGAGAGAGAGAGAGATCTGGCTGTGATATCCAGTACCCTGCTGAACACAGGATGAGCTGGCCAGTGAGGCAGGTGGTCCCCTTCCTCCATCCCCACTCCCTGAGTGCCCAGTGCAGAAGACAGCCTTCCTCCACAGAAGATTATTCTTCAGTCAAGAGTATACAAGTGTCTACACACCTCTGCTTGGACCTCAGAGCAAGCTCCCGAAGTCAACATATGAGAATCAGTAGAATTTCTATTCATTAACAGTGAATTACTGCCCAAGGTCAACACAACAACCAGTTCTGTTTCATTAACAAATGTATTTGGAAATACATTTTCAAATACTTATCTATGTTCATTCTGTATGTATGTGTGATTGCTTACCTGAATGTCTAGGCACACATATATATATACCTGTGCCTGGTCGCCAACGGATACCAGAAGAGGGAGTTGGATCCCCTGGAACTGGAGTTGCAGGCAATTGTGAGTCACCATGTGGATGCTGGGAACCAATGTGGATTGTCTGCAAGAACAGTAAGTGCTCTTGACCACTGAGCCATCTCTCTAATTCCTAGGACTAATTTGGTTTTTAATTTTATGTGTATGGGTGTTTTGCTTGCATGTACGTTTTATGTACCACAGGGTCCCCTGGTCTCCTCAGAGGCTAGAAGAGGACATCAGATTCCCCGAAACCGAGGATACAGACAGTTGTGAACTGCCGTGTGGGGGCTGGGAATTGAACCCATCGTCTGGAAGAGCAGCCAGTGCTCTTAATCACTGAGCCAACTTTCCAACCTCCCTAGGAATAATTTTAATCAAAGAAATGGAAGACCAGTACATTGAAAACCGTAAAACATTGATCAAAGAGATTTCTGACAGAAAGGGAAAGATAACCCAACCCATGTCCAATAAATTAGAAGAATTCACATTGAGATATCCGTCCGAGCTGAAGTAAGCCGCAGATGCGATGCTAATCCCTACCCAAGTTCTCCTGGCAGTTCCCACAGACACAGGAAAGAAATATTTAAAATTCACAGGAAACTACAAAAGACCCTGAACTCCCAAAGTTATCTTGATCAAAACGAACAAAGCTAGAGGTACCACGGTACCTGAATTTAAAACTCTTTCAGGGGAGAGACATCAAAATAGCACGGTACCAGCATGAAAGCACACAGTCGAACAGAAAAGAGGGCTCAAAAATAAACTTGGATGGCAATGAAGCTAATATCTTTGTTTACTTTTTACTATTTATTTATTTGTGTGTTTGTTTATTTATTGATAAAGGGCATGTGTGTGTGCACGCGCATGCCCGTGCACACACACATGTGGTATGTGCAGATGCACTTGTGCGTGTGCATGCCCGTGCATATGCATGTGGTTACATGCAGATGCACATGCTGATGGCTACGTGCAGGCTAGATGTTAACACTGGATAGTCTTCCTCTGTCATTCTCCAACCTGTTTTCTGAGCCAGTTCAGAACTCAACTGACTCAGAGAGACCAGCTGGGCAGCCAGCTCCAGGGAGCCTCCTGTCTCTACCTCCCCTGCACTGGAAGTGTAGCTATGCATTGATGTGCCAAGCTTTTTATATGGCGCTGGGGATCTGAACTCAGGTCCTTCTGTTTGGGCAGCAACCACTTTACCAACTGAACCGACTCCTTACCCTCGAATAGCCTGATTTTAAAAATGAGCAAAAGACATGAATAGATATTTCCCAGATGAAAACATATCAGGTACCAAACCTCACTAATCATCAAAGAAACACAAACGAAACCGAGTTACCACCCCATGCTAAGAATGGCGCATGAAAGGCACCGAGAATCGAATCGGTAAGGAAGAGTAAGATAGGGACTCCTCGCACGTAGTCGGTAGGGATGTGAAAGGTATGGTTGCTATGGAGAAGAGTGCTCCATAACTGAAACCGGAACTGTAGATATGACTCAGCAACACAGCATCTCAGTGTATACCTAAAGCAAATAAAATTAGTACATTGAGGAGATATCGGATAACCAGGAATGTTGGCCCACACCTACAATCCCAGCACTTGGGAAGCTGAGGCAGGTGGGGATCTCTGAGTTCCAGGATAGCATGGTCAACATAGTGAGTTCCAGGATAGCCTGGTCAACATAGTGAGTTCCAGGGCAGCCAAAGTGACATAGTGAGATCCTGTTTTGAGAAACAAAAAACAAAAGACCTTAAAACAAACAAACAAAAGAATAATAGGAGGAGAGGGGGGAAGAGGAGGGAGGGGAGGAGGATCCTGCATCATGTTCACTGTAGCATTATTCACAAGATATGAAATTAACCTAACCATCTACAAATGAATAGTTAAATATGCTTTTCCAATGAGATGTTTATACACAATAGACTTATTCAGCCATAAGCAGGAATGAGGTTCCATTGTCTGTTACAATGGAGACAGGTCTGCAGCACATCTGAGTGCAAAGAGCTAGTCAGACAAAGAGGACCGTGCCATAATCTCATCTGTAAGTGGAATCTAAAACAGGGAAATAAATAGAAGTAGGGCCAGGCGTGGCTGGGGCAGTCTGCAAGCCCAGCACTTGGGAGGTGGAGACAGGAGGATCCAGGGCTTAAGGTCAACCTTGGCTACACAGAAATTTAGGCTAGCTTGGGCTACATGAGATCCAGTTTCAAAAACTAAACAAAGCAAACTGAAGCAAGATAAAATGCCTTTAAAAAAAAAAAAAGAAGAAGTCTTTTTTAAAAAAAACCTCCAAGAAGCAGAGAGTAAAACATGGCTGGAAGGGCTTGGGATTGGGAGGAAGTCGAGAAACGGATGTTTCACGCACAGACAGTTCATGTTTGAGCATATAGGGACTGAGTATCCGTTCAAAAGCATGTTGCTGATCGTTAATAACAATGTATCATCTCTTCAAAGACTGCTGAGAGAAGTCTTCCAAGCCTCACACACAGGAGGATAATTATGTGGTGTGAAGAAATATCATTTAAGTGGTAATTTTTTTTTGTCATTTATAATTTACTGCAATTTTAAAAATCAATTGTGCATTAATACACTCGAGGAAACCAGCTGGAAGAGCGTGATGGTTGTAAAACAGCTACGCAGAGACTAGAAAATAGCGTTGGAATTAAGACTGAAGTAAAGGAGAAGGGATGTTAAGCCTGTGAGTTGAATGACAATACTGTTAAGATTATAATTGCCTAAATTCATTTTTTCACAAAGCTGGAAGGACTGGTACCAAAATTTATGTTGAAATGGAAAGACCTGGAAAGACCAAGGCAGTCTTAGGCAGAGAGAGTAGAAGGCCAGAGAGCCTGGGCCTCCCTTGTCTGAAGGCTTACTCTGAGGCAGTAGGATGCAGACAGGGTGATATTCTCTGGGATAAACTCATAGATCACTGAGACACAACGGAGCCCAGAAACAGGTGCCCGATTCTGACCAAGCAATTTAAGGCTCCGCAGTCTGCAAACACTGGAGCAACTGAATATTTGTGTCGTGGAGATTAATATTGATTCTTATCTCACACCACACCAAGAAGTTAATTCATGAAAGACTAAAGGCGTGAAGGGAAATGACCAAACTCTCCGGTCTCTGGAAGGAATCCGAAGAGGAGAGACGCCGTGAGGATGAGAACTCATTCCTCCACAGTGACGAAATCCCAGCCTGCCTCACTCTCTTTCTGGACTATGACAGCAAATGACAGTCAAAATGACAGGAGGGGCAGGCCCTGATCACGGTGTCCTGTGTGGGTGGTCCTGAGAGGACAGAAGTCTCCAGGGTGCCCCCGAAGTGAGTCATTTCTTTAGAGCTACAAGAAGGTTGACAACGGGTAAACCTTGGAGACCAACGGAATGTTTACCTTCAAATGTCATACCAGCCCTTTCCTTGAGCTTAGAGGACTCATTCTGGGAGGAAAGACATCTTTTATGGTAAGAAAATGTATGGAAAGTTCAAGAATTCCTTCCAATTTTACTTCAGATTCATTTTCTTCAATTAGAGTCAAGTAAAATTAAATCCACTAAAAAAATAGACATATGGCATGATCCCATTTTTATGAGAGTATTTCTATCTCCCCTATCTGTAAAAAATGCATAGAAATATGTCTAGCATGCTGTACCAGAAATGTTAATGACGGTTATATTTGAATCATGAAACTTGAGGTAATACTTTGATTTTTCTTTTTTGTACTTTTATGCAAGGCTTAAACTGTTTACAGGGAAAGTCGCTTTTCTTAAAAAAAAAAAAAGCAATCCTAAACCAGGAATGGTGGAGAATCCTTTAATCCCAGCACTCAGGAGGCCAAGGTAGGCATATCTCTGAATTCAAGACTAGCCTGGCCTACATAGAGAATTCCAGGATAGTCATGGCTACATAATGAGAATCTGTCTCAATCATTATCATCACCACCACCACCACACTCATCTCACCATCATCCCTATGGTCACCACAATCACCACCACCACCATTATCATCAGTACTGACATCTTGGTAAGAGCCGTCAGGGTTTCATTTTCTTCCTCTTCCTCCCACATCGTCCCCATTTCTCTCCTCCATTTCTTGTCCCTTACTTTTTCCTTGCCCTGCCATCCCCAGAGCTTGCCTCTCCCTAAGACTGAGAACACTTCACCATGTCATGATTAACTGGCCCATGGGAACAGAAGCAGGGGGCCTTTTCCCTTCTCTGTTGAGACTTGGGGTGGAGACATTTTTCAGAGGGCTTTGAGACCCTAGGAAAACCTCCTTTTCCTTCCACACTAGCAGGGGAGGCCAGTCAGCTTAGTTGGCATGGGGTGTGTGTGCCTGAGGGCAACTCAGGGAAATGCTCTCCCTGGGGTGCTGGCAGGGGTGGGGATGGACGGAAGAGTTGGGTCTTATTCCTGAGTCCTTGCCATTCTTTTTATCCCCTGCACCTAAAGTCACTACCCCCGACTTGGACAGAGATAGTATCTCAAGGCTGTGCTGGACAGGGCTTGCATGTAGAGAAGCATCCATCATCAAAACCGCCCTTGTGATATGACCATCCCCCTACTTCGCCAAACATACCAGGACTTGGGGACCAGAGATGTCTGAGTCACTCTCTCCCAAGTTCTGTGGTTTGTGGTTGAGTAAGATACAGGTTCACAAAGACAGGATGAAGGGCTTCCTGGATGTTTTCACAAGGCCAGCTAACAGATAAAGGATGGAAGTGGATCTGGGAGAGCCTTTGAACAAAGGCCTCGGTGAATCACCCACGTGTGCAAATTCTGGCTGGCAAGCAAAGTACGTGGTGGTGATACTCAGACAGTTGGTCGGTCTTTCGGTCAGTTCACACATCCAGGCATGAGTCACAGACAGTTGGTCTATCTGGCCCTCAGACCCTAGAATGAGGAGGCTGCTTTGAGGACTCCATGATGTAGCATAAACAAACCCAGCAGGGACCTCAGCTCCTGCACTTTTCAAGAAAAGGTGTCAAGCTCTGTGGGATGTGGGATGTGGCACTGAAGTGGACAGTAAGAAAGACAGAAACCCAGGCCGCTGAGGACTGGAGGTGGGACGTGGAATGGGAGATGACATGGCCCGGTCTTCTAATTTGTGGTGAAGAATCTCGAGGGCTGAGGAGCAAGCACCATGGGGCTGGGAGATAGTCAGCCAGGGAAGTACTGGGGACGCAAGTCCCAGGGCCTGGCTCCAGTCCCTAGCCCACGTAAAAAGCCAGTGTGGTGACTGTGCTTGTAATCCCAGCACTGGGGAAGCGGAGACAGACCTGGGACTCACCAGCCTAGAACCAAGTGATTTATATGTTAAGTTATTCCTCCCTGAACAAGATGATACCTGAAGTGATGACCTATGACCTTGGAATGCATCCCCCCCCTCACACACACACACACACACACACACACACACACACACACACAAACACCTGCTGACACAACACTATAGGGTGGGGAGGGCTGGCCATGGACTATCACCATGGAGTTTGACCCACAAGGGCCGGGGAGGGAAGAAGGGTGCAGTGGGCATGTGAGAGACCTGGGCTGTGGGATTCTCCACCCGTGTTTGTGCTTCTCTGCAGATTTCTGGTCTTCAGGCTCTTCTTCCTCTTAGATGGTGGCAGGGATAGACTGAGTCTCCACGACAGGAGCCCTTTGTAGTTATTTAGCTGTGTGCCTATGACTAATATACAGCAATATTAGTTACCATTAATACTGATGATATATGTTTATTACATGTTTATTTTAAAGGGGAAAATCTCCGAGAGATATAAACAAGGGAACTCAACTTTCCCAGGGTTCAAAGAGAAATCAAGTGCACTCCGGATGGAGGACGGTAAGAAGATTCAGGAAAAACAAAGATGGCTACCCCAGGCACCCTGGTGCCCGGGCCCTGGGAACAAGCCTGGGTTCTCTGGGACCAGGCAGCCCAGAGCCTCTATTCCAGACACTCAAGTGGTTTCGACAATATGTGCTGGTAAAAATACAAGAGGCTCAGGTTAAATGAAAAAAAGTTATTATTTTATCTAAGAAACAAAGACTTTTAGTATAGGTATTTCCCAAATACCATGTGGGATATATATCTAAACTTTAAAAAAAAAAAGGAGTTAAAAAAAGAAAGAAAAGGCAATCTGCTTATGACCTCCACAGCTAGCTGAGTATTCCGTCTTCCTTTCATCCCTCTGTCCCACACATTGGCTGGGGAGAAGCCATCCCTAAAGTTTTATTTTCTCATCTTTATTTCCACTTTTTAAAATTGTTAACCCCCATTTCCAAAGACTTCACCAGCCCACTGATGCAAATTAGCTCACTTGAAAAAAAAAATCAGTGTCTCCGGCTGGTTTTCTCACCCAGGACTTTGTCCCCAGGAGTTATTGACGCCCTGTGTGCAGCAGCCCTGTGCTTCCAGCTCACTGCTCAGAAACCTCTAGGCCTTGGGAGGCTGAGAGCCCTGCTTTGGGAGCAGACGCTGAGGCTGAACCTTGGAGCCCTCTACTGGTGAGCTCCAGATGGTAACCAAGAAAATTGCCCACGGCATGCCAGGCTCAGCCAGCAACCTTCAGGCCGGAAGTCCTCCAGAGACTGGAAGGGACCCTTTTCTGATGACAGCCACAGATGGCCTCGCCACTCCAGTGTCTGCAGCTCATGCCATCTCCCTTCCTTGTGGGCCTCTTTCTGGCTACGTATATTACCTGTGAACAGGTAACATTCAGTCCCGTGTCTGTTACTGGTTGGTTCCCATTTGCATCAAACACTCACCCTGGCTCTGGCTTGTCCAAATTCCAGTCAGCCAGTCATGAAGAGTCCACAGTCAGTGTTCTGCTTCCCACACCATACTGTAGGCTGGGGTCTCTGAGGAGAACCATCTCCTAGAAGACCGGACAATTCTAGAGGGTGCTTACCAATCTTCAATGGCACCTTTGAAGAAGGAGAGTTGACACGTTTTCAGCCTCCATATGAAGCAGCCCTGGGTTTGCCATGGTGGCTGCTCAGAGCACAGGCCAGAGTTGACACACATTAGCAGAATGAGCAGTGGAAGACAGGAGGGAATCCTCAAGTCAAAGATAGTTTAAAATAAATAAAGGGGCTGGAGAGAAGACTCAATGGTTAAGAGTACTTGCTGCTTTTCCAGAGGACTTGGATTTCAATTCCCAGCCCCAACATGGCAGCTCACAACCAACTGTAACTCCAGTCCTAGGGGGATCTGTCGCCCTCCTCTGGCCTCTGTGGGTACTGCATGCATGTGGTACAGAAGACCTACATGCACTCTTTCAATCCCGGTACTTGACGGGTCGCAGCAGGTGGATCTCTGGAGTTTAAGGCTCGCCTGGTCCACATAATGAGTTCCAGGCCAATCAAGGACTACATTGAGAGTAGAAGAGACCTTGTCTCAACACCACCACCACACCTCCAAAAAAAACCTACCACCACCAACAACAAAAAAAATAAAACAAAAAACAAAGACAAACAGAAAAGAAAGCCTACATCCAGACAAACCATGTACACACACACACACACACACACACACACACACACACACACACACAAATAACAACAAAAAGACATGGGCTGGAGATGTAGCTCAGTTGGTAGCACACTGCCTTGCCTGGCACTCATAAAACCTCTGAATAAGAAGAAGGCATAATGATGCACACTTGTAGTCCCAGGCCTTGGGAGGTGGAGGCAGGAGGGTCAGCAGTTTCAAGTCATGCTCAGCTACATAGCAAGTTTGAGGCCACCTTGGTATACATGAGACCCTGTCTATGAAATTAAAAAATGTTTAAATAAAGACACTTTATTTACAGGTAATACAAAATAAACCACGGGAAAAACTACTGGGTAAGGAGGGGAGGGAATGATCCCACAGTAACCAACCTCTCTATCCCAGAGTAACTTATAAAAAAATTAAAAAGGCCTGGGGCAGGGGCTGGACTGGAAGCACCTTTGCATGAGGGTTGGGCCTGTCCTCCTCAGCCACACTGTCCTAGAACACACTGATCATCTTCCCCTCTGAGTCCCAGGCCTGGCAAACATGGGACATAGCTACAAGGATAGTTCCTGGCCATTGCCGAGGCTCCCCAGCTAAGGACTCAGGCTTCTGACCTAAAGGGCCGGGGAATCCAGGAGTTGGGACTTTGGGGGCAGGCATGGGGTGGGAGTTATTGCGATGCTCCAGCCAACCTCCTCCTGGCCGTGGAAGAGGGTCTATGCTGGGTTTGGGAGCAGCCATGACAGGGCAGGAGTGTGGGATCTTCAAAGCGACGACGTTGTTGAGTCTACCACCTCACGGCCGTTGCAAACCGTGGGAACGAACTGGGATCCAGACCCTAGGGAAAGGTAGCCAGAGGTTGGGACCGACCCAAAGAAGCAGCAAGAGGGTGACCGTCCACCTATGCCTCTCCCTTGTGTCCAGTGTTATCTTGACAGTGCCCCATTCCCACATAAGGAACTTCAGCAGCCCGGGGAGGGGACTTCATGCCTGGGAGCTGGGCAGGAGAGGGGACCCAGTAGGAGAGGGTGTAGGATGCTAACCTTGACCAAGGTTGGCGCTGGCCCTGGGGGCAGCGCTGCCGAAACGGCTGGTTGGTGCCCGGTGGCTCACCACATTCTTCTGTGGCTGGAAAAGGATGATGTGCAGCTTGGGTGCGAAGAGGCAGCCAAGTACCACAGAGCCACTGAGGCTGACGGACACGCACATCGTAGTGGTCTGCACCTGTGAGGGACACACGTGCGTGGGTCAGGGAAGGTCAAGGAAGAGGACATTCCACATGCCTGGGCCTGGGCCTGGGCCTGGGCCTATGACCCCTGCCTAGGCGGGGGCAGAGAAGGATGGTAGTAGCTACTGAACAGTCCTTTGGCCAAGCCTCAAAGAAGGATCACAACGGCAGTGTCAGCCCTAGTTAATCATTTTCGGAGGCACACCAGAATCCCAACTGTAGTTATGAACATGAAATGGTGCGTGCATGCCTAGGGGTTCCTGCATGCAAAGGGGTGCATGCATAGGCATGCAAGGGGTGCAGGTATGGACTACATTCGTGTAGATGCAAGCATATCTGCGTGGGTGTACTGTGTGGTAGTGAGTATGCAGAGGAGAATGCACAAGTGTTTGTGGGCGGGGAGGGATCTGTGAGTGGGCAAGACGTGTGTACGCTCTAGATGTGCGTGTGTGTGTGTATGTGTGTGTGTGTGTGTGTGTGTGTGTGTGTGCACATGCTTGTAGGTGCATAAGGGAATGTGTGTGCATCTTCACAGGTGTAGGTATGCGTGCTTATACACAGGTGTGTGCACGCGTGGTTGACCACCGTGCATGTCTCTGGTGAGTCTTTAGCTGCCAATGATTGGCATGCAAATGCAAATCATATGCAAATGGAGGCTGAGTCAGACCTGATTCCCTCCCCAGCCTTGGCCTCCACTACCCTAGCAGGTGGCCCAGCAGGAGCGAACAGAGCGCCAAAGCCAGCACTTCCCACCCCCTGCAGTGTACCACGCCACCTTTGTCTTGGGGAAAGGACCTACCCCAGGGCTTTTGCCACAATGTTCCTGTCCCTTTCATTTTAAGGTTATCCATTTAAGACCCTGGTCAGGACCCCCAAGCTGAGTGACTGGAGAGGCTGGGACTAGCTCTCTCTGAGTCTTCATCAGTTAAACAGGAGAGCTGTGGCGTTCCAGTCATGAGGATTAACCAAGATGACGTCTTACTATTCAGAGCTCAGCCACCTCCTCAGAGAGACCTTCCGGGGCCATCTCATCTGAGGTAGCTCCTGCTTGTTGGAGCCAAGGATACCCCTTGAGTGCCAGTTGGAACTGTTTGCTCGAAAGCTACCAACTGGAGTACAGTTGTCACCTACTCTAATTTTCCTCAGCCCTCCTCCCATGTCTCTCCCTCCTACCCTTGCTGTTCTTCATTTATTGACCATCCCCTCCTCCATCTCCAAATGACCCTTCACTGGAATAAGGCACAGCCTGCACTCTCTGGAACATATTTCTGCAAGCCCAGCGTCTCCCAGGTTAAGGGATGGTATCAGTCCTGACACCTTTCCCCCAACCCCATGATTGACACCTGGCACCACCCATAACTGACACCTCCCCCCATAACTGACACCTGCCTCCCCATGATTGACACCTGGCACCACCCATGACTGACACCTGGCACACACCCCTCCCAGCAAGTTCCCACCTCCCTGCACATTTCTCTAAGCTTTCTCCCTTAAACCTTTCCCTGGGGGTCCATTTGAGTTAACCGTAGATAGAATGAGATAGCAGGAAAGACCAGGTCCCGTGTTTACCCTGCCTGTTTTAGCAACACACGCTCACCCGATAATCACTAGAGGTGACGTAGAAGATGGGAAGGAAAGCCAGCCAGATGATGCAGGTGGTGTACATGGTGAAGCCGATGAACTTGGCCTCGTTGAAGTTCTCCGGGCACTTGCGGGTCTTGAAGGCATAGAGCGTGCAGAGAGCGATGAGGAGCACATTGTAGGCCAGCGAGCCGAGCATGCTGGCGTCCCGGTGGTTACAGCGCAGCGTCACCACTTCCCGCCGTTCAGGGGCAGTCTCCTTGCCTATGCCGGGTGCCTCCACCACCAGCCAGGCAGCAACAATGAGCAGCTGGCCCGAGATAAGTGCCAGGCAGATGGCCACCTGTGAGGCGGGACTGATGAAGCGCGGCCGCTGAGCGCCCTCCCGGGCCCCGCCAAAGATGCGAGCAATGCGGTTGGTCTTGGTAAGGAGGGCTGAGTAGCAGACAGAGAAGGCAGTCCCCAAACCGAGGCGCCGCAGGGTACAGACAGCGGTGGAAGGCTTGGCGATGAAGACGAAGGTCATGCAGTAGCAGAGGAAGACACCTCCCAGCAGAATGTAGCAAAGCTCCCGACCCGAGGCCTTGACCACAGGTGTGGCGTTATGCCTCACGAAGACGCCCAACACAAAGAGGGTGGCCAGGGCACCCAGGCAGGCGATGGTGACAGGTCCCACCGCCCAGGCATCGCCCCAGCGGATGTACTCCTGGGGCAGCTCGAAGCATCCAGTGAGACTGGCATTAGGCCAGTAGCCCAGGCCACAGTCGGCACAGGTGAACTCATCCAGCCTGTACTCGTAGGGCTGACAGGGAATGCAGAGCCAGCAGCAGACCTCGCCGGGCTGCACGCTCTTCACCTCGTTCTGAAGGCAGGGCTCGCTACAGCGAGAGGCGGGAAGGGGGCCAGCTGACGGGGAAGCCCATGGGATGGCGCTAGTGTCCAGAGTCAGACCTTCTGCCCAGTAGCCTACCTTCTGGTAGCGATAGCGCCCACTGCCCGCCCGCAGATAGGTGAAGATGTTGTAGCGGCCAATACCGTCCCCAAAGCGGTCAAAGCGGACCTCGTCGTCAGTATCTGCTGGGCGGAAGGGGGCTGGCATGGAGGAGAGAAGGAAAGACCCGTAAGTTCCTCTGATGTGACCTCAGCCTTCACCCTCAGAAGGAACCTGAATGAATCCCAGAGCTGAGGCTACCTCACTGCAAAACTGAAGCCCATCTTGTTTTAACCCCAGCTGCTTTTTTCTTTTTGACATTTATTTTTATTTTATGTGCCTTGGTGTTTTGCCTGTATGTATGTCTGTGTGAGGGTGTCAGATCTTGGAGTTACAGAGAGCTGTGAGCTGCCATGTAGACGCTGGGATTTGAACCTGGGTCCTCTGGAAGAGAAGTCAGTGCTCTTAATCACTGAGTCATCTGTCCAGCCCCCTCCCACCCCAAGCTACTTTTCTAAAAGACAGATTATAACACATGATGACCCCTAGACTTCAGCATCAAAGTGAGACTCAGTCTCACCCACTCTAAGCCCCAATCCCGTTATGACTTGCAATCTTAGACCATAGTCTTCAAACTCTAACTGTATCACAACACACAACACACAACATAGCTCTCTCCCAAAAACTTAACAGAGATCCCAAAGACAAACCTGGCCTCTAGCTGCAACAACAGTCCACTACACCTGCCTCAGTTCCGGCCAGTCCTAACTGGTCCATTGCAAACCAAATCCCAACCTTGGTGGCCATCTGAAACCGGAGCCTTCCACAGGATGGCCCCTGCCACTTTCTATCCCCTAACCAGGACTACAGCCACCCCTGATCCCAGTGAGGAATCAGGGAGCCATCCAGATGAGATGCTGAGGGTCTCAGAGGTGAGCAGGGCTGTCTGGATTCGAATCCCCATCTGCCCAGCCCCTATTTCTTCTCCCTAGACTCACGATCTAACTCTATCCAACCAAGTCCAACAAGCTGAAATGGCTTCTCTCTCACATCAACTCCATGAAAGCCCAGACACTACCCCCAACACTCTACCTGATCAAGTCATAGCTCTGGGTGGAATTAGGTTCAACACAGGTTCCACAGCAGCAGAGCTAGCTAACTCCACACCAGGGGAAATATATTGAGAGAGAGTCTCGCTGTGTAGCCCAGGCTAGCCTTGAGTTCACAGTCATCCCCCTAGTGCTGGGATTGCAGGCATGAGGCATTATACCTGGGCAAAACACATTTGTTTTAAACATTCAGTTATGGGCTGGTGAGATGGCCCAAGTAGGTAAGTAAAGGGGTTTGCTGTCGAGCCTGATGACCATAGTTGGATTTCTGGGACATGAATGATTAATTAAGGCAGCAGCAGGAAGCTGAGTGAAAGTTATTTGGGAATTTTATGCCATTTTAGACAAGGGATGAGTACCCTCAGACTTTGGTACCCATGTCCACCTCCACCTAGAGTCCTAGAAGCCACCTCCACCACTAGGATGCTGAAGACAACTGTCCTCTCGGTCTAAGTCTCGCCCTGTGATTCTACACTCCATCAGCCCCGGCAGCTTCTCCCACTGCACCCTCAAAGATTCTTCCTGAATTCAGCCAAGCACAGTGGGTCTAAGGCTGTTCTCTTAACAGGCACTTTAGTTTTTGCTTCTGAGAACACTTTGGCTACTCTGGGTAGAAAAAAAATCAAGATGAGGACAGGTAGAGGTGCACAATATAGTTCTAGCACTCGGAAGGCTGAGGCAGGAGAATTGCTATGAGTTTGGGGCTATCATGGGCTACACAGTGAGTTGGAGGCAAGCCTAGGTTACATAACATGACCTAAACAGGTTTTTTTTTTTAAACCGAAATTAATGATAGTAGTTTCACCTAAATAGAAATTTTCCCTATGGTTCACTCTCAACCTACCCTGACTGGGACTCTTACTCTGCCTGAGAATTATTTGGGTTCCCCGAGCCAGATAAAAAGCCAAGAAGGTAATGTCCAAGCGGTAGACAGAGTTCCTAGAGTCAGGACCAGTCCAGATTCCACTTTCTGGAAGAGTCTCAGAAAGTGGAGCCTCAGCCCTGACTCCAGCTGGGGTCCTCTGCTTATGGTCCCTTTGTCCTAACTGACACAGTCCCTGACTATGTCCTTGTGCTCCACCCTGTTTTCTTAGGCAAGTGATGGAACCTGAAGGCCTGCAGGCTAACGGACACTGGCCAGCACTATTACCATCAAACTTGACATTGAGCACGAAGTCTTTGTAGAGGCGGCGCCCATTGACAGGCCTCATGGCATCGCAGAGGCGGGTGGTGTTGGGACAGAGGGCACGGTGCATGTTGTGCAGAGCGTGGGCCATGGCGTACACGGCATTGACCACAAACATGATCTTTGACTCCTGTTCAAAGGGCACGGCACGCAGAGAGTGGGCGGCGCAGTCCCGCTGCCGGAAGCTGCAACGGAACCTCTCCTCCCAGAACTCACGGAACCAAGGGTTCCGGCTGTTGTTCCAGGGATCCAAGCTCTGGAAGTAGGAGGCAAAGTCACTGATGGGGTAGGAGGCCAGCTCAATGGTGATGGCGCCCTCGGCAGCCCTTTCACTGCCTGCCACCACGCTCTCCAGGGCCCCCCAGCCGTCGCTGGCCACCCAGGTGAAGCTGGCGTTGAGGCGCTGGGTGGCTGCAAGCAGCTCGCGGGCATCCTCCGACCGGGTGAAGAGCACAGCCACACGGGCGCTGGGCTTCTGCAACAGGGCTCGCACCACGCCCTCGAAGGCTGCGCGGCTCATGGCGCGGCCCACCTTCTCAGAAGTGGCCACGCAGATGTTGCGTGCTCGAGCCTCGAGCTCGAAGGCCTCAATGCCTGTCTCACCATAGTCACCCTCAGATGCCACCGTAGACACATATGTCCAGTTGAAAAAGCGAAGAATCTCAGCCATGGCCTTGGCTTGGAAGAAGTCTGGGGGCACAGTGCGAGCAAAGTAATCATAACGGGATTTGTCACTCAGCTTGGCACTGGTGGAGGCGTAGCTGATCTGTGGGATCTGGAACAGCCGCAGGAGATTGGCCACCTGGGCAAGGGTAAGGAACAGAAAGGTCGGAGACAAGGTGGAGCAAGCACCAAAGTCAGGTGCATCCCCCATACCTATGGAACCTGGGAACCACAGGTCAGTCTCTATCTAAAGAGAGAGTCTGAACTTGATGTGTCTTCTAGCTGGGGATAGAGCGTTTCTCTCCTCCCCTAAGGATTGCGGGGGAGAACACCCAGGGCCATGTGCTGCACCCAAACCAGATGAGGGCAAGGGGAATAAAGAATGGCTTGGGGTGGAGAGAGATTGGCACTTGGCTGCCCTGCATAAAGAGACAGTGTGTCATCTGGGACACTCAAAGATACCTATCTCTCTCTCTCTCTCTGTTTAGTACAGGTAGTCCTTCTTTAGTGACAATTCTTATGGGAAGTTGAACAAAAGTCACCCCAGGAAGAAAGGCTTAGATCCAAGGGTTACATAGCCTTGGAAGCCCAAGTTGGTCTCCGTTGGATGCCTAAGCCTAAAATGAACAAGGCTCCCTACTCTACCACTGACTGCCTAAAACCTCATTTCTTAACATTTGGTCCCTATAGTCAGGAGAATGGGGTTCATCTGAGAGTCCCAGATGGTGGGTATACAAAAGCACAGGCCCTACAGAAGAGGGCTAAGACCCTGTAACTGGGATATGGGCTCTCCAATGGTCTAGAATTCAAATATCTATCTCCTCACACAGTTTCTTCCTCTGTACCCCTCTAATAAAAATCTCCCTGCACTGTGGGTTTTCACGTTTGAAACACAAGCAGCTGAACAGTTGAAAGTGATCTGTGTGGCCGTATCAGTGTCCAGCATGTGGGGGCTGACAGAGATATGTGCAAGATAGAGGGGCTGGAATGAGGGGGAAACATTAACGGGCCAGCATAATCTGAGGACTAGAGACTGGGCCTCTGATGATCAGCCTTGACTCTAAAGGGTGGCCCTGCTAGAGAAAGAGGTGGCTTGAGATAACAAGGTGACTATGCTTCTAGATACACACACACACACGGGTCCCTTTCACGGGGGAAACCGTGAAAGGCCGTTGCTGGTAAAGCACTCCAGAGTCCTCTGAAGACAGCCATAGGAGGCCACCCACCCATCCTTGTCAAAGTCAGGGCTACAGCTACAGGCGCTGGCGCAGCCACACCAATCCCAGCAGCTCCCTAACCTTACCTCTAGTAGTTGAGATTAGCAAGACAATAATTTAGTTCCCACCTATATCCTAAGGCTCTTGATTCGGCTGCATCTCTCCTAAAACATCAACTCAGGTCAGGGTCTAAGTCCCACTTCTGCGGCAAGGACCTCCGCTAGTCTCCTAAGGAAACTGAGGCTCTCACCAAGGTCCCCAGATAGCCCCCAGCCTCGATTCCAGTTCTGCTCTGCTCTCTCTGCACCTACACTGGACACAGACAGGAGAGGACATGGGTGAGACCCATGTCATGGGTGAGAGGAGACCCAGTCAGGAAGGGGGAAGATCCCACCTAGGCCACAGCTGCCGAGTGAGCCCAGGGTGCATGCAGTACAGAGAGTAAAGAAAGTCAGCCGGATCCATAGAGGGAGCCTAGCAGGGCGCCCTCTGCTGACCCCTTGTGGAAAACCAAGTGATAGCGGTGTTGTCCCTAGCCTTCCCCTTCCCTCAAATTCTGCATCACCTGAACATCTTAGGATACCCTCCCCATCTATGTTCTCCCCCAACTTCCTCCTGGGTTCCCTGCCTTGTTTCTTTGGCTGCTCCTGGCTTCTATTTGTCTACTCTGTCAAATCCAGACAGAAGTGGTCTGACTAGGGTTAGAGCCCCGATTTCCTATTCCCACTTTGCTACCACATTGATTTATGACCTGCTTCCCTCTGAAACTGTTTCCTTGTCTAGAAGATGGGTTAATACTGACAACAGCTCATACCGACTATGCCCTTATGACCTGCCAGGTTCTTTGATACATGTTCATCCTCTCATTAAATTTCTACTGGGAACCTAAAAGTAGAAAGTATTATTAATCCTATTTTATAAAAAAGGAAGCCGAGACATAGAAAAAAGAAAGAAAGAACCTGTCTAGAGTCATGCAGTTAGTACGACAGGAGCCAGGATTCAGTCCTGAAGGCTGATTTCAAAGGCTGCCTCATAAGCCTTTTGGGACATTGAATATTAGGGGTGTGTGTGTGTGTGTGTGTGTGTGTGTGTGTGTGTGTGTGTGTAATGTGATGGTTCTGTTTTCTCTCTTTTCCCCACAAGAGAAGTTCCTCTTACACATTCTCTAGAAACCAACCCTATTATATGACCAGGGAACTTTCTTTCTGTCTTGTTAGAAACTATTGAAAGAAAGATGCATGGTGCCCTTTTTGATGCACCCATCCGGGAAGTCCCTGCTCATCAGGACCCCTGGTTCACCCTTTCCAGCCCTGCTTCCTAATGCCCAGCTAGTTGGGTACTTTCCACATACCTGGATGGAGACATCACTGTAGGAGCCACCAATGACACCGGTGATAGCTGTAGGAGCATCACTGTGGGTGGCATAGGAGCCGTCAGGACAGATGTGGCGTGAGCCATCAGCGCCACGGCTGAGTGAGGCACGCACAAAGTCCAGCGCCTGCTCCAGGGCGTGTGTATCCTTGGAGCAGGTGTCGAGGATGTGCGCACCCAAGCGTACACCAGGCAGCAGGTGGGGGTCGTGGTTGATGCGGTCCAGTGCAAAAAGCATGGCCTCTAGGCGCTGTATGCCACGGTGCTCGTTAACTGGTCCACACTCCTCTGCTGGGCCACCCTTCTGGTGCACTGGGAACAGCCCACCCAGCACCAGGTCCCCCTCCAGGGTCAGCACCTTCTTGGCTGGGCCCTCAGCCACAGTGCCCTGCAGCAGCAGCAATGCCAGGAACCCAAGCAGTGATTCCATGGCCCCCAAAGGGATGGCTAGACCCAGCAGACCAGGGTCTTCAAGGGGTGAGGACAGAAGCAGCAAAGGCAGAGAGAAGAGGAAACAGGGGCCAGGAAAGGACAGACAGGAAGAGAGATGAGAAGGGGGCCAGCTCCTGCAGAGAGATAGAAGACAGACAAACAGGGAAGAGAGAGTAGAACCAGAACGTGGCTGCCCCCTTTTATTTCCAGCTTCCCCTCTGACTCTGTACCTCCCCACATCCCCTTCCCAGGTACTCAGAAGTCATGAGGAGGGTGATGTCACTAACTCGGCTGAGAAGCTCCTGGGCTACCCCCAGAGGTTTGTGTCTGGGCTTTGCCCTAATCTCGCCTAGAGATGGGCTCTGGGCCCCTACCAAACTCAGCAGAAGGCAGAGAGGGTGGGAGTGGGAGCCCAGGCAGAGGGCAGGGGTTCCAGCCATTGCCAAATACTACATAAACCAAAGGGCCTACACAAACCTCCTAGGAAACCAATACTGTAGTAGCTGAGGCCACAGCAGTTACACACTCAGGGGCCTGGCTCCCATCCTGAGCCTTGGATTCCCAGAGTGGGGTCATTGGAAGACCCACCACAGAGAGGGGACAGTCTCTGTGGGATAGTTTCCAGCCCAAGAGAAACTAAAGCCCAGGTGAACACCCAGGGTCCTAGACTATGGTTCTTAAAGGGCCAGCCCTTAAACTCTCCTGATTGAGAATGGAATGGAAATCCTCCTCCCAGTGAGAGAGCAAGGTGGAGGGACTGGCCTCAGACAAGGTACCATGTAACTAAAGATCTTATGTCAGCAAAGGAAATAGATATGGATGGATATATATGCATGTCATAGATGGGGGTCAGTTAACCTGGTGAGATCTTTGAACAGTACCAGAGCTGAGTTGTGGGTGCCCTAGCTTTTCATAGGAAGCTGCTGGAGACTTGGTGTCTGTCTCTCTTCACTCACTCCAAACCCAGTAGGCAATCATTTCCAGCCTTTCCCTTCCAGCCTTTGACTGACCTTAGTGTTCCCCCTCCCATCCTCTTTACCCTAAGTCTGATCATCTGTACCTACCTAAGCATGCACCTCACATTAACCCTACACAGGCAGGCTCTTGAGAATCATACCGCTCCTCAGGATTGGAAAGGAACTACAGCTAAAGAGGACAGCAACTACTTCAAGGACCCCCCCCCCCCCCCCGTCCTGGCCACAGTGACTATGGCTTCTCACTGAACTAGTCTGCTGGTTCCAGGGCAGAGGACGGGGAAGCCTGAGAGGACCCCAAAGAAGCAGCTCAGCTAGGCAAACAGGAGAGAGAATCAGGGTTGAAGACTAACACAGATAGGGCAGAAACCCAGGGGAGGCTCTGATGGACGCTGAGGCAGAACCTGGGAGTCCAGCAGCGGAGGGGCAGGGACCACAAATATCTGATGAGAGGGCAGGCGAGCCTGAGAGGCTGAGACAAAGACAGAGGCACAGACAGAAAGAAGGACCAGAGGACTCTGGAGCAGGAGGAACTGGAAAGCGCGATGCAGGGCGTGCGTTCTCTTGGGAAGAAAGGCGGGGTGCCCGGGACGGTCTTCCCGCTTCCCGGAGCTCCCAGAAAGCGCTGCCTGGACGTCTCGGCCCGGGTGCTCCAGAACTCTAGGACCCGCGGGGCCCCGGGATGTGGGGTCAGGGCTAAAAAAGGTTGGCAGTGACGGCACCACAGGCTAACCCTACCTGGCGCGCCCAGCTCTGGCGCGGGGCTCCGGTTCCCGCTTGCTGGCTCTCTCGCTGGCTCTGCGCTCTCCGCCGGCCCGCCCTGCCGCTTTCAATCGCGGCCTGCCCCGCCCCCGGCCCCGGCCCGCCCCCAGCCCCTCCTCCGTTCCTCCGGACTCCCGGTCCTCTTCCCCACCACCCCTTGCCACCCCGCCCCAATTTGGCCTGCACTTCCCGCCTTCCCTGACCTCTCCAGGGTTCCCAGCCCAGCGCCTCCAGCAGCTTCCAGCAGATCCCGCTCTTGACAGGTCCGCAGGGCCTGGAGCTGTCCACCGTGTGGTGCTGAGTCCCCGGGCGCTCCCACTGTGCGCTGGAGCAGGTGCCTCTCAGCTGCCTCTGCCCCTCAGTCAGACTGCGACCAGGCAGGAACAGGGTATGAGACACTGGCCTGGAAAGGTCACTGAGCTAGCAGAGTGAGCACAGTGTTATAGGTTGCTATATGCCACGGGGTAAGAGGTGGACCTTTGGGTTGAGAGCTAACACTGGGGCATAGGTAAAAGGGTACATAGGCAGGTGGAATGCTTGGCTTGTTGCTGAAAGTCTGCCCGTTTTCCCATCCATTCTCTCCACGCAGGGACTGCAGCTCAGTCTACATAGTAGACAGGCCCCTTGTGAGAGCTAAGGCCTGAGTCACTAGGAAGAAAAGATTAGGAGGGGGAGGTCAGAGGATGGGCCTCCCCTTCCTTCCCGAAGATGACCTTTAAAGCTGCTGCCCCTCCCCCATGAATCTCTGCTCCTATGAGCAAAGGGCATTTACGGTAGAGATATCAGGCCATGGGGATAGAGGGGCTTCAGGGCAAAGGACTGGGATCAACCCCGAGGGACCCAGTGAGCCGGGGTTAGGGGTTAGAAGGGCAAGGAGTGGGGGTTCGAAGGGGAGGTGGCAGAGGAAAGGCTCCAGGAACTGGCTGCTGCGTAGGAGGGATCGGGAGCTGGAGCCTGAGCTGGAGCCTGAGCAGAGGGAGGACAGCTCTGAGAAGATGCTCTTGACTCTTCCCTCCCACAGCAGGATGAGGAAGGACACCCCTGGGTAGGGGGCGGTGGATAAGCTTCATAGCACCAGGCTGTCCTGAAGGATCTGGTGGGGGAGGGGAGGTCTGTGCTGAGATTGGGCCTCAGAGCTTGTCCTATGCCCACAGCATGTATACACCCTAACAAGCACTACCCTGCACTAAGGCACAGCTTCCCCACCCAACCCTCCGGCACTGACCTGTCTTCCACAGGTGTCAGTGGAAGCTCAGAGATGTGCATGCCATGCCATGCAGAGACCCCTCGGGCACCTCCTACATGGGCATGTGGCATTTGGGGGAGGGGATGCCTTTTCCCTGGACACAGAAACTGGATGCCCCGTTGCTCTGTGAAGACCACAGCCTTTAAACAAAACAGACACATCAAAACCCAAACAAACACGCCCGGCTGCTAATGGGAGACAAGGTAGCAGCAGGATGCGGGTTCAGAGCTGTCAGACAAAGCTGGGGAGACAGACATACTGTCTTCCAGATCCAGCTCTGCCACCGGCTGCTCTCACCCTTTGGCTGGCACAGAGCGACTGCTCCCTAGGGTGAGTGAGTGATGGGACAGGCTCTTAGAGCAGAGGGATTGACAGCGGGAGGTGCTGAGGTGAGAAACCGTACAGAGAGCGCCCAGCCATACTTCTTCCAGCCCACTCGCCAGGGCGGTCTCACTAAAGACACAGGACTTTGTACACAGATGTTGATGTATACAGAAGCAGCATGAGAAACCTGTCACAGGGCCTGCAGCAAGCAAACGGCACTATCCCACTGCAGAATAGATAAACAACACTCAGCCATGCAGACACCTCTCCTGGCTGGGCACATGAGGACATCCTTCACCAAACAGGTATAGCTGTACACATGTACACAGCTATACATATATAAACACAGCCATAACCATACATGTGGAAAACAACCAAAAATCTGTGTATACACACACACACACACACACACACACACACACAATTGCACATATGGACTTGGCCACACAGCCACAGCAGGAAATACATACGGGGGTACAGCCACACAAACATACCCACCCTAACACAGCTGTAATCATGTACACACAGCTACACTTATAGCTTGGAGACACAGTAAAACACACAACTTTACACATCAGCACACAACATACACACACACACAGCCACACACACAGCTGTCTATATACCAAATCCACATAAATGGTTCCATCTGGCTAGCTCCACATAGTATTATCAATGCAACCACATACACAGAAAGAACAGCAACACATGCACATAGCCAAACGACCATCTACACACACACACACACACACACACACACACACACACACACACACACAGCCACACCCTGAAGCTCACATGGACACAGCCTCACCCATAGTATACGTGCACATGCCCAGGAACAAGATCACTGGGCAGGCCCAGCATGGGTGTCCTCACGTGATGGGGAGGCCCCAGCAGGAGCACAGGCACACTGAAGCTGCAGACACAAAGGTATCTCTTGGATGCAAAGAATCTGTAAGTTCCCTACCCCTGAGACCTGGAGGTAACTCTTTGCTCTGCCATCAGCAGCAAAGAAAGCCTGTGGGGCTGTTGGAGTGCAGGGTGACTCTCCACTGAGGTGACAGGGCAGGGGATGAGGGTCTCCAATATCCCTCTGATTGGAGAACTCAGTCATGTTCTTTTCCGGCGTGGGAGATCCTGCCCATTCCCAGTCTATCCACAAAGACTCCCCAAGATAGAACAGACAAAAACCAACTCAAATCCAGGTGAAACAAGAAAGTAATTCACTTTATTCTGGGTTCTGGAAGCTCCAAGAAGAGTCTGCAAGTCGGCAGCCCAGGAGGCTGGTGCAGATAACAGTCTCTGGCTCCTTCGGCCCTGGGAGCCAAAAGGGCAGTGAGGAAGGAGGTTTAGGCTTGAGCGGGAAAACTCAGGCTCCTGGTACTCCCAGCCCAAGCTAGGCAGGTTAAGGAAAAGGAGGGCTGGAGAGTTTGCTCAGTTCCTTAGCAAATGCACCACAGGAGGGTTGAGGGCTTCTCATTACTCCTCACCCCTCTCAGGGGTGCTGAGCTCCCGAGAAGCTCCCAGAATCTTGGCTTCAGGGTTCAGTCGGGGTTCCCCCAAGGGCCCCTCACCCTCCAGGTCCAGCTCCTCAAAGGACGAGCCGCTGGCACCCGATTCACTGTAGCTGTGCTCGCTGCGGTTGTCGCCATCATCCCAACCACGGTTGCTTGCCCCAGGAGAGAGTGTGGTGCCTGAAGTCTCCCGGCTGCCAGGGCCAACTTCCAGGCTGACAGAACTTGCATCACTAGTATCAGCTCCTGTGGCCAGGACAAGGGAGCACTGGTTAGCCAACTACCACACATTAACTGCCCCTTCCTTCAGGGCCACAGCCAGGGCTCTACCACCAGCTCAGGAACTGAGCATGCATCATCTACTCATGAATAATATAGCCATGCTGGCTCAGGAGGCCCATTCCAGCTGCCCTCTGCCCTCTGCCCTGACTAGGGCTGCACTGATAGAGCCAGGGGAGTTTGCAGGGTAGGAGAGAGAGAGGAGCAGCTGGCTGTGCACTTCTCTCTTACCCTTGATTAGCTCCAGCTCCTCACATTTTCACAAAGCCACTGACCCCTACCCCCACATCCATTAAGGGCCACTCAGCCCCAGGGTGAGGAGCTAAGGTAGAACAAAGGAGACCCAAATACCATTCATTTTCAGGCTTGAGAGTGGTTTGTCCAGGGTGAGCTACAGAACATTGCCCAAGAGGCAGGAAGGCTGAAGAGAGGGCCGAGAGGACTACTCTCCAGTCCATGCCCCCACAAAGGCCTCCCCGAGGAGCCGTGATATTCAGGACACCAGCTGGCTCCTGCCCTTATCACACTGCATCCCCATATAAAGGAGAAGTTGAAGCAAGAGGATGAAGAAATCCTACGAAACACTCAACCAGACAAAGGGAAAGAGCTAGGATTATGCATTTTAAGGGTTTTCTCATGTGCCTGGGTCAACCCACTAAGTGCCCACTGCAACCTCTGGCGCTCCTAATCTGCCTTCTACCCCCGTATGTCTTATAAGTGCTCCTTTGCATACCCTGCCCAGGACCTATCCCTTGGCCATCTCTACAAATCAGAGGTACTGAATGCAGGTGGAAGGTGATGAGGAGGAACAAAGAGCTTGGACCTACTATGTGCAGGACTCTAGACCTGGAGAAAGTACATCATCTGAAGTACAAGTAAAGAGGGACAGCTGTCAAATCTGCTAAACATCATGGACAGTGAGGGTGGACTGGCTCTCCCAGCTCCTGCCTCCATGGCAATAAGGTTCTGAGCCAGGAACAGTTTGGAGACTGCTTGGAATTTGCACTGGCCTAGAGCTGTCTGTCCCTTGAGCCTTAGCAGGAGGTAGGGTGGTTAAAGGTGAAGCAATACGAGGGTCAGCTCTGCTCTGCTAACCTATTCTGCCGTCTGGGCCATGCACGGAAAGGTGAGAGGAGCCCTGGAAGTGTAGGACTGCTGGCCCTGTGCTCTCCTTTTACAGTGGCCTCTGGTAAGGCTCCCACAGTAGAAGCACACCAGAAGAGCAGGGAGTTATGGGTAATCCCATTGACCCTGGGGCAGGACCTCTAGGTCCTTGCTCATTCACCAAGGGCTGCAGGTCTGAAAGGCATAAAGGACGGGGGTAGTTGTTCCCTGACCCCATTACTTTCAAGTTCTATCTCCTCACCCAAGACCCTTGGATATAGGGTCTTCCCTTCCCACTCCTAGGCTAAGCATCTAAGAGTGATCAGAGGATAGAGCCCAGGAGTGCTTTCCTTCAGCCCAGGGTCAACACCTCAGATGAACATGGCTGCTGAGAACAGATGGACTCTACTTATAAAGGAGCTCTTCAGGGCAGAAGAATGGCAGCCCTACAGCCCTACAGAAGGAGGTCCCTTTGTCAAACCTATGTCCCTAGAAAGAGGACCCCAGGAAAGACAAAGGAGCACCTAAATCCCCAGGGCTGCTGGGTAGGGGATGTGAAGCTACCACCTTTACCCAGTTCCTCTCTCTTCCTCTGCCAACAGCCAATGCAAGGAGATCAAATATTCATCGCTTCTGTGGAGCTAAATAATACATCAATGTAATAACAGGCACAAGGCAGCTAATCACCCCTTTCACCTTCCAGTCCAAGTCAGAGCCCCAGCAGGAAGGCAAGGAGGGACAGGCCAAGCCTTGGGTGGCCAAGCACCCACCATGCATTACTGTGTAAGTGGCATGCACCTGGAGAGTGGCTGCCCTGAGAGTCAGGACAGCCTCTGTCACAAGTGGGCAGATCCCACAGCACCCACAGTAGGGAGTAGGCGGGCAGGCTGAGGGGGAGGACAGACCAAGGACCTGAGGGGTGTGGGAGCTGTGGCTGCATCCAGCTGTATGTAGTGAGTGCCAAGCCGTCCTTTAACACTCCTGGCAGGCAGTGTTTGGGAGGGAAGGGAACTGGGTGGGTGGGCCAAGAAGGCAGGAAGCAGAGGGAGGTTGCAGGAAGGTCAAGGCACACCTCCTTTTGACTCTGGGGGCTGCCTGGGCTTGCTGACCTTGTGCCATGTCCAGTGTCCACAGCAGGGGCAGAAGAGTATCTGCCGGCACTATGAAGCAGAAGGGAGCAGTATCCCATGGAGGTAATTAAGTGGCAGATGAAGTTAACTATGTTGGACACAAGCCCCAAGGGAGAAGAGTCTGCCTCCCAGTACCCTGCCTGCATCAGCCCCTGACAACACGTCTCTCTAGAGTGACCTTGGCTGTTGAAAACTGGATGGGCAGAAAGACTCCCGGAGAAGTGAAGGAGGATAGTTCTTTTCCCACAGCCCTGTATCACCCCTAGACTTTCTGAGTCACATAACACAATAGTCAAAAGTTGGGGCCCCTAGGATTACTTGGCATTGCACCCACAGGGTTCCTTGCCCATGCGTGGCACTCCGGCTACCAGCACGGGCTGACTTCCGTGGCAAGGACTTTAGAGGCAGGAGAACACCTTGCTTCCTCTCTTACCTTCAGACCTAGTCCAGTCTCACCTCCTGATGAGCCCCGCCCAGATGCCTTCCACCCAACTGCCTAGGATGGTAAGTATTCCTGTTAACATCTGGAGGGAACTCAGACAGGGCGGTGTTACCTGGAGAACAGGTGTGAATCCACATCTATGTGGATGTACATGTCTGGGAACAGGCAATTCTGCATGTGAGTCCTGGTGTAAGGTCACCTTCCTTCCTTTGCCAAGTAGAGTCTACCTACGATGCCAGCTTTGGCAGAGGAGCCTCCTTAACTGTGTCCTTAGACGCAGGCGAGGGAGGGGTTCCAGCCAGCTATAGGCCCACTCTACTTCTTCCACCTTTGGTACCTGTGCCATCCGTCTGGGTGTCAGTGGCCTCCACAAGCTCCCGGCATTTCCGCTCTGTCTCCTTCACCTCTGGCACGTAGAAATCTCCTTGCCGTGCCAGTGGGCACATGAAATGGATCTGGTCTTGCTGGTAGATCTCCAGTCGAGGGTGAGCACACAGCTTCCGCTCCTGCCAGTGTTGCAAAACGAATATAAGCACTATAGGGTCCTGACCAACTTGTCTCATGGGAACCTGGGGAAGTGCCTGCTGCCTAGTCCTTCTGGAAGGTCAGCTCTGTTTCACTGACCTTGGAAGCACCGGGGCTGGGGTGTGGTCCTCTGTGTTTGGGTGCATGGATACGCAGGAGGAAAGGCTGGGCCTGGATTACCTGTGAAGACTGAGTCTGAGCTGCTGCTGACCTAGGCTCCACCTACCTCCATCTGGCCTCTTAGATGCACCCTCTCTCTAGCTGGCACTGAGGGTCCTAGCTGGGTCCTCCTTTCAGGGCCCAGGTAGGGTCCTGTGCCTTCCACCCAATCTCTTCTAAGTTTCAAACCCCTACAGAAGGAGATACATGAGGAGACTTCCAAAAGCAAGGCCCTGTACTCCAAGAGCAGAGGTCTAATGACAAAGAATCCTCAGATCATCGTTCTAAGTCAGATGCTGAAACATTCCAGGAGCCTAGCCCTGCTAATCCTGCGTGTGTATGTCCAGGACTAGATAGCTAGTCTCACAGAGCACAGAGCAAGATCCCTATCAACTTAAGCCAAGGTCTGACTTTTTATCCTAGAACTTTATGGCCTGATCCCATTTCTTCCCTTGACAATGATACATAGGTATCAGGTGAGGTCAGTCCTCCTGAAGCTGAGGCCTCTGGACCCTGTCTACGTATGTATTACCACAAACTGCGTTTACCCCATTCCCATGGTTAGGTCTATGTCAAAATTTGAAACTATTAAATATGGCTCCTGTACTTCTTGTACCTGATCCCAGGGTTTCTCCCAGAGGAAGAAGCATAATCTGAACTGGAGGAAACGTAGGACATGAGGTGACAGTGAATATACCTAATGGGCTAAAGTACCAGCTTCTAGGTCCCCAAGTTCTGACAGCCATTCCACTCCTTTACTTGGACACAGACCAATACTTCTTACCCCCCAGTGCATCAAAGCAGCAGACACATGCCAGAGCTACCCCTAGGTAGGCAGGGAGAACCAGAACAGGTCTCTCGATGTAAAATCTGCCCTCCCTCTCCTGTGATGGCACAATTACCCACCAAGACAACTGTGAGGCCCCTGCCCTGTCACTGCTCACCCGCTAACCTTCACAACATGGCTATTTATAGCACCTGCCAAGCTCTCACCATGAGCTCTAAAATGAGCCTTCCACTTAACAGTAATGAGAGACTTATCGCCTGGCTCAGAGAAGCCACTCCAGGGCTCCACTTGTCCGCCTGCCTGGCCAACCCAAGGGTTGAGGAACCTCCTCCAATTAAAAAGATCCCATGGAAGGAAAATGAAGGGATAAGAAGTCTGAAAGGAGGACCCAGCTAGGACCCTTAGAACCAGCTAGAGAGAGAGAGTACATCCAGGAGGCCAGATGGAGGTAGGTGGCCCATCCTTGGTCAGCACAGCTCAGATTCAATCTCCACAAGTAATCCAGGCAAAGCCTTTCCTCCTAGTATCCATGCATTCCAACACAGAGGACCACACCCTAGCCCCAGTGCTTCTAAGGTCAGTGAAATAACGTCACTATTTTTACTAGTTTTGACTCCAGTCTTTGATGCCAATCTGGTTGCTCTCCAGGCCTCCTCCACAGCCAGGCTCACGCCATCTCTAGATATACCTTTTGGCTTTTTGTTTTGGTTTTGATGGCTGCCTTTGTTTCTATACATGCTTACTAGAGTCCCAGTTCTCAGGAGGAGCCTGAGGACAATGTACTGTCAGGAGACAGATCACACTGTAAAAAAGTAGGAGCTACGAGGCTCTGGGACCCTTCCAAAGCCAGCACCTGAGGACAGGTCTCTGTTAAACCTGAACTCCATTCAACAATCTGGGCCAGGCTGCCAAAGCCCCGGGGGTTCCCAGAAGAAGATCCAGTCCCTTCCTTAGCAGTTAAAAAGAATGAAGGGGGTCCCCAAATATAGTCAGAGCATGTCAATCACCCACATCATCAGACTCTGAACATTTAAAAGGTCCAAGTGGCAATATCAGAATGGCCAGTGGCCATCTCAAGACCAACAGTAAAGTCTGTGACCATCCAGATTCCAGAGGATGATGAGGCACATACCCCAGAGCCCTGACCCTTATCAAACTCATGGTTCCTCCAACCTTTCCTTCTGGAAGAGTCTGACAGTAATAAGGAAAAGGGGGTAGTACTCTTTCCACCCTCTCTTCGAGGCTGGGCATCAGGGTGGGCAGCACCAGGCAGCCACCCTGTGCCACCTGTTCTGCCAGCCCCCTCATTGGCAGGCAGCTCTGTGGCTGCTCTGCGCATCTGCCTCCTCCGGAGAGCCCAGCTCTGAAGTTGCCTGGCTGTGGACAGCCTGTTACCATGGAAACTGCATCCTCCATCCTTGCCATCGCCTTCATCTCAAAGCCATCGGGAGAACAGAGGGAAGGGGGAGACAGAGGATGGAGAGCAAACTGTGGCCCAGCTTCAGTTCTCTGCCCACCCCTACCTCTTCGCAGCCTCCTACACAGGGAGCAGAGCACTAACTGCCCAGGCCTACTTCAGACCTGGCCCTCCCTACTGGAGGGAAGCATGAAGCTAATTAAAATCCCATTGCCTGCTCAACCCCAAATCATTATAACACGTTCTGGATCCTGTCAAAATTCAGACTCAGGAGCGGAAGAAAAGGGGCAGTAAGAAGGCAAAAGGATAAAACTTCTACGTTAGCCCTTGGGCAGGGGAGGGGCTTCCAGCTGTCCCTGCAGTCTTTCCCAGGAGACCACTCTCCCCTCTGTGCTCTGTCCCTCAGGCAGGAATGAGTCTAATGGGAATTAGGGATAAAAAACGTTGGGGCAGAGCCAGCATATGATCCCTGAGTGATCAGGCAGAGAATAAGCCTTTCCCTTTCCAGCCAGGTGCAGCCTCCAGGGAAAGAAAGCATGGCCATGGGCTGGCTCCTGGGTCCTCACTGCACAGCAGGAGTTGCTGCCCAAACAGCATGTCGATGAGCAGGAAATATTGGAAAACCACTGGAGGAAGGTGAGGCCAGCTGCCTCTCCCTCAGCTAGCCCCAGGGAGCCCTTGGAGAACAGACTGCCAATGGCCAAGGACACCAGCTCAATGCCACAGCAGCCTGGTATAGCTGGAAAAGGGAGCCTGGATAGGCCTGAAATCCCAACCAGCCCTGAAATACCACAGCCCAAGAAGCTAGAAGTAGGTGGAAGCAATATTCTTTCCTGGCCACGGGGTTATTGTTTATCTGACCAACTCCCACCGTAGAGCAGCTCATTCACACACACAGACCATCAGATTCCTCCAGGGGAAGAGATGCAGACCTCCACAGCCCACTCCACCTAACAGGAGAAATCAGGCAGTCATGCAAAGGTTTTAGCAGGAATGGTTAGGAACTGGATTCAGGAGTACCAGTCCTTCAGACACACCTCCAGGCCTTCTCTCCAATCCAGGCCTTCTAGAATTGGAAATAAGAAAAGGAGACATCACTTATCAGAGCATCCCCTCCTATCATTCCGCCCTCCACTAACACAGACTACCTACTCAGAAGTACTGGGAAGCAAAAGACAGAGTGACTTAACACATTACACAAGGCAACTATCTTGAGGGTCACCTCAACTACCTTGGGAACGTATTCTTCACCTCAGTTAAGTCCTCTTGGGCAGGGCTAAGTATCTGCCCACACTACCCAGGGCTCTCACAAGGTTCTGGGCTGGTATGATGGGCCAATATGTTCTGTTGGGACCCACAGGTAGATCTTTCTGAATTCAGGGGTAGGGAGGTAAGAGGGAGGACCTGAACAATCTTGATTTTGTGTTTTGCTCTCAGAACATCAGCCTGTGTGCTGTTGGCCTTAGTTAGAGGTACAGAAGGACAAGGGACAGAAGCAGCTGGGCCTGGGTAGAAATGGAAGGAGAGTCCCACCTGCGGGCTGCTCACAGGCTGCATGCTTAGAGCTGGGTGGCAAGTGCCTCCAAAGGGGAGGTCATGGGTGCAGGTCAAGGTCACACAGCTCTCACCTGAGCTGCAGGCCCATGAGGAGGCAGTTTGCCTGACCCAGCCTTCTTACGTGCTGCTTCACTGGGTCTCTTTGCTCACCCTTTGCTCACCAGTCTTACCCCTCCCTCTGTGCCAAGCTGGACAACCAAGCAGCCGCACAGCCAGCCAGCAGCTGTTGCATCCCACCCAAGGTGGGAACTTCTCCTCGGTGGGGGAAGTGATGCATGCTCATTTTTAATTACATAGACACTGATAGGCTCCCGCCTGCACATAGCAGTCCTCACAACTGGAGGCTCAGACCCTGGAGGTCCCTCAGGCAGCCGGTCTGCACTGCATGTGCAAAGTGCTTGGGGGAGGCACAGCAGGAGGCTGCAGCTAGAATATAGCACATTGTTATTATTCTGCCCAGGAACTTCCGTCAACTTCCCTCTCCACGGCTCCCCCTCTCATCTCCACCAGACTTCCTAATAGTTTCTAGCCTAGAACCTAAACCTTTTTGTCACATCCTGGGGAACCCCAAGACCAGCAGGGAGAGCCTACTGAGAAGTTAGAAGAGTACCTTCTTCCTTCCTCCCTCCCTGTCCCTCCTCACTCCACCCTAGTCCTGTCCAAAGCCTTGAAAAGAACAAGCAAAAAAGACAGGAAGGGAAGAGAAGAGACAGAGTAGCCAAGAAAGCCCCATAGAGGTACCTGGAGTCTTAGCCCAAGCTACTGACAAATGAGTGGTTCCTTCTGGGCCTAGGAGTCTCCAAGTATAAAAGAAGAGTAAAGAATTTCAAGAGAAGTAAGAACTAGGGAAAACAAAACCCCCGTTATTTAAAGGCATTGCCTATGTGGAAAGCCACAAAAGAATGGATGGCAGATGGGCCTGCCATAAACATCAGTAACACAGAGGTCACAGAAGGATGGCCCACTTCTCTGTGTGCCAGACAACAAACGAGAAAAACACAACAGCAGCAGAAAGCCAAGACCTTCTTAGAATTAGGCTTGTCTCAGTGCCAGCCCCGGAGCCTCCTGAATGGCAGAGGATGACAGAGGAGCTAGGCGGGCAGGGCCAGGCCTGAGCAGGAGCCTGGGGAAGACTGCGGAAGGGGGACGTGTGAAGGAGTGAGGAGGGAGGTGGGGTGCTGTGCCTGGCACCCCAGGCTGCTGTGCCTACTGTGCTGTTGCCTGAAGACTTTTCATTTTCACCTCAGAACCGGCAGCTTGCCACACAATTTACACTTCTGCTCCTCTCCCTGGTGCCACCCAACCCTAGCTTCCTATGCAGCTCATGGGGGGGGGAGGGGGGCGCTCCATACCAGTTAGGTATCAGGATGTGCTAGCTAGAGGAGCAGAGACATTATGATTCCTTGGAAGCAGATATGTGGGACACAGGTCCTCATATGTCCTGGTATCTGGGCAGACTGGGAAGCCTGGGACTTGCAGCCATATCCAGCTTGTCCTTTCACCAGGGCACAGATGGCCAATATGAAAGCCTAGTCCAGCTCTGCACCAGACTTTCTGGGCCCTGTGGAAAGGGAGCAGAGACTGGGGAGCCTGGAAGTGAGTTCATTGGGCATTTAGCCAGAGCTCTGGGTGGGTCAGTCGCAGGATACCATGGCTCTACCTTCTAGATTGGGTGCTCCTAATGATAGCCCTCCTACCAGAGCTTACACAGAGTTCACCGTTTCTCCAAGATTCAGCCACTCTGCAGTGTTTATGTAGTCAAGGACCTTGAGCCTTGCTTGGTTGAGTGCACATGGGGTCATGAAGCCAAGTACCCAGGAGCCAGAGTCAGGAAACCAGAGGGGAAGGGTGAGTGGGGAAGTGGGGAAGAGAAAATAAGAGAGACGGGAAGAGAAAGGCAGCCCTGAATCTCCCAGTTCCAACTGGTACTCTGACCCCTCTCCATCTCTCAGAGACACCCTTCCTACCTACCTTATTAGACATGTAGCTTCTCCTTATCTGAGAATGTCATGAAAGGGAACACTCATTCTGTTTTATGAAAAAGGTCCCTCCTCTGAATCCTGTCTTCCCCCTAGTCCAAAATCCCAACTTTTCTGGAGAAGAGTAATGGAAGTTTTCCTTGGTAAGTCTCATCTGCCTAGGAAAGGTATTCTCTCTGAATTGGTGATGGTCCAAATAAGCAGTACCATCCAGACAGCCTCAGCCCCTAGGCTGGTCGTCCTACAGGACTGCCAAGCCACCAGTGCCCAGGTCAGTGTTTCCTGAGTGCTGACTCGCATCCTGCCCCAGCAAAGGGCTGGCTTTGCACTTTCAGTCCTAGGGGAGGGGAAAAGAAGGAGTAAACCCGGAGAGCCTGAAGAGGGAGAGGTCTAGTGCCCCTTGGTCCCTGCATACCGCAATCTCCAGAAACAGTTCGCTGAGGGAAACCTTCGCATGTGGGAAGGTCTTTTAGTTTTTGGCTTGGGCATCTGGGAATAAGCAGTTACTACTATTCCCAGCTAAGTTCTGTTTCCCTCACTTACTATGCAGTTATTCCTTCTCACCTGCCAGCACTACACTCAGGTGTCCTGCTCTGAACCCCGGCCTGGACATGGTCACTGAAGACACACCCCAGGCATGATGGCAGGTATTCAGACAATACCTGTGGCTCCCTGGTCTTTGCAGGATCCAACCTGATCTTTTGGGTATAAACTCTGGTGCTCTTCTTGGGCACTCTAGCCGCAAGTGGATTCTAAGGTCTCTTCTGGAGTTGTCTTCCCCCTAAACAACACAGTTCCTCAAGGAACTGCCAAAATGCTGCCTGGGCCTCTCCTTCACATCCCCAGACATGGCTAAGCTCTCGATGATGGGAATGAGGCAGACTCTAGGGCTTCGTCATCTAACCCTATGTCCTGGGCTACCAAGAGTGCCCTCCTCTCCATGCTGGAGCAGGCCAATTAGCAGGTTGTAGCTCTGCCGGGTGACCTGGCTCTAGAGACCCAGTGAGAGAAGCCCAGGAATGAAGCAGCCTCGGTCTCCCTGAGGATGAGGATATCAAGCCCACTTGGGTGCCTGGAGCAGCTGCTTCCTGCCCAGCAGCTGCACGGCCACCATTAGTGAGAGCCCGCTGGGAAAATGGGGGCAGACAAGCACCCTCAGGCTCCCACAGCAACAATCAGTGCTGAGACCGAGGGTCAAGCTGGCACACGCTACTGTCATGCCCGCCCACCGCGGTCGGCACCACTCCAAGTACAGCCAGAACTCTTCTGCCTCTTGGTTCCACCTCCACTCATGCCTGGATGCAGCCACTACTTGATCCCCTGACCTTAGGTAACCTCTCCTTCTCTAGGCCTCTGGCATCTATTAAGACTTCCATGACTATCTTCTAACTAATCCTCCTGCTCAGAATAGTGCCATCCAAAGGAAGGTTCAGCAAATAATCCTGAATAAGATCCTAAGCTGAGATGTCAAGAGGGCCTCCACCTTACCCTTTCGTTTTTGGTGCTAGGGAAAGAAATGGCCTATGTATGCCAAGCACACGCTCCACGCTGGACCTTCCTGCAGCCTAACTCCTTGTTAAAATGAAGCTTGGAACCTCATCATGTTAGTTGGGCCAAGGTGGTAGCAAAGGAGAGAGAGATGACCAGATCTCAAATTTCCCATGGGGCTCCCTCGCCTGGATTCCCACAGCCAGGGTCTGATAGATCTCCATTGGTGTTCTGGACCCAGCCCCACCCACTAAGCACCTCAGAGATGACGAGGCAGGCTAAGAGGGCACAAATACGGGGTTCAGAGCCTAGTGGGCAGAACCAAGGTTCTGAACAAGCTGCTACAAGCTTCATCCAGCTCATCAGGCTGGCTCACTTCCACAAGCACCTTGCTGTGCCCGCTCCTGAGATCCAGGCTGGTCAAACAATCACCCACCACTTAAAAGTTCTGTTCCCTCCGCTCCAGACAGAGCCCACAACCTGAAGCCTCTGAGGCATCCATTCAGTTCCAGTCTCCGATCAGAGTCATGCTTCTCTGGAAACAAATGGTATCCCTCTGTTCTGCCTACACTGCAGCTACACAGCATCTTCAGAATCCAGAATAATCTTACATCTGGCAGGGGTGGAGGGAGATCTTCCCAGGGGTTCATCTCAACTAGTACGGAAGTCTGCAAACCAGCTAAGGCTCAGAAACCGTCTTCTGAACAGAACGCTAAGACATCAGCTGGATTAAAGAACCCTTAGGCATTGCTATTACAGTTGAAACAGGAGGGGTCCAAGCTGCCAGCCACAGGGCACCTTGGCAAAGCCTTTAGCTTCCACCCTAGAGCAGTGTGAGAAGTACTGGCTTCCTTCCCACTCTAAGCCCCTGTCAGAGCTACCCCAGTCAATCCAGCTGTCTCAGGACTCAGCCTCCATGGTCCCCCTCATAAGGAAACCGCCTTTTTTGGCAACTCCTCCTGTAGCTCTCTACTATACTATAGTGAAATGACCACATCTGGTTTCTGGGGACTGCCTACTACCAGTCATTGTGTGAGTAATACCGTTTCCCTAAACTTGGGAGAAGATGCTTATGTAGTTTTTAAAAATAAGGCCTTCCCCTGGGAACTTTTGGGTATCAAAGACCCTAGAGAAGGGACTTTATGAATAGATTCTGGACCTTGCTGAAGGGGGAATAGCATGGGGGCAGGGTAGTCAGATGGCTTGGTCAGGCCAGTCTAATCCTCTCAATGATCCCGATCAACTGCTGAAGCCAGGCATGAGCCATGGCCCACGCTAGGACCTTTCAAATGCAATCCCACACACAGGATCCCTATTTCCACCACTCAGACTAGTTCTACCCTGAGGTGAATCTGGGGGTACTGCCACTGCTCTAGGCTCATCTCTAGACCATCTCTTCTGTAGTCTTATAATTTTAAAGAGGTTCAGTTTCCCCCTGTAGCTGCCTGAAGCTCTCCCTGCTGGACCGTAAGGGGCAGTCTCCACCTGTCCAGAGACTGCCTCCTTGTACTTCAATGAAACAGCCTAGCCAAGCTGGGACATCCTTTATATACACAGATGGCCACTTGGTACCGAGGTAGCCTTTACAAAGACTGTCCCAGAGTGCTCAATTGTCTGTTAGGTTGTCAAGCTGGGGAAGGCTGGCCAGAGAGCCAGAGGCTATCACACACAGATCACAAAGCTGGGTTACAGCCATTCCTTCCAGAAACCAGGGGAACTTCTCTTTAGGCTCCTTGCAGCAACCCTCATGTCCTTCGCTGTCCCACCCCAGCTTCTGGGGCAGCAGGCGAGACTGCCAAGTCAGTCCTCCCCTATTTTGGCAGCATGATCAGGTAAGTCTTCCTCCTTCATCTGAAGAATATTGATAGCAATCCCAAATCCAGGGAGAAAGGGGGGAGGGAGGGGGAGGTATAGGTGTGTGTGTGTGTGTGTGTGTGTACACAAAGTCAACAGCAGTCAGCTGGGGCTGGGAGAGTCCTGAGTGCTGGCGTCTCATTGGTAGCCCTTCTCTGACCACAGGGCAGTGAGAAGAAGGCAGGGCGGGAGGCAGCCCTACGCTGTTCTCTGTGCTGAGAGGCACAGGGCCGCCTCCTGTAGATTACAGGTTATAGCCAACCAGCCTCTTCTTCATCTTCCCTTCATTTTAGTTCCCCAGAAACTAAAGTCAGGCTAAGCACAGGACAGGGATGACCCTCGCACTGCCCTAAACCTCTGGCTTTTTATCCCTGCCCCCACCCCAGTAAAACAGAACCCAGAGCACAGCTAACAGGCTCCCACAGGAGGGGAGGGGGGAGGAAGGGCTTTCATCAAAGAGATGACGTCAAAACCAGCCAACTTGTGAAGCAGTCAGGGGCCGGGAAATTTGGACAAAGGTATCTAAAAATAAACCCCCGAAGCCAGGAAAAAGCTTTGGTGGCTGAGTCGCTTGCCACCATACCCCATGCCACACAGCCTGTTCTGATGTCGGGAACCCATGAAGTATCTCCCTGAGGATGGTCCTCCAGATTAGCCATCAAGACTGGAGGTAACAAAGACAACAAGACGGAAAACACTATATTAGCTCTCCCTCGAGTGCAATGAATAGTGACCCCTGGGTCCCATGCAGAGTAGGCCTAGAACATCTGTGTCTCACTTCCTGTCACCACATGAGCCCACTTTCCCGACTCCAGTCTAACTTGGGCCCTGAAGCACACCCTCTCTAGCAGTGCTCCGGGGACCACCTTCCAGCTCACAAAGGAGACTCACCCTCATCTTCCCCACCTCTGACCTGCCACCACCACGGACATCACTGCTTCTCAGTCGTTCCCACGGCACGTGCAGCCATCAAGCAGCACCACTGTCAGTCACAGAATCAGTTTTGCCCCAAACCGGGGGCCTCTTTTAGATTCCTCAGTTCAGTGGGAAGCAACACTATGCTTTCAACTACCTTAAGATAGGACATGGCCTCTGTGACACTCCCACACCATCTCTCCCAGTTTTAGCCTGACAGACAGCTTTACCACAAAATACAGTGCTAACCTCTGTGCTGGTTCTGCGTTGCTAAAGTCACTGACTTGTGACCTGGACAAAGTAATTCTGTCAACCCAGGTGTCTGAGGGAAGGAGGAGTGTCAACCACCACGAGGTGGCAGCCTAACCTGTGGGTCTCTCCTCCCCTCAGATGGATCCGACCGCTCCTCAGCAGTCACAGCCTCAGAACGGGGCTCGAGACTGGACGGGGCAGTTCATCTTGAACAGAAGGCGCCAACTGAATACCGACTGGTTGTTAGGTTTGCTTTGGTTTTCTGTTTATTTTGTTTGGTTTTTGGTGCTGGATTGGATCTCGGGCCCATATATGCAACCCTTTCCTTAGCTCTCAGGTCTGTCAAGCATCTAAAGAGGTGGTATAGACAGGACGAGGTTTCAAAACTTTTGTAGACACAGAGACCCCATCCAATCTCTTCCTACAGACAGGATGTGTTGCCAGCATTACTTCTTTCCAGGTCAGAAATGAAGGAGGCAGGGCCTGCCACTGTTGTTCAAGTCCTGGGGGTGGGAGGGGGCACACTGTCAAAAGGTGCATCAAGGCCAGGTTGACACATGGCCACTAAGAGCTCTTTAGGCCTCAAGGAGGACAGGGAAAGGTTGAGGACAAAGTCAGAGTCAATCTGACCACACCAGGGTTCTGAACAAGCCCTTGGAGATGGTCTAACCCCAAGATCTTAAGCATCTGAAAGAGATGTCAAAAGTCTCTGCCACATAGCCTAGCTACCTAGATGCCTGATCCGTGAGGGCCTTAGAGAGCTGCTCTCTTCAAACCACTTGGATTCCTCTCAGTTCCCATCCAAGGGACCTGAGTAACCACCCTCCACATGTTATACCTATGTCTCACCTTGATGTAGGTATCCAAAGCAGGATGGACTCGTCGGGCAGCTAGCCAGATGGATATGGGGGTGGTGTAAGGGAAGGTAGCCATTACCACATGGCTAGGTGCTGGAAAGGAGAATATCTTGAAGCCAAATTTCTGATAGAGGTGGATGAGCTCAGGTGAGGGCGACTCCTCCCCCTCACTCAGGATGCTGCCGACTGCACAGCGGCACTTCTCAGGAGGCACCTGTGGAGGCAGGGCACGGAATCAGCGTCATGCAGAGAGAGGATGGAGGCCTTCAGACCTAAGGCCCTCTGCTTCTGGTTTCAAAACTTTTGTAGACACAGAGCTGCTTCTGGGCTAATTCAGGCCTGGACGAACCACCTGCTCTGACATGCTATAGGGCTCGAGATACCAGGATGAAGCTGACAGTTCCGTATTAAAATCAACTATGGCTCATGCGTATGCATCCCACTGTGGGACTCGTACGACTCAAGAATCATGGTGAAAGAAAGACAGAAATAAAGAAACAGAGGAAGAAAGAAAGGAAGAAAGAAAAGAAAGGAAGGAAGGAAGGAAGAAAGGAAGAAAGACAAGGCAAGGCAAGACAAGACTTGGTCTCCACCCCAAGGGAGCCCTGAGGAAGGAAGAACAAAGAGATATCTGAGCTATCACCCTCTACACAGCCCATTATCTGCAGCACTGCTGAGGGCCCTCCTCATGTTACCCTCTGTGGGTCCCAGCCTCAGAGGGCATCCAGCAGGCCTGCAGATAGCTGATCCTAGGATCTGGACTCTGCACAGTCCAATTAGCTTATTTCCCTCCTACCTCCCAGAGGAGCAAGCTTTACCAACAGAGAGATCATGGTAAGGCAGCAGCAGAACTGAGGAGCGGGAACAAAGAAAACAGCCTGTAACAGTCGTCTTTCTGGGTTGCCCCATAAATACAAGTATGTGTGAAGTACATAGTAGAACGCACAGGTCAGAGGCTGGGGTAGAGATTTAGCGTTTGCTGTAGGAGATCAGGATGTGAGATAAAAAAATTAAGAAATCCCCTCTAGGTTCACAGATAGGGACAGTCACCATTACAAGGGCTCTAGACCTTTCCCCCTAAAACCTGCCCGCTTTCTAAATCCCTTCCTGATCATACTCCAAACTGTTGCCTCCCCACCCCCCATGTCTCCCAGTCCCTCACACTTATTTCCTGTTCTGTGTCTCTCTCCCTCCTGATCCTCTATCCTATGGCTCCCATCAACCAGAGGCAGTGAGCCTTGCGTTTCCAACACTTCCTAGGACTGACCAATTCCTTGATATTTCCTCATAGGCCTTTCATGTTAAAAGAGATAGCTCACAAAGGCTTGATATTAATGAAATGCCCCATAAGCACTTTTGGTTATTTGCAGCAATGGTACGGTCCCTTGACCTGGAATGCGCACCTACTCTAACTCTGAATACAGACCTTCCCCACCATCATGCCATCCTTCAGGTTTCCTCTCCAGAAACTTCTCCCAGATTTTGTTTTCTTGTCCTTCTCAAGTTCCTGCCATCCCACTCAAACATGTCACTGCTGCAGTACCATGTCTTGTCTCTAGATGGCGCACCTGCACCACTTACACCCTAAGAATTGCAATGGCATACAGGCAAGGAAGTTCCCACAGGTCTGAACTGGCCAAGCAACTGGCCCCAATGCATGGCATGCCAGGTGGGAGAGAGGGTAGGAAAAAAAGAAAAAAAAAGTTAACATAGGTTAGAGGAAGAAACGGGTGTTAGAAGTTAACAGAGGTTAGAGGGAGAAACGGGTGTTAGGACACTTGCCACTTGATCTCGTTTGCCTGCATCAATTTGGGTTCCAAGGTCTTTCCTGAGATCACTTCAGCAGCAACCAGGGAACCTCCAACTCAACACTCTTCTGACTCCAAGACATTTGAACACACAGTTAGAACTTCTCAATGACTCCCAGTTCACATCTATGACAAAACTAAACCAAACAGGCCAGGTGTGACACTGAACTCATCTCGGGACCAGTCATCAGCAGGGCTAGAACCCAGATGGGCCCGCAGCCACTGAGTACGTGGCAGAGGGAGGGGCAGAGCCCGGCTCTGGCCCAGCCCGCCTCCTCTCCCACCACACCTCCATATACACCCACACGGAGCTATTTGTAGCCAAACATGCCACGTCTTCCCATGCTGCCTGCCTTTGCGTAAGCTACTTCCTCTGCCTAAAATGTTCCTCTTCAACCTATTTGAGTCTTCTTTCTGGAAAACTCTAGCTCACCCTGTAAGACTCTGCTCAATTCCTCTCCTCAAAGCCTTTTGATATTCTCTTGGGAGCTACCCCTCCTCTCTGACCCCAAATATACACTAAGGGTACAAGTCTTCTATTGCACTGTAATGGAGTCTTCTCATTTCTCCCCTACCACTCCAGGCCTCACAGAAAAGTCTAGGATACTAGAGAGAAAATTTCTCAGGTATGTGTAACAATGGTGCAGGCATGAACACAGCTGCTCACATAAACCCTGCCCACAATCAAATAACCTGGCAAAAGGGAAGTGCTTCTCTCCAATGTAATACAGAGTAATGTGAAACACAGAACTCTCTCTGACTCAGTCTCTCCCAACTCCACAAGTCAGGTCATTCTTTGCCCCCTCCCGACTCTGGCCAGTGCTTAGACGTAGTGTAAGAGCGCAGCAATCCTACCACCTGCCAAGTAGTGCATGAAGAGCCAGAACTGGAAAGCAGCAGAACCAGGTCACCAGCGAGGAGATATGACAGCTATGAAGATAATTCAGGAAGTGGCAAAGCTGTTCCAATAGCAGTGATCCAGCCCAAGCCTACATCTCTTATTTGTCTACTTCTCCTGCGCACATCAGACGTTGCTCTGAAGTACCTGTGACCAGAGCAAGAGCTGGACCAGAACTGCAGCAGCCTGGAACCACCACCCCTTTGAAGAAAGGTGAGCCCATCCAGGACACACCGTCAAGACTCACAAGGAAGAGACGGGCATGCCAGGCTTCAGCCCACCTTTTCAAGGTGTACAGCCTCCTCAGCCCAGACTAGAAGA
Organism: Tokudaia tokunoshimensis; assembly: GCA_036184795.1. Lineage (NCBI taxonomy): Eukaryota > Metazoa > Chordata > Mammalia > Rodentia > Muridae > Tokudaia > Tokudaia tokunoshimensis. The sequence continues at coordinate 107,839,744 of BTHU01000008.1, forward strand.
GGGCAATTTCTGGGAACCTGAATCTTTCAGGTATGAGTCCATCTTGAGGCTAGCACACTGCCCCTACCAGAGATGTCTCTGACAACCATCAGGCCACAGTGAAGAAGTTCTTCTCGATGGTACTGCCTGGCAGAGACCTCAGAAGTGTAGGAACAGGACAAAATTGATATCTTTAAGGATTCAGAAGAGAGAAATTATGTCAGTTGGCCCACTGGGTTCAGTAGAAATGGCCAACTGCAAACCCACAACCTATACAGTCAATAGGAGTAGGTATATCATCTAGTAGTCCAAGCCCTGAGGACTGCATCTGCCAATTACAGAGGTATACTGGGCCTCCTTTACCCAGACCTGAGGTACAGCTCAACACATCACGCCATGTGTCCAACTTCCCTGGTATGGAAGGAACACGGGGCAGCAACCAGACGGAATATGGGCTGATGCCAACAACTAAGCCTAAGGACAGGACTCACACTCAGAAGGAGGGAAGGAGTCATTAGGATATCAACTCTAAAAAAGGTTCTGGAGCTTTCTGGGAGTTCCCATCTTTAGTTCCTTAGAAACCTTCCTCCTACTCCCCGAAGCAAACCCTCCTGAGAGTAGGCACCTGACAAGGCCTTACCACTTGCTGCTTTCCACACATAAGCTCATCAAATCCAAATGGCTTTGTGTGGTCAGTTGGTACTGTTCTCCTCGACCTTGCCCTGAGGCCCAGGATACCAAGTTAGCAAATGTCACACAGAGAGGCAGTGTTGGGGTCAGGGTTCAAATCTAAGCAGGCAAGCTCTGAAATTGCAACATACAGCCCACAGTCACCTGGGAATTTAAGAAGTCAGTTCCGGCTATGAAGACACAACAGCCTTTCCCTGTACTGCGTCTCCTCAGACTCAGGCCCCCTGGAGCAGGTGCCCCTGAAGGCACAAAAGCTCAGTGGTACGAAGCTCACAGACAGGGCTACTGTCAAATGCACTATGTACCTACAAGGAGCCAAGCACTGGGCTTTTGCCTCATCAATCTGATGCCACAAAAATAAAACCTGGGATGGGGGGGAGATGTATTTAGCATGAATGAGGCCCTGGGTTCAATATTCAGCCCCTCAAAAAAGAAAAAGGGCCCAAGATAGAAAGGATTCTTTCATTCCTTTTTGATACATGAGACACACTCACCAAGAGGCCAAGTGACTCACACAGAATCACATGCGGGGAAGCAGCTGGAGCCTTGACTCAGACCTAGAAGGGTGAATCCAGAGTCCTCCACTCATTCCACCTCCCAAGGGCATCTCTGCTGGGCAGAGAGGAGCTCACCTTGCGAGTCCTCTCCCACATTTAACTTACTACAGAGCAATAAATAGTCTGGCTGCACTTGGCAGAAAACATCCACAGGTTAATCAGAGTAGGGACAGCCTGGGCCCTGGGGAAACAGCAGCCCAGCCCGTATTTCCACTGCTCTGTTGAGGTCAGTCCTGGGAAACTTTACCTCATAATCCTCTCCCAGCTCCCTCTGACCTACATGTCATGAGAGAAGGTAGTCCCAAACCCCACTGAGTAGTGAGGAGGGTGGTACAGACCCAACTCAGAACTCTTAAAAACTCTCAGGCCTGCAGACTTACTCGTTCTAGGCCTTCGTTCTCAGTGGACTAATGGAAAGAGAGGAGCCGAGTATCCTGTAAGCTCAGAATGGTGCCCGTTCCTCCGTCGCTCCATGCCTGGGAAAGCATGGTGTGGATCCCCTCTTGCCTAGGCCAGGTAAACACAACTAGCTACCACACCCTCCTGCCTCACCTCCCACAATGGTAGACAGGCAGGTTGTAGAAGTTGCAAACATCAGAGGAGGAAATGTGGGAGGTAGGACAGGAGGCGACAGATCGGGCAGACCTACAGGAATGGTGACAGCACTGCAAGGGCCGATGTGCAGGCCACAGTAGTCAGGCATGCAGGGTCCTCTCAGTTCTTCATTTTCCTCCAACACAGAAGGCTCCCAGAGGAATTAATCTCAGCAGATGAGGCTGAAGTCAGTTTTCAACTCTCCAGTATCCAACTCAGAAACAGAGCTGAGGCACAACAGTGCTTCCTGGCCAGGAAGGACCCTTCTCTAGCAAGAGGTAGTGTGAACCATTAGCTGTGGGAAGTAGGGCAGGCCTGTGATGCAGCCTCGAGAGCTCACTCCTGCTCAACAAGCTATCTTGAAGAGGAAATGGCCTATACTCCATGAATGCTGGCCAATGATGTGATCCATATCCAGGCTGGTCCACTTCCTGTACCCTTTACTCCTATGTTTAGGCTATCAGGAACCGTCTGCTCAGAACTCAGTTTCCTCCCACGCAAGATTCCAGGGCTCAGGGCTCAAGCAGCAACGATATGAAAGAACTTACAGCAAACACTACTGTCCTGCCTTGGGGGTGTTGCCTCTTCTGCTACTGTCCAGACCCATATCAAACAAAGTGGAACTTCCTCCCCTTGCATAGCTTGGACTAGGAATGGTCATGTCTAGGGAGCTGTCAGTTCATACCCGAGTGGAGTGAACAATATCTAAAAGCAAATCTCTAATCTAGCTACTCACTGTTCTACTCATAACCTGAAAGAGCATCACTTCCTGCCCACACTCACAGAGAAGACCATCTGACCCCTGTTGTACTGGGTCAGGAGGATTGGAAGTGGTACACCCAAGAGGTCAGCCTATACCCTCTTTCCCCATATTTACATCCAAGATGGCCACTGGTGGTCGAGGCAGCTAGGAAGTGACAAACATGGGTTCTCAACTTTTCTAAGGAACAAAACAGGATCTCATCTCTAGTACCTCCAGGTTCCTGAAGCCTTCATCCCAAGTGGTTTTTTTACCCTATGTGTTCAGCAACTATACCTCATGGTCTCCATGGTGTCAAGCAGAGGCCAGGACTTAACTTTTTGACTAAAGCAAGAAAGATAAATACCTCACTCACGCTCTCTTCGCTCATCTTCTTCCCCACCGTACCACTGCATACCTCTTATACCTAGTACAGTACCAGAATGCAGACCAGGTGGTCAGATAGATAGCTGTGAACCCCTGAATCCTGGAAGTTCATGATTCCCTAAACCTTTTCAATTGCCACTGGACAAGACAATATCTAGCTCAGGAGCACATTAGAGTCCCAAGTGTCTCTGTGCCACCCCAAGTGCATGCCAACGTAAAAGCCTGCTCTGGAGTGACTAAGTTAGGGAAGTGAGGAGTTAAAGTGGCCCCTTTAACCTCTTCATCTTCTAGGCTGACCAGATGTCCACTGCCAGGTCAGTCATGAGAGTTTCACCACTCTTTTCTCTTAAACATCTGTTGAGAACCATGTGCTGGGGGGTATGTCTCACGTATATTACTGATGCGAATCCTTGCCAGCCTATCTATGGAGCAAGTAAGGATTTTCTCGGGATGTTGCAGAGGAGCAAACAGACTTGCAGAAAAGTTGTGATATGCCTAAGATCACACAGCAAACAGTAATAACACACAAGCAGAACCCAGACTTCAAGCTTTAAGGCTATACCCTGAGGAATCTCTTGTATGAATTTTCCCCGAAGACTTGCGGCACTCTTCCTAAACCCCCAACTCAAACTATGGACACTGAGTCTTGGGGTCTTGTTGGTAAATTGTCTACATGGGGCTGACTGCCAGGTCTAATTCATGTCCAGAGTGCAGGTGTAAGGTAGGACCTGGCCGAGAGGGGGAAGCAGAACACTCTTATTTCACCCAGTGTTCCGGTGAGGCCTTGTCTGCAGACAGCGTATAGGGTTTGTTCACTTGGGCTTTCCAGGCAAGAAAATCTAGACTGAAGAATCCAAATAAAAATTCCCCAGGGCTGAGTTTGGAATGGCTCAAAAACTGAGGCTGAACAGCCCTTGGCAGAGCTGCCAGCCCAGCCGGCTGTGGGCAGCACCACCCCATAGCACGGCAGGAAACTACATAGGCAAGCCCTGACTCACTGTAGGCTTTAGCACAGCCAGACGCCTACTAGATACCAGTGATGCTGGATTAATCTCTGACCCCAGCATCCTTGGGCTTTCTGAGTGGCTCATTTGGCTTCACTTGGTCCTCTCCTAACAGGTAGCTTGAAGTCTAAAGAAAAGTCTGTCACTAGGTGGGAGAGCGCCATGGCGACCAGAGAGGTGGGATCCCAAGCCTCATGCCCAGAAACTGCCCTCTGAGTCCTCAAGGTTCCCCTATCCCTAGCATGAGCTGAGAAATGAAAAGTAGACAAAAAAGACTTAACTCTAGAGAATGGGCAGGTTCTGGATGGCATGGCCTCAAACAGAGAAAGGAGAAGGAAGGATAGCAAAAGACAGATCCAAGGTCCAAACAAAGCTAGACTCCCCTGCATGAGCCAAGGGGCACAGAAGTGTCAATACAAGCTTCAGGGTGCCTACAAACAGTGGTTAAATATGGAAGGGGCTTTAAGCTTTGAGAGAAGGCAACTTCAGGACCAGCTCAGATTCCCCTGTCCTTTACTCTCCTACCCCAGCAGGCCCTGGCCCAGGCTCATCAAAGAGGCAGAAGCCCGTGGAGGCTCCTTACCGTATGGGGGTTGTCATAGTAGACAGCGATGGAACGGAGCTTGGGGGAGATGCTGCAACCCTCCGTGAAAAGCTGTCCAGTGTCACCATAGGACCCCACATGGAACTTGTAGGCCACAGTTATGTTGCGGATTGGGGGTGATCCAGCACTCACTGTCACCCCAGTCAGCAGTCCTGAATAACCAGCAAAGGCCAGCAGCGTCAGCAGCAACAGCAGAGTCAGGGCCCCAATCAGGCCCAGTAGGAGGAGATCCGGCATGGTTCTGGGACTCCCTCTCAGCACCCCAAGGCAGCTGCAAAGGAGACAGAAGGGAGAGGAGGCTGGTAGCCTGCTCTAACCCGGCCTGCCTGCCAGTTCTGCCTTAGTGCTCTGACCCAGGAGGGGGAGGGGCCACAGGTATTTACACACAGTGACCTAGAAGGGAACTACAAAAGATGACTGAAGCCACAAGCCTCTTTATTTCTTAATCACAGCCATTGAAGATCCTGGCACAGCTCTGCCTGGTCCTAGCAGCCCTGCTCATACCTGGGGAAACTGAGTCATTCTCCAGGCCCTGACCAGACAGGAAATATTCCCCTCTTTTGCCTCTTCCTTCCTTCAGTTGAGCCACACTGACACCCCAACACCCTCAAACCTCATAACTACTGCAGAGAGAGGCAGAGAGAGAGAGAGAGAGAGAGAGAGAGAGAGAGAGAGAGAGAGAGAGAGAGAGGGAACACACCTGATAGGTGTGGGGCTCAAGAGAGAGGGACAGACAAGTGTGGGGTTCAAACACTGATTAACAAACATTGTCATAAGGAATGAAACCCCAGGGAGAAAAGAGCCACAGGAAGAAAACTCATGGGTTTGTTCGTTTTTTGTTTTGTTTGTTGTCTTTTTGGACCCATCTGGTCTCTAGGGACCTCTCTTTCCAACAGTGTAGCCATCCGAAACTACAGGAGACCAGATCAAAACAGAGAGGCCAGAACAAAGTCCAACCTGGGCTTCCAAGACTTGAACTACCCATGTAATGAGCTTCATTCCACTTCATTTCCAGCCCGCAAAGAATAGAAACAAAGGAGTAAGAAGAAAAGGCTGTTAGAAGTGGAAGCACAGGAGAGGGAAAAGTAGGATTTACTCCTAACAGAGAGAGTCTACAGGAATCCGCCCGGGATTGACACGGAAGCCTGTGTGAAACATTCTAGGCAGACTCCTACAGAGGGCATCATTTGAGCAGCCCAGGATCAGAGCACACAGAAGAACAGTTAAAAAGAAAGAGAAACATAAACACCACTAGGGAAACATTCTTACTCCAGATTTTTAAAATTCCTATTTAAGGAGCTGCAAGATAGCAGGTAAGGTGCCTGCAGCCAAGCCTGACAACCTGAGTTCAACCCCAGAGCCCACACAAGGTGCGGGGAGCCAAGAATCCACACCACTCCCTAAACTTATTCTCTGACCTGCACACCACCCACATACTGTTTTAAGGGGCTGCTAACGACACTGGCTGCTCTTCCAGGGGACTCAGGTTCAATTCCTAACACCTACATGGTGGCTGACAACCGTCTGTAACTCTAGTTCCAGAGGATCCAGCACAACTCTTCTAGTCTCCACAGGCTTCAGGCACACAAGTGATACACAGACACATATTCAGGCAAAACACCCAACCGTACACATAAAAAAAAAAATTCGATTTAAAAAGTAAAAGGTTTTAGAACTGAAAAGACAATGCTTTATTTACCCCTACAGAAAAGTTAACTCTGTTGATATATGAAGGTTCTGAGTGTAAGATATGCTAAAATCTGTTTAGGGGGCCAATGAGCACACAGAACTGGCCTTACAAAGAAGCCAACTCTAGAGTCAGGATATGCCCACTGCCTCCTCATGCATCCCATAGGCCTGCCTCTAAGTTTCATTATCTTTTCTGTTTGCTCTCTTTGCCCTACTCATTCTACCTCTGGTTGGTTTCATTCTTCTCTGATAATGATGACACTGATACTAAATCTTCCACTCGTTCTTGAAAAAGGCTAGGCACTGTCTGAATGTTGAAACTCAGCTACTTCACTAATCCTCAAAAGAATCTAATAAGGTAGGTCCACATCACGAACTAAGTGGTTGGAGGTCAAGGTGCTTGTCCAAGGTCACACAGGTATTATTACTCTGAGCCACCTGGACCAAAGACACAGGCAATGGGAACCCAAAGAGTCTAACCACAGTCCTCAGACAGTTTTTTCCCTCTTCTGGTTTCCAAAAAGGCACTCCATCCATGTTGTACCTCACTGATCACAAGCCTAGAAGCTCCACTATCTAGGCCATAGCCTGTCTTGGGAGTGACAAGCATTGCCACACACTTCTGTTGTAAGGGAACTTAGTTCCCAACCTTTCTCTTCTTTCCACTTCCCAAACTGTTAAGAGGGGCTATGTTTCTGCCCATTCCCAGAGCTTTGGTCAGCCTAAGGAGGAGAAGCCAGGCAAATTTCCCTACACCCAACAGAGAAAGGCAAGGACGGGATGGGAAGGCTCACCTAAAAAGCCAGGTTCACTTTTAGCAACTCATAGCATCCAGTCCAGCAGGGCTCCAGTACTCCAGCGCTGGGGGAGCAGAAAGGAACGGTCATCCCAGTCCTGGACACAGGCAGTGAGCAAAACAGGCCCTGAGCAACCCCGTTCCAAGGAAAGCCCACAAAACGGGGACCCCGTCTACAACCGAGCCAACCCCACCCTCAGATCGCGCGGGGAAATCAGGCCAAGTCCAGCTCCACAACGTCATGCCTATGCTCTTCACTGGGCCCAACTACCACACTTGGCGCCAACGCAGTCCCTGCTGCTGACCTTGGGCAGCGCGTGCCCTCTCTTGGGCCTCAGTTTCCACTAACGTCAGAGGTGCAGGGCAGATGACTTCCTTGGCCCACAAGCGTCGGAGTTGAGGCTCCGCGCAGGCTTCCGGAGGCCGCTCACGTGCGCTCTGTGGAGGGCCGGGCCCTTAAAGGGACCTGCGCCGGCGAACTTGTGCGCTAGAAGCCGGGGAGGGGTGGGGAGTGGGGTTGGGGTCGCCCCTTTCGTGCTGTCGGCTTCCAGCCCCCCAGCTCGCCTCACGGCCTCAAGCACCTCCGGAACTTCAGACACGCTAAAGTTTGCAGTCGCGACGAGGCGCGCGGCCGCAGGAAGCGCTGCTGAAAGGTGAGCCCCGCCCGTTCCCCTCTAGTCCCGCTGACCCGGGACGTTCCCGCACCCAGCACCGAGGCAGGATCCGCGCCGAGAGGTCCGGACCGCCTCACCGTCGCTTTCAGGCCCGGGAACCAGGCCGGGCCAGCCGTGAGCCAGACGCGGCGCAGAGGGCGGCTCGGGCCGCGGGAAGCAGACGGGAGGGGAGGAGGGGAGCAGGGGAGCCCAGGCAGACACCCCGTCGGGAACGCCTTGCCTCTGGCCCCGCCCTCACCTCAGCGGCGGCCCCACGGACGCGGACCGGCGCCGGAGGAAGATGGGGCTCAGTCGTGGAGCCTGCGTGCGCTTGCCCCTCACGTTCGCTCCGCCCCTTTCGCGGCGGGACGTGACCGTGGCTGTGGGCGCGTGCGCTCCAGATTTGGAGGGCGGAGGCCTGCCCCGCCCCGTCTCCTTGGTAACATGCACGCCCCCCCCCCCCACCTGGCTGGGTTGGGCCCACAACATTCATTTCTGCTTCCAACAAAGGAGAACTTCTGAAGGTGACCGAGCAACAACCAGTACCCCAAGGTATCCTGGCCGACTGGGAGGGAAGGGAAGCGCAGCGGCGAGGACTGGCTCCAAGCAGCAGGAAAGTCAGCCTGTTTGCCTGCCCCAGAAGCCCAGGAAGTCAAAGCTGGACTGGGTAGTGTTTGTACATGTTAGAGAGGATTAGCACAGCAATGTCGGCCTCTTACTAATTGGACCGCTCTTACTCTCGCCATCTTCTCTCACTGGCCACTTGCTCAGGTCTGCTCAGCTTGCTGAGGAAGCGCTAGCTAAACAAAGAAGCTCTAAACAACCCCTGGAGGATGCAAATATAAGTGTCTCCACTCACTCACTCACCCATCAGCGAGTTGGTGAGCATTGGGATGACCAACATTTATTACTTCCTACTAAGACGGGTTACAAGATGGAAACACTGAGTGAACCAAATCAAAGCCTTGGCCTCCAGAAGTTCACTCCCGGGAACACCTCTCTCCAAAGCGTCCACTTCACTGCCCTGGATGTGGCTGCTGGGAGTTTCTACGTGTTTAATATAACCTAGGCAACTCCCAAGCCAAGTGTAAGCTCCTTCAATACAGGTTCAATGTTGAGCTAGGAGCTAATGACCTATAAATCTCAAAGCACTGTACTAAGGGCACCTCCTGAGACGCCCAGATTTATGGTATAAGTGAGGAAGGCAACTATGCTTGTAAACTTGGCTGTTCATGAATTTTGATGCCAGACAGGCTGGGCCAAGGACTGTTCTGGTACTTCTGACAGGGTTGCTATTTGGAAAGATGATCACCCAAAGAGCATATAAGATGACTTTGGAAAAAGCCAACAGCCATCGGGTAACATGTGATCTTGAACCTCATCCACAAGACAAATGTTCCAATGCTTTAGGCAGTCTGGCTACTCAAAAGTCAAGGTAGAGAGAACAGGAAAGTCAAACGTGGTAACGATTGGATGCTCTGGTACATAGATGGTCTGTACACTAGATATAGTTCTTGAGACACAAAGGGCACAATGGCCCAGATTCAGAGCTAGCCTGTGCCTTCAGAGCACATGTTAATTCTGTCTCTCAGAAACTGATTAGTCGCTGTCAGGAAATCATTGTCAGAAGACACTCTTTCCTCATCTTGTTTTCTCAGCTCACTTCCTTTAGCTTGGCTGGGAGCTCCAGAACTCAGTATCAGAGTTGCACGGTTGCCTGAGGAGTTTCCGCACTGTATTGTAGGAGAGTTGGCCTGCAACTGGGAATCAGCCCACCAGGCTTCATCTCCCAGTGTTTCCAACAATGCCAGCTACCAAGTGACCACTAGAGGGCAGCAGACTCCTTTGCAAGGTCCTTTATACACTCTTAACAGGTCTGCGACCAGCCCACCTTCCATTCCCAGACCTCTCAATTGCACACACCCCCTTAGTGTAGGCCCAGACTTGCCCTTCCTCTTTCCCAGGAACCACCAACTGAGGTGCTTTAGTTCAGTGTAAATTACCAGAGAATGTGTCCGCGGGGGCTGCTCCTCTTAAAATAAACTTATGGGGTTAGATGGTACTGTCTCCTCCTCTCCCAGTCCAAACCCTGTTAGAGCCCCCCAACTCAGCCCGAGAATATCCACGTGGTGTAAAAATGCTTCCCACAACTCCCAGCCCCACTGTCTGTCTGTATGACTGAAATTGATTCAATCCAGCCATCCAGCCTTGAAAGGACTGCCCCACAGCTCAGGACTTAACCGGCTTCAACCAACTCCAAGTTAGCTTCATTGTTCTACCAAAAGCCTGGAAAGATGGTGGTGGTGGTGGTGGTGGCGGTGGCGGCGGCAGCAGCAGCAGCAGCAGCAGAAGAAAGATGAGCAAAATCAGGAAAAGCCCAATGGCTGACCATGCCTGAGAGATCCTGCCCAATTCTACCTCATGCGCTGTCCAATGCCACTCTTCTGTTCTGTTCCTTTTATTACCACTCAGCTAAGCCGCTGTCCAGAAAATTTCTTGACCAAACAACGTCTTGAGTTTAAATTTTATTTTACAAAAAGAGAAATAAAGAAAACTGATAGGCAGTTATACTGACTTACAATTGTTCTGTTTGCTTTTTTTTTCTTTTTTAAAAAAGTGACATGAAACACAAGTAAAAATAAATACGTCATAGAAACAGCCAGTTGCCCAGTCCCTGGGGCAGAAGTGTCTGCCCTGCTGAGAGAGGAGGGAAGCCCATGATCACACCAGCAGCTGGATCACCCAGCCACAGATGGTCCTCTAAGCCAGGCACAGGTCCTGGGCCTCAGGGGCGTCCTGAGGAAAGAAGACAGAAAACTAAAGCCAGGTACCAGGGCCTTGGGGCAGCCTCATCTCCCTCCCCTTTTCCCCCAACTCCTCTGGCAGCAGTGTGGCCTTAGTGGTTATCTGTTGAACCCCTTTAACCCACCTGGACCCTCTCTCTGATCCCTCTGAAGAGGGTACAAGGAAAAAAACCTGTCTTGGGCAGGCTTGAGGGAATCTTCTGGTGAGTCCCCAGCCTGTCCTGAGTTACACAACCAGATAACAGTCATTTTACACCACAGTGCACATGAGCACACACATGCAAACACATACACACATTCACTCAAACATAGCTGGGCTGAGCTCTTCCAGGGAGGGTCCTGGGTCAGGTCACAGTATGAGGTCCCCTCTTGTCTGAATATCCTAGTAGTGGTAGCAGAGAGTGCCCAACCCCCCTCAGCCCTCTACATTGTAGATTACGCAGCCTGCCTGACTCTCTCCCCAGCACACTAGATGACTATAGCAGACTCACTCGTGGCAGGGGAAAGGTGCAGACTTGGGTCCCTGAAAAGCAAAGAGAGTGGGCACTGCCTGCTTCATAGGACTCAGGTATTCATAAAAGGCCTAGAGCCAAGCTAGTGGCACAGAACAGACGCTGAGGGATTACAGCAATTCGAATACACAGGGGCAGTAGAGTCAGTGGGGAGGAAAGGGTCTGAAGGTGAGCAATGGGCAGTTCAGCGCTTTTCAGATTGGTGCTGACTTCCTGGGAACTAGTCAGCAGAGGAGCCAGAAAGTCATCCTTTGGGGGAGGGTGATGTCTCTCAGCAGCAATACTGGGAAAGAGCAACCTAGCCGAATGCACAAAAACCGTGGCTCAGGAGCCCTGGGCATGTGGAAACCAATGGCAAGTGGGAAGCAAAAGGTCTGTGCAGGAACAAGGAATGTAACGCCCCAGAAAACCTTCCCCATGGATAAGGACTCACTTCCAGAGCAATGGATGTCTCTCCTAGAGATACCGACTGCTTGCTACTGGCAGTCCCACCTATATGGTTGATCGTCTGTTTCAACTAACCAGCAAAACACACCCCAGCTCTTCGCTACATTCTTCCAAAGTAGGAAACTTCATTTTAAGTTGTAAGTCATAAATATATGATCCACACATTAATTCCTAGAGGAGTTCCAAGGACCAAACAAAATCTTTAAGCCAGGAATACAGATACTTAAGTAGCGTAACTTAAGGGTTGAGGACTTCAGAGAAAAGTCATTAAGAAGGACCTGACCTAATATGGTTCACTTACTTTCTTAAATAGCTACTCCATCCCTAACAGAGGGGACACAGAGACCTAAGGGAATCAAGTATCGTAAGTGTTATCCTGCATCATTTAGTAGTGTTATAGACAATAAGAATTTAGAATACACCAGAGTGACTGGACTTCTTGAGACCCTTAAAACATTCCACAAAAGACAAATAAGAGAGAAAATATGCAGGGCCTGACCTTTGCCTTTCCCCATGGTCTCGCTGTATACATAGCCCAAAATGATCTTCCTGCTTCAGTTTCTTGAGAGCTAGGATTACAAGCATCAATTTGTTTATCTACCACCTCAGGTTTCCAATCTAAGCCCAATACATTTGTGAGGTTCCTGCTTCCCTCATCACATGCTCATGCTTGCTGTGCATGCGCATTTCCCCCATGAGTCCATATGAAAAGCAGGATACTTAGGTTTGTTGGGGGAAGGAGGGCTGTCAAAGCCCATGGAGCTAATAAGCAATTCGATCTCCTATGATCTCACCCCCACCCTTATACAACAGAAGCTGCATGTTATCACAAAAAAACCCATCTGTAGCCAGGAGACCTGTCTAGAATTATGGCTGCTGCCAAGATGATGTGAGGTCCAAGCCCGGGACGACCGAGTGTATAGCAGTCATGTGCTAACTCCCAGAATTCCCATTTACTTCCTGGCAGTTTAAAAACTGGTTCCAGTTCTCTCCTGAAATTATTTCTAATTTCCTATTTGTGAACACAGAAACACCCCTTTTCCTGGCTAGCAGGGCATACACACAGACATACAACTCTGTGAACTCAGTATTCCAAGGTTGGAGAGGCATCCATGTAACCCAAGTTTTAATGTGTTCTACAAGTTATAGAGATCTGGACTAGCTCACTCCCACTGTACCAGCCCCAACCTAAGAGCCCACTCCAATTAAATGCCTTGACTATCAATTCTTGGACTACATTTGACCGAGAAAGCACTGGTTGAAACTGCTATTTTTAAATTGTTAAAAATAATTTGCATAGCTAAATTGTAGATCTAAGGCTTCTATGAGTAGAAGAGTTAAGTGTCTGACAGGGTGCACATGAAAACAGACACAGCTCAAGTCCACTTTGGTGTTACTGGACAGGACACACACCCCATCAACCATCTAGCTCCTTGTCTTTGGGACAATCCCGGGGTCTGCCCTTCAGCTCCCTCCTCCCCCACAATGGGAAGCTGCTAGTCAAGAGTCACAGGCAGTGACTAAGATACTTCTTGGACCAGGAGGCAGATCTACAGCTGCACAGTCAAGTTGGAGCCAAGGGAAGGTGGTAAAGCCAGACAGGAGTTATTCACCACAAAGGGGCAGAGGGCTACAAGACACAGTACACACATAACAGAAAACAGCCAGTGTTTACGTTTAAGCACTAGATACCCCTGCCGTGGTATTTGGAACAAGGGAAGGGAGACCAGAATGACTCGTGTTCGTACTCTTTTAAAACAAAAGCCAGATGTAAGACTCCTACAGAGAAGAGCTTCCCTGTGATACTTCAGAGAAGATGGAGGGACCAGAAACCAGGCCCATGCTGATTACCTGATATGCTAGGGAGACCAAGAAAAGTCCCGACTCAAAATCAATAGTCTATTACCTCGACCCAGCCGCTACTGACCCACAGCTTCATTTTTCAGCAGAGACCTGGCCTGTAAAACCATCAGAGGACAATAGTTCCAAGTTTGGAGGTCACTTACTTCCCAGTAGCAAAGTCCATGATCCCAAGTTTCAATTTTTATGGAATGAGTCTCACCATCCCCAACTAGCCAGTCTCAGGGCTCCCTGATTTTCCTGAGAGGCCATTTCCCCACAACATAGCTGTTTAATCTAACTTTTGGTTAATTCTAATTCTCTTTCCCTGGTCAATTAATTCGCCATCTACCTGGGACCCTTCTTTTTCTTTTTCTTTTTCATTTTACCAGCAGCTAGGGGATCTGGAATATTTTAGAACTTCCTTTACTATCTGCTATCTTCTTTATAACCTCCACCCACCATCCTTGCCCCCAAATGAAAATAATAAATAATTGCCCATAAGAAATAAGTTAACATGGAGCTCTCTAATGGGGAGGGAAAGAAGAGGAAAGACCACCAGGACAGGCAACCAAAGGGGCTCAGTTCTGTCCTGGTGAAGTACGTCTTTTCCAGCCACAACACAACCTCACCCTCACACTGCAGTGCACTTTGCGCCCACGTGGAAAGGGACATCTGTTCAGAGATGGCCACTGTGGAGAGAGTAAGAGATCGGAAACACTCACTTTCTCATGATTTTCCCCAAGTTAAAAAGCAAATGTGGGACTAGGGACTCCAGCTAGCCCAGCCCCGCCTTTCTTCACCTGCCCGAGGGGAGCTGACTCTCATGGCTCTTCTCCTGGACTCACTTTGATGTTCAACCTAGTAGCCATAAACCACCACACTCTGATTTATACTTCAAAAAAGATAAATTCATTTCTTTTTAGTTTACCTTAGTTTTTCCCTTCCCTCCCCTCCCATTTTCACCCTTGTTTCTGCTACATACATATTCTCTCTTTCATGCATGAGTACATGTACACACACGTGCACACGCACACGCACGCGCGCGCGCGCGCGCGCACACACACACACACACACACACACACACACACACACACACACACACACACAGAGCCTGGTTTGCTTCTTCCAACCTCCTAAAAAGAGATACCCTCCCCGTGGAATCTTAGTCTGCTCCCCATGCCCACCCTTGTCTCCCCCTCACTCTTCTCCAATCCTCAGGCCAAACTAAGTAACTCAGGCAGATTTCTTGGGAGAGATGTGCCCAAAGGCAGAATGGAATATGCGCTTCTACACTCAAATGGGCATCTAAGCAGACAGCATAGGAAAGGCAGGAAGGAAGAGGCAGGCTGCTGCACACCCCATCCCTGTTTTCGGTCCCTGATTTCCCACTATTACAGCTCTGTGGAGTTTCTAGGGTCTTTTTTCTTTTTCTTCTTCTAATGAACAGCAATACAGCCTGCCATTATAGCCAACCACTCTCCTTTGTCTTCTTTTCCCTCCTGCCAAGTACCCTATTTTCAGAAAGACCAGGTTCATTGCCTTCCAGTTTGGTGGGCAACCTTCTAGGAGCCCCAAGTGAGGCGGGCAGGGGCTTCCTAGCTACTTCCCAGTGACCTCTATCACATCATCATCTTTATCCTCATCATCATTGGAGCTGAACCCCACCTCGGCAACCTCATGTGAGTCAAATGGAGGCACCTGGGACCGGAGGAGGCCACCAGCTGGGTAGCCTGCATGTGGGGACATATAGCCTGGGTAGACAGACACGCCCCGCGAAAGGTTGCTGGGCAAGGCAGGGGAAGGGAAAGGTGCAAACATCCTGGGCTCGGACAGGAGTGGCTGTGAGAATGGGAGTGAATAGCTGGGTAGTATCCCTGGCACAGAGGGGTTGAGCATGAAGGAGGGGTTGCTGGCAGTGACTGAGGTAGCCGTGGAAGAGGAACTGACAGGGCCTGCTGGCACCAGAGGGTCAGTAGTCACTGGAAACACCAGGCGGGCATCTGCCAGCAAATTGGACAGCTGGTAGTAGGAGGGGTTACTGCCCATAAATAGGGAATTCTCCCCAGCCTGGGAGGTGAAAGGGGTGGTGAGGTTATGATTTAAGGAGACAGGCGGCATTGAAAACCCGCCAGAGACTGGATAGCCATGTTCATAGGGCTGCACGGGGGCCGGCAGATGGCCCTTCCTGGACCGTCGACGGACTGATTCCTGGGTGACAGACGGAGTGGCCAACTTTCGCTTATGGCCCCTTAAGTCCAGCACTGGGTGCCTGCCACCACTGGGCTGGCCAGTCACCAAGAGCGAACTATTGAGGCAATGACCCCCAAGGCACGGCTCAGTTCCGAGAGCTGTCCCAGGAATGGTGCTGTTGTCCATAAGTTGGCCCGGGGGGCCGGGCAGGGCAGCACTGATGCTTGGGGAGTTCTGACGGGATTCCCGAGCAGCGGCCACATCTGCATACTGCTGGAGCTCACTGATGATTTCTGGGCTGTCAGGAGAAACTGGCCGGGCCAGTCCCTCGGGGTCAGGGGCTTTGGGTGATGAGGCACTGTGTCTGCCATTGCTTGTGGACGCAAGAGAAGGCCCCTGGGAACCTGCAGATAAAATACAGGTAACTAAATCCAGAATGGAAAGGGAAAAAGAAGCATCAAGGGAACGAGAATCCTGTTGAATATAAATCTTGCAGTGTGATACTTAAATCCAGTCAACGTCCCCTCTCTCAAAGACAGAAATCTTTTGATTCCAGAAACAAGTTGTGAGGGTTTATTCTGTCAACTTAACCAGGATCACAAATAACCTAGGAAACCGATCTCTGAGTCATGCCTGTGAGGGAGCCTATACACTAAGTTAACTGAGGTGGAAGGAGCCATCTTAACCGTGGGCAGCATCTTTCCATGGGGTAAGGCATGAGACAGAATGAAAAGGAGAAGGGAGCTGAGTAAGCGCCTGCATTTATTACTGTTTCCTGACTGTGGACGGAAGGTGCCCAGCTGCCTCCAACTGATGCTGTGACCTCCCAATGAACTTAAACAGCCCCCTAGACTATCCACTAAAATCAACCTTTCTTCCCTTATATCTTTTCAGGTATTTTGTCACAGCAACAATAAAACACATAAACCTACCCATTTAAGGACATGGGATGATTTTACAAAGTGAATCCTAGGAAATAATGGATATGAAACAAGGAGAAATTCTTATTTTTTTGAGGCCAGGTCTCATTATGGAGATAGCTGGCTGGTCTGGCACTCACTATGCAGCCCAAGCTGGCTTCAAACTCACAGAAATCTGCCTGCTTCTGCCTCTGCTTCCTGAACACTGGATTAAAAGTATGCACCACCTTGCTCGGATGGAAATTTTTTGTAAAGCTAACTAGTCATATTTTTATCAAGGGATAAAAATATACAAATGAAGTTAAAATTCATCCTATGCAAGTTAAAAAAAAAACCCAAAATCTAGCTAATATAGACAATTTGGAAAACTAGGAAATCTGGATAAAACCTGGATGTAAGATTATGGAATTATTGTTAATTTTCTTTTAGTATAATAATGAAGTTGTAGCTAGGTGATGGATGTCCTCATTCTTAAGAGATGGATATTTAAGTATTTATGGATAAAATAGCATCCACACTTACAAATGATTCACATAAAAGAAAGACAGGAAAAGACAGAAGATTAATGGGAAATTAAAAATCCTTTGGTCTAGGTGCAGGGAATACAGGGAATATTCAATAGTTCTCTTCTTCCAACCCACAGGTGAAAACTAGAACATCAAAGCTAGGGATAGTTGAGCTCTCCTGTCTCAGTGGTGGGAAAATACATAAAAACCACTTCTATTGAGGAGAACTTGGCAGGAATCCTTAACATTTTTCATTTGCTATGAATATAACTTTGACCAAAAATCCTACTGATTTTTTGTTTGCTTGCTTGTTTTTTGTTTTGTTTCTCAAGGCAGGGTTTCACTGTAAATCCCAGGCTGGCCATGAACTCACATTGATCCACTGGCCTCTCTGCCTGACACATGCTGAGATTAAAATGTGCACCAACACCACCCAGCTCAAAATTCCTACCTCTGGGAGAGTGTGCCCAGCACACCCACACGCCAATCTTAATAACCTAGATGTAAATCAATAGTAAACTTTCACTGAAGCATATCTAGAACAAAGACTAAGAAATGAGTAATCATTGGGGAGTGAAAAAAAGAATAATGTAGGGGACTGAAGAGATGGCTCAGAGGTTAAGAGCGCTGACTGCTCTTTCCAAGGTCCTGAGTTCAGATCCCAGCAACCACATGGTAGCTCACAATCATCCGTAATGAGATCTGCTGCCCTCTTCTGGGGCCTCTGAAGACAGCTACAGTATACTTACATATAATAAATAAATCTTTTTTTTTTTTAAAAAAAGAATAATGTATAGTATAGTAGTGTTTATTTTTAAAATGCAAAGAAAAGGCTATACCTATTTAAAATGCAGACAATCTTATTTGTGTATACACACAAACTTGTAACCATGTATTTAGAATATCTTTATAAGAACAAAGAAGAGGAAAACCTCCAGGGAGGACCAACAGCTGACAGGAAGAAGGAGGACCTCCAGGGAGGAGCAATAAGGAGGAACTCCAGGGAGGAGCAATAGCTGACAGGGAGAAGAAAGACTTCTAGGGAGGACCAATAGCTGGCAGGAAGAAGGAGGACCTCCAGAGAGGATCATTAAGGAGGAACTCCAGGAAGGACCAATAGCTGACAGGGAGAAGGAGGAACTCCAGGGAGGACCAATAGCTGACAGGGAGAAGGAGGAACTCCAGGGAGGACCAATAGCTGACAGGGAGAAGGGCAGAAAACTTACTTTTCATCACTTTATCCCTTTTTCGTCTTCTAAATTATAAATCTTATAGATGTTATTTATGCAAAAATACACTAATTATAAATAAGCCACACAAATGCTGTGTAGGTCAATAGAAAGTTTTAGGCCACCGCACCTGAGGCAGCCATCCGACCATCTTCAGGGGCCTTTGGTTTGCCAGTCGCCCGGACAGCAAAGATGCGTCCATCACTGGTGCGGATATATGTCCCTAGAAGATAATGAGAAAGACCATCAGGAACCTGCATGGAATATAGCTACCCCTGAGAAACTCTAGGTACCATTGGCTGGTAAAACCTATAAAATTACCCCACCCCACAAGCTCCTCCAATAAGGAGAGGATAGCCAAGTCTAGATCCATAGTGACTTACTGATCCATAAATATCAATTTGCTAACCTACCATATACCAGGCAGTTTTAATACTTGAATACTTAAAACAGAAAAGGGTCTGTCTTGTGGAACTTAACCTCTAAAAAAAAGACTGCAGGTACTCCAGACAGTACCAAAGCAACCAAGGAAGTAGAAGGACCTGTGAAGAACAAGCTCTGTGCTCTCGGGCCCTCTGGGCCTAGATCCTTTTCCTGGTCTGGAAAATGGATGGACCCTGATTGCTTCAGTACCCTCTGTTGCTCAGCTGGGAGAATCCAAGGTCTGTACTCCATCCACCAATTCTTTTCTAGGAGATCTGATGCCCTCTTCCAGCACCAGGCACATATATAGCATATAGACAGACATAAATGCACACAAAATACCCAAGCATGTAAAATACATTTTTAAAAAAAAATTTAAAAAATCTTTTTATTCCATTTATTTATTGTGTGTGTGAGAGAACAACTTGTAGAAGTCATTCTGTTGTTCTTGTCAGGTGGGACCCAGGAATGAATCTCGGGTGGGTCATCTTACTGGCTCAGTCAGTCCACTGGCCTTACCCGCTTTATCACTGCACTTCAAGTAAAGCTTTCTTAACAAAGAAAATGTGAATTTCATATAATTTCCTGTCACAAAAAATTATTCTGGATTTTCCCCTTGATTTTCCTTTTTTCCCCCACTAATTAAAAACATAAAATATATTCTAGCTTTCAGGTATAGTACTAGAAGGAGACGAGATGTGACACACAAGTCACAGTTGGCCAATCCCTGCTCAGGCTGGGCACCACACTAAGGAGAACCCGGTAAGGCTGTGCAGAGTCATCTGTGGCTCTGCGTGCTCTATACTGCTTCTCCTCTAGGCTAGGGCAAAAAGCCTCAACCTCAAGCAGCCTCATTCAGCAATGGAACTTAGTTACTACTTAGACTACTATGAGGCTGGGTGTGGTGATGCAAACAAACAACAAACAACCTTCCCCCTGCACCCCCAAAAACCTATAATGGGAATAAGCTCAGCTGTTTGCATCCTGACACTATTTAACCCACATTTCTCATGTCAATGATCTCATCTTCCTCTGTAAGGATACCAGAAAGATACTGGACTATTTGTTTACTTACTGGGTTTTTGTTTTGTTTTGTTTTGATTTTGAGTGAGAGTCTCACTATGTAGCTCTGGCTGTCCTGGAACTCAGTACATAGATCAAGCTGGCCTCGAATTCACAAAGATCCACCTGCCTCTGCCAGCCAAGTGCTGGGACTATAGGGATGTCCCATTACACCTGGCATCATATTGGCCTTTTAAAAATTATCACACTAAAAATTCTGTTGTGCAAGTCATCTGCACTAATTCATGTACAGTATACATTTCCTAGCTGGGGACCACCACCCGGGCTCAAGGAAATTGTGTGTAACTGACACAATGGCTTACAACCCACTCCAGAACTCTTCTCAGTTTTGGTCTCTTTACGCATTGTAATCCCAAGGTTTCCCATAAAAGCAAAACATACAGAAACATGAAACCTCCAATTTCTTCTAAGTTCAATGTTGTCTCAGAAATGCCCTTGTCTCTCCCCAACTGCCAAGCTCTCCAGGCTAGTTCCTATCTATATGCTCTCTAATGTAACCCTAAGATCTATTCTGAGTCTTAGCTCAGCACTCCCACACGCCCTGAGCTAGGCTCTCACCTTTCGTCCCACGGATGATGTGGATGCTCTCACCAGCATTGATTCTCGCCTGAACATCTGTGGAGCTGTTGAGTCCAGGAATAACAATATCTAGTGAAAAACACACCGCACATTTAGATGTCACAGGGCTTGACTGAAGAAAAGAAGGAAACTTAAAGTCTGACATCCACCCCAGGACCTGTCTTTCCTACAGCCTTCATTCAAAGCTAGAATCAGACACAACGAAACAACTAAGCAGAAACCTTCACAACTGTCTCAGCAAAGAACACCTTGAACACCAAAGCTGTTTACAAATCGGGCCATCTTCCTAATCAATTTCCTTTTCTTTAATTAAAAAGTTCATAAGGTTTTTAATTAAAAAAGAAAAAAAAAACAGTCCCAATGGTTATTTCTATCTTTTTCCACTCTGAACTATTTGCATAAATTTGTTCCATATCATTTTAGGCAGCAAAAGTGGTATCATCTTCCTTGCTGGCACTGCCCCACAGCTCCTAGAAATGCAGAAGGACTTTTAAGATTCAGTTGAGAAATAAGATTATCAGGGGTTTTATTTAGTTTATTTCAAAATTGTTAATGTCTTACTGCTTTCATTCTCAGAAAAATCAATTAAGATGTTTTCATCAAAACTTATACAGCACGGATACTTCTAAACAGGAAAATGAAAGTTGAATTCTGAAATGTTTTCCTCCCCAGCAATCCCTCTGAGACTCAGAGCCAACTCCAGGGTTTGGCTGAAATGCCCACCTTCCCCCATCGTCCCCTGTCTACCATGCTCAATCTACCACAACTGACACACCCCAAAACAAGTGACAGTTCTGGTTTCCTAACTCTATAGGCTGACCCTTTTATGTCCAGCTGACATTTTATACCATGCAAACATTTAGGCAGAGCTTAGTACATTCACATCTCTGAAAAGCCTTCAAAGTCTAAACCCATATTACAGTAACATTTTCAGAATCCCTGTGGTATTCACAGATTCCATTCACAACCATTCTAAAACAATAAAAGAAAAACCCAAGACATATATTAAGATATTTCACCAGACAGTGGTGGCTCATGGCTCTAATCCTAGCATTCAGAAGGCAGACTGATCTCTGAGTTGAAGGCCAGCCTGGTCTACAGAGCAAGTTCCAGGACAGCCAGGGCTACACAGAGAAACCCTGTCCTGAGAGACAGACAGACAGACAGACAGAGAGAGAGAGAGAGAGAGAGAGAGAGAGAGATATTTCACCAGAATGTAAATTCTTCTTCAAGATCAGGGAATCTTCATTTTTATCGATAGTGCCAATATAAGAAGGTGTCCACAAAAGGTATTTCAAATGGTTAAAAGCACTTGTTATTGCAGAAGACTCAGATTTGGTTCTGAGCACCCATATAGCAACTCGAAACAATTTGTAACTTCACTTCCAGGGGATCCAACGTATATTCTTTTGAGGTACTGGGTACACATGTGGTGCACTTACAAGTATGCAAGAACACTCATGCACATATATACATACATACATACATACATACATACATACATAAATGAGAGAGGAAGGTAGGTAGGTAGGTAGGTAGGTAGGTAGGTAGGTAGGTAGGTAGGTAGGTAGATAGGTAGGTCGAGACAACGTCCCCAGAAGAGAAAGCAGGAATTCCGAACCTGTCGTGGTGACCACTTTCTGCACAAGGACTCCTGCCCGCTGCAAGTAGTTGATTGGGAAGTTCATGGATGTATTTGTGCTGGAGGCAGAGCTTACACTGCCACTGAGTGGGACATGCCGGGGCATCATGGGGATGGGGGTAGACTGTACAGGTCGAACGCTGGCCACAGGCTTTTCATCACCCTTCAGTGTTGGCTGCCTGCAAGAAAGACAAGGACATTTACAGATGGGCAGAACAGCCGATGAACTACTAGAGACTGTCATGCCCTGTCGCCTTAGCTATCACTGAGAGAAGCATTGGAAGTCATGCAGAGGACAGTCAATTCTAAAGGCGACTAGAGCATGACTGAACAGCAGAGAAGCAGTCAGATGTTAGTGGAGCAATGCCTTTCAGAGATGGAAGATACCATCTGCTTTTCTGGAACCTGAACCATCTACATCAGAAACTAGATCTAAAGGGAAGATAAGATGATATAAGAATTTAAAAGGAAGGGCAAATTCTTGATACCATTTAAGTTGAAATCTGAAGAGGAAAATTTACCCTGACTCACCTGTATGATGCCACATGTGCAGGTGACCATCAGGGATATCACACACATACCTCAAACCTGAGTAAGTTATACATTTGTCCTTTTCTTTTCCAAATTACTTTTCATAATGTTCTTTCTGGTTCCTGTTTGGGTTGGTTTCCATACTGTCCCTCTAGTTATGACCACCATACAAAAGCAGCAACAGCAAAAGCCTTTGCACAAAGCCAGACTTCTCAATGACACAGTTTTATAGCCAGAGAGAGAACTGGCTGTGTATTTCTTACTAACAAAATGTCACCTAGGGTCAATGGTGCGCCCTTCCTGGCTCACCTTCTTTCAACTGCAATAAAGTTCTTCCCAATTCAAGACCAAGATATTGCCACCCATCTATCCATCCATCCACCCACCCATATATCCATCCATCCATCCATCCATCCACCCACCCACCCACATTATCTTTCTTCTCCCTCCACCTGCATATCTGTCTGTCCCTCCTCCCCAACCCTGGTGTGTGTGTGTGCACGCGTGTCTGTCTGTCTGTCTGTCTGTCTTCCTCCCCTTATCACTACTTACATATTACTGGCTGGCCTCAAGCTCCCCAAGGATAACCTTAAATTCTCCTCCTGCCTCTACATCTTGAGTACTGTGATTACACGTGTGTGCAACACATTTGCTCTTTTGATTGCAGATTTCTGAAGAAACTTCCTTTTCCTGAACTTTTAAAATTTTATTATATTTGTTGGTACTTCCTACCAACACTTAAAATGCACTCTGCCAGGCTATGGGCGAATGTTTTACACACAATAAATGCTTAATAAGTAATGAACAAAAAATGATTATTATTGTGCATGTGTGTACTTGATGTGTTTATGTGGGTGAATACTTGCCAAGGCATGTGTGTGGAAGTTAAAGGATAGCTTTATGTAGAGTTAGTTTTCTCCTCCCGCTTACATGTAGGTTCCAGGAATTGAACTCAAGTCCTCAGGCTTGCATATAGAGTATTCTATCTGCTGAACATCATCAACCCTACCTGTCAGTAAGCTTTATGAGGAAGACACACTCTTTGTGTGTATACATTCCCATGCGACTCAAAGCTGGCCCATAAGAAAGCCTTCTTAATACCGTTCTCCCAGAAGGCTCTTCAGAGAGGCAAAATCAGCAGCTCATTTCTTTAGCCAAGGATGTCAAAACCAGAGCCATTCAGAGCACCAGTGCAGCTGACACCTGACCCTAGAGCAGGGCCTTCTTTCTATAGCAATCAAGGAACAGCCTATAGATTCTCCCTCTGAAATAGGAACGAATGATAGGGGTTTGGAGCAGCCAGACTCTTTGTTCAGAACTCACCAGTTCCTCTGACTGAAGGCAGGGATGCTGGTCAGGCTCTGGTCACTGGCAGGATAATACTGCGCATACGACGGGCGGGTATAGGGCACTGATGTGCGTTTGTCCTCCTCATAGCTTTTCTTTGCTGCTTTCTTCTCAGCTTTGGTCAGCTTGTGATCTTTTCGGTTGAGGAGCAATGACTCGTGCTCAAAAGGCTCCTGGAGACACAGGGAATTTGAGTTTAATTACCAGTCTTTGTGCAAATACAACTGATGTACAGTGAGTCTTATTTTGAAACCAAGAAGAGGCTGGTTGTCTTCAACACTGGCAAAAAGCCTGCTTATAGGCAAACAAGCATGTTCTGTCAATAGTGTATGTAGTTCATGGGCTGGTGAGAGAAAGCCTGGTGACCTGAATTCAATTCCCAGAATACACATACATGAAGAAGGAGAGAATCAAGTTTACAAAGTTGTTCTCTGACTTCCACATCCATGCCATGGTGGATGCAGGAATTCATATGTAAACACATACATATACTCTTCAAAAATTGAAAAGGGCCTGGAGAGATGGCTCTGGGTCAGAGTTAAGAGCACAGATTACTCCTGCAGAGGACCCAAGTTAAAGCATCCATGTTAGGCAGCTCACAACTATTTGAAACTTCAGCCCAGGGGGATCTGACACCTCTGGGCTCCACAGGTACCTGGCACTCATATGCATAGGCACTCTCAGACAAACCCACACCCCACATATACATAACTAGAAGTAAAAACAAATCATAAAAAAGTAGTAGGGTTCACAACTCTACACGCGCGCGCGCGCACACACACACACACACACACACACACACACACCTCTGGAGATGCTGGGATCAGCAAAAGAACACTTCTGTCCCAGCTGTGTGTATAAATAGCACTTTAGAAGGAGGCAGGTTTACCAAACAAGCCTTCACTGGCTGAGTCTGTCATACCAAGGACTTCACATACATGAGATGCTTACCTTGGTGATGAGGTGAGGATACTTCAGGCAGGCAAGCTGCAAAACTGACTCCTTGATCCCCTTTATATCCAAAGATGTTTGGGGAGCTGGCTCCTTCTCAACAAAATGCAGGAGGTTTTCTACTTCCTTCCGGGTGAAGTTCAGCATTGGATTTAGATCATCCACTACACGATCTAGAAGGCAAAAAGTAAGAGCTTGAAAATACATCTATGAAGGTCAGCAGAGAAAGTGGCTTAACTGATAATAAGGAAGTCTTCCACATACAAAGGTCAAAGGCTAGACAGAAGACCATGGAAAACGGAAACGTCATAGAAAACTACTAGCTCCTATTAAGTCTACATTCCACAATTTGAGGTCCATCACCTTAATGACTTGAATTAGAAAGATATTGGAGGAACTTCTGGCATTCTGTGACTCAAAGCCTATCTGTGTTCCCATGCCCTGTCCCTCCCCTCATACCCTTCATCCCTTATAGGACAGAGGCTGGTACAGAAGTATATCTGGACTGACTTGGAAAATGGCCCACCTGACATTCCCTGCTTGGAAATCTGCCGGTCATAGATCTTCTTTTCAAGAGTATAATCAGCTACAAGTCGATAGATGTAACAGGGCTTTTTCTGGCCATAACGGTATACCCGACATACTGCCTGGGCATCATGGCAAGGGTTCCAGGAAGCATCGAATACCACCACTCGATTGGCACCAATCAGATTCACACCCAAGCATCCAGCCCTTGAAAACATAAGCCAACAACCATGCATCCCTTAGTCTTAAGGCTGGTTTTCTCAGAAGCATTGCCCTCTGTGACTCCTACACCCCAGTTCCACTCCTTGTCTTAAGCACAATAAACTCAAGAATTTTGATGTCCTAATAAATACTGTTTGCATTGAGAAGTGTGTACCTGATGTCCAATTCAACAGTATCTACAGTTCTTCATCTCTGTAACAGGTAAAGCCCTACAAAATGTAAAGAAGCTCCAGAGTGCTGTGCCTTAATGAATAGAAATGTCTGTAACACTGGGCTGGAGAGACGGCCCAGTGGTTAAGAACACCGCTGCTCTTCCAGAGGTCCAGAGTTCAATTCCCAGCAACCATATGGTGGCTCACAACCATCTGTAATGGGATCTGATACCCTCCTCTGGTATGTCCAAGGGGAATGACACTGAACTCACATATGTAAAAAAAAATAAATCTTAAAGAAAAAAAAAGAAAGAAAGCAAAGTCATGGTTCAAAAAAAAAAAAAAAGAAATATCTGTAATAAACTGTGCAGTATTTTTACTTTAATACCTAAGAGGGATCAAAGTATATACTAGGAGTGGTAGCACAAGCCTACAGTTCCAATATATGGGCGGTAGGGGAAAGAAGATCAGAAGGAGCTACATCAGAACCTATTTGAAACAAACAAAGAAAATAATAACCCCTACACTGTAGAACACTCTGTTGATAGAAAGCTACAAATCCTTCAAGGTACTTGTCATGAAACAGAAAACGTCAACCTTTTATAGTTATACTCCACTTTAAATTTATGCTTTGTTTTGGTTTGTTGTTTTGTTTGTTCTGAGGCAGGACTCACTGACAGAATTCAGGCAGGCCATAAACTCAAAATCCTCCTGCCTCCTGACTGCTTAAACTGGGCACTTTCTTTTTAAAGCATTCTTATTTATATTGATCACATTATCTAATATGATAAAGCACTCTTGCCATAGAGGACGTCCTGAGAGAATATCTAATTATGACAATTAGTAATGAAGGTCTCAAAGAACGTTGACTACCTTCATAACAACGTCTCCTGGAGTTCCCTTTCTGACCTTAAAAAACAAATTACAAAGCTGAGCAGATCTCATCTCAGATTTAGATAAACCTTTGTGGTATCTACCCAGATGGTAAATTACATGAACTCACCTTGTAGAGAGAAGGAACAGCCAGGTGGTTAGGTTGCTGGGATCATTGAACTGATTAATGAGCCGCTCCCTCTCAAAGGCAGGGGTGCTACCATCTAGCCCTAGGAAGAAAGAAAAAACAAACAAACGAAAGTGAATAGATGAGTGCAGAGAAACTCTGCAAAGTCACAGGGCAAATGTTACAGGTTCTCAAAAAAAAAAAGTGTTTTGTTTTTTTTTAAATTGTATATATGTTTGTGTGTCTGTGTGTGGGTATATGCATGTAAGTATAGAAGCCTGCAGAGGCCACAGATATCAGATTCTCTCAGAGCTGGAGCTATAGGTGTTTGAGATCTGCTAAACATGGATAACAGGATCTGGATCCTCTCCAAAAGCAGAATGAGTTCTTAGCACCACTGAGCCATCTTTCCAACCCTTCAAATGAGTTTTTAAAAGACCATGGGTCTATGGTCTATGTCCTAGACATCAGCACTGTGAAACTACTCGACTAATTCTCACATGTAACACAATACTATAAAGTACAGCCCAGCAATAGTGGGGCACATCTTCAATCCCAGCAGCACTCGGGAGGCAGAGGCAGGCACATCTCTGAGTTCGAGGACAGCCTGGTCTATACAGAGGAACCCTGTCTTCAAAAACAACAACAACAACCCTATAAAATATGGTTTTACCCTCTAGTGCATTAAGGCTAATTTCTAGACTTAAGAGTTTATTTGACTCATCTATGGAACTTAGAAAATACTGACTCAGGTGCCACTCAGCTTTAGGTGGGACTCCTAGTGAGTAAAGAGACACTAAGGATTTTGCATTTTAATGTGACAACATTCTTCTACCAGTCTTCTTCCTTGAGAGGGTTTTGTTTTCTTTTTAAACAGTGTCACTATATAGTCCAGGCTAGCTTTCACCTCACAACCATCTCTCCTCGGCTTCTAAATGCTTTATAGGTATGTGCCACCAGGCCCAGCAACACACTCACTTTTTTTTAAAGCTCTTGATAAGAACTTGCTAAGGCAACATAAAACAACAACTCAGCCAAACAAAAAAACAAACAGACAAACAGCCAGAGGGTGAGGCATGATGATGCACACCTCTAACCCCAGCACTGGGAGGCAGAGGCAGAAAGATCACTAACAAGAGTTCAAGGCCAGCCATGGCTACATAGTGAGAGCCTGTCTCAACAAAACAGAACAAAACAAACAAAAAGACTTGAAGCAGTACCATTCATTAAGAACAAAAAGACAAAACTTCACAAATGGAAAAGTTAAGAAGCAGCTTAAATGAAAGGAGGTTGAGTAAAGGACAAATCAATGAGATACCGGGTGGGCGGGGAGCTGAATGTTAGTTGCCTGGTGTTAAGTGTTCTCAGTGAGGACCCCAGTCTACTTCCCAACTGAGTTTGCAGTACTGAAACACAACTCACTGCTGTACCATTGCACAATCCTAGAGAAAATACAAGCTCTGAACCTTCATTTCGGTACATCATTTCTTTAGGCCAGTGATTCTCAAAGGGTAATTACTCCACCCTCATACCTCCAGGGAACAATCTGGTAATGACTAGAGCATGTTTAGTTCTCAAAATTGAAGATGCTACTGACATAAGTTGGGGAAAAAAAAAACACCCACAACTAAACTACTACTGAATATCCTATAATAGACATGTCAGACACCTATAGCCAAAGTCTGGCCCAAATGTTATCATGGCATTTCTGAAATTTTGTTTTTTATTACCATTTACTTAAGGAATACTTTTAGATACCTTTTCTCAATCAGCATCATGTCTTCCATGAATACAAATATTATAGATATAATATATACATGGTTATATATACCTATAAATTATACATCTGAAAAAAGGATCCTCCCCCACCCCCCAATCACACTCACAAACTTCCATCCTTAGGGTTATTTAGCTACTCAATAGAGAAAGTATGACCTAGGTTTACACTCACTCTGACCCCGATGGTCATTAGGCCACAGTGGTTTGAAACTTTCAAATTCTCATCTTTCCCAGAAGGCTCCTCCAGCCACTGCTACACAGTGGCTCACCAGCTTTGAGCCACGTATGGTCACACATGCTTTGATCCCAGTACTTGAGCTATTTCTCTAGCCCTAATAGTGGTTCTTTCTTAAAAGTTGCTTCTCAATATTTCCCAATTTCTTGGCTAATCACATATTTCTATACACTTAAAGAAGAATGGAATTGGATGAGAGAGAAAGAAAGGAAGCCCCTAAATAGATCTTCCCAAGACTCCAGAAATAAAGCAGCAATAAACTCACGGAAGTAGCTGACATTTCGAACCCACTTCTGTGCTCCTTGCCCCTCGGCACCAGGCAGACAAGGCATGTCTCGCTTCCCTAGGAAGTCCTCGATGAGAGCCAAGGTAGAAAGGCTCTGGCTGAAAGGGAGAAAGTAATTCAGATGGCTCCCAAACCCTAAGGAACCTTGTTCTTACACCCCTGTTCAACCTTCTAAATGGAGTTCCCACAACATACTCCCTAAGAGATGGACCTCCACTAACCACAGCCAAGATACCCTCCCTAACGCATATATTTATGAGCACAGCACCAACCCATAAAAACAAAACAGAAAACATCAAACAAACAAACAAATGAAACAAACAAGCAAAACAGCTATTTCTCTGATTCCTTAATCTCTCAATTGAAAATTCTGGGGTTTAACTCAGTGCTTAGTAGTAGTATTCAGCAGCGTAATCTACATGGAGACACAAATGAGTCTAACTGTGGGCCACAGGCAATCTCAAGTATCTCAAGTATCTTCCTATGGAGACAGATTCACCTGACCGTTTTCAAAACATTTAGAGAGCTGGGTTATTGAAAAGCATTATCATGGGCTGGAGAGATGGCTCAGTGGTTAAGAGCACTGACTGATCTTCCAGAGGCCTTAAATTCAATTCCCAGCAACCACATGGTGGCTCACAACCATTTGTAATGGGGATCCGATGCCCTCTTCTGGTGTGTCTGAAGACAGTGACAGTATGACAGGGACATACAAGAAAGAAAGAAAGAAAGAAAGAAAGAAAGAAAGAAAGAAAGAAAGAAAGAAAGAAAGAAAGAAAGAAAGAAAGAAAGAAAGAAAGAAAGAGAGAGAAGGAGGGAGAGGGAGGAGAGAGAGACGGAGGAAGGAAGGAAGGAAGGAAGGAAGGAAGGAAGGAAGGAAGGAAGGAAAGATTTATGAAAATCAGAGGGGCAAGCTTGAATCACTATCGACTGTCACATGTGGAAGTCCTCACCTGACGCTCCCAAACCAGGGTCCTTGGGGTATACTGTGGCCAAAAGCAATCTACTTTATGCCTGTTTCCTTTCTTGATGAGACGCAAAGGCCCAGCCAGATTGATGCTGGCAAAAAAATCATATCACTAACTTGGCCTTATATATAAAACCTCATTTTAAAAAGGGCAGAGTGGGAGAAAGAAGGATCAGCAAACACACTCTATAAAGGGCAAAAGAGAAAACACTTTAGGTTTATAGCCCGCATATAGGTCCTTTTGTTTGTTTGCTTTATGTTTGGGTTTGTTTGTTTGTTTGTTTGTTTTCGAGACAGGGTTTCTCTGTGTAGCCCTGGCTGTCCTGAAACTCATTCTGTAGACCAGGCTGGCCTCGAACTCAGAAATCCTCCTGCCTCTGCCTTCCAAGTGCTGGGATTAAAGGGGTGCACCACCAATGCCTGGCTTTTTTTTTTTTTTTTTGAGACAGAGTTTCTCTACAGAGTCCTGGTTGTGCTAGAACTCACTATGTATACCAAGCTGTCCTAGAACTCACAGAGATCCACCTGCCTATGTCTCCCAAGTGTTGGGATTAAAAGCCACCACACCCTACAAATAAATACTCTTTATTCCTTGTTATTTCTTTGTATAAGACTAAAAGTGGTTTGTGTGTGTTTTTTTTTTTTTTGAAAGTATACCTAGTTGGGCTTGGTAATCAATCTCACCTTTGTGGAAGGCTGAAGCAAGAAGAATATAAATTCAAGGCCAGTGTTGGCTTCAGAGTAAATTCAACATCAGCCCAAACAACTTAATGAGACTGTCTCAAACTTTTAAAAAGTAATGCCAAGGGTGGTGGCATATATCTATAACCCCACTATTTGGCAAATGCAGGTAGAAGAGTCAGGCATTCAAACCAGCCTGGATATTGAAACCTTGTCTCAAAAACCTAGAGAACTGACAAGACACCTAGCACATAAAGGCATTTTCTGCCAAGCCCAGAGTGCTTGCCTGGTTTGAATGAGGTCCCAGGTTTAACTCCTAGCACCACAAATTTAAAGTAAAGTAAAATAAAATAAAAAATTAAACATAAATAAAGTAAATACATAAATAAATGATAAAGGAAGGAAAAAAAAAGCTAGCCAGGTTTGGTCTGGGCCACAGTCTGAAGGGACTAACTAAAATATCTAGAATATGATCTCCAATGTCAACATGTAGTTTTAAATCTTTTCTGAGGGCAAGAGAAAGAACCTGGGTTAGGAGCTGGATGTAAGAAAACCCTAACTACAAGTGCTTAGTTACAGAGCACTGGAAAAGGCAAAGGGCAAGTATGACACTTGATGGGCTCGCTGTGTAGACGCTGCACTCATTCTTCCTACAGAAATCAAGCGTCTTCTTACCTAAATACAAGAATCTTGTCCCCAAGTTTCACACTCTCTTCAATCAGGTGGAAAAGAAGTACCATCTTGGGAGAGTTCTCCAGGACTCCAGTCTGATAATTAGTCAGAAGATCCTTGGCCTGCAAAAAAGAAGCAGGGAAGATTGGGGCAGATCCAAGACTGGATGGGTAGAAATAAACTTCTCTCCTCTAAGGCAGTGGCCTGGCAACTACCTTTAGGATTCTTTGCACAGGTCCCTCAGTGCAGTGAGTGTGTAAACTATCCTCTCCCCAGGCTGGTCATCACCATCCCTCTTCAGAAGCAGCTATGGCTACTGAAAGCTCTACTTGACTCACCCATTCATATGTAACAATGTTATTGCCCCGTTCCTGGAAAGGGTTAAAGCCAACGCCCTGTAGAAACTTGCTGTTGGTTGCTTCTCCCATCGAGGAAGGCAAGGC
Organism: Tokudaia tokunoshimensis; assembly: GCA_036184795.1. Classification (NCBI taxonomy): domain Eukaryota; kingdom Metazoa; phylum Chordata; class Mammalia; order Rodentia; family Muridae; genus Tokudaia; species Tokudaia tokunoshimensis. The sequence continues at coordinate 107,871,404 of BTHU01000008.1, forward strand.
ACTATCTTCTCCCTTGACTTTAGGGCCCTGTGGTGGGCAGCGGGCACTGGTCCCCGCTGAGCCAAGGTCTTCTACATCTAGGTCCTGCTCGTTGGCTAGGCTTTCCTTCTGGAGGGCTTCAAACAGCACATCAGGATGGTTCCAGATCTAAAGTTAAACAAAGGAAAGGTATAGAGCAGAGGACATTCCAAGTGTGTCCCAAGGAGTATGGAGACATACTCAAACAAACAGCTGCTACAGTTCCCACTGCATACCCAAAATTAATATACCCCAAAATATATCTTTCCTAGTCAAAGAGCTTGTATTTCACTGCTAGCTTTGATGACCACGACACATGAACAGGTAGTGCCATTGTGTTTGGTGTATAATCAAAAGGGCTGTGTCACTAGCATTTCATTCTTAACTCAAACAGGGAAAGAATGGTTTGTTTTCATTGTGTGGCTACATTCAGCTACTATACAAAACAAAATGAATCCCTCCCTATGAAAGATTTCTGATTGATACATAACCAATCGGGTGTAATTTCAGGAACAACTCCTAGGAAAAGTTGAGATTCCTGGCAAAGGAGAAAGAAGGAAGGCTACCATAACCCAGAACACTATCCAGAGAGCACTTTTGCTTTTGTTTCTTAGCTCTGGGCAGGGCAGTGGCTACAAAAGCAGTATTTGAAAGCCATGTGTCACCGGGCAGTGGTGGCGCACGCCTTTAATCCCAGCACTTGGGAGGCAGAGGCAGGAGGATTTCTGAGTTCGAGGCCAGCCTGGTCTACAAAGTGAGTTCCAGGACAGCCAGGGCTACACAGAGAAACCCTGTCTCAAAAAAACCAAGAAAAACCAAAAAAAAAAAAAAAAAAAAAAAAAAAAAGCCATGTGTCATGGTACTTGGAAGGATGAGGCAAGAGGATTGCCAAGAGTTTAAGACGAGTCAAGACAACAAGGTAGAACTCTGTTTTGAAAGACAAAAGAGATATTTTGAAACCCCATCCATTGCCAGGTGTGGTGCCATGCACCAGTAATCCCTACATTCAGGAGGCTGAGGCAGGAAGATCTGAGTTTCAAGACAGTCTGGACTATATAATAAGATTCTAAATGAATAGATGGCTGGATGAATGAATGAGTGAATGACTGAAGAAACCCTACCTGATCCCAGAGATACATCTTCAGCCAACTTACTAAAGTAGTGGTGAATCGGGACAATACCTAACAGATCTTCTAAGAATATAACCAGAGTCAAAGAAATAGGATCAATAGCAAGAATGGGAAAGATCTCAACCTATTAAATACAGACGAAACAAAAGGTACTTTGTATAACTTTTTTTGCTTTCTATTTTTTGGAGGCAGTGTCTCCCTATGGAACTCAAGCTGTCCCAAATCACTACACCCTACCTCAGCCTCCTGAATGTTAGCAATGCAGGCATATGCCAATAGGTCCAGCCTCAGTCACATAGCGGGAAACCCCTCCATCCACGATGGTCCTCTATCACCCTTTTTTCCAAGACAAAAAGTCAATAAGAAAGGATGGTTTCTGGGGTTCAGCACAAAAAAGAAGCACTGAGCATATTATATGGGCAGCACCGCAAGAAGTTTTGTGGCATATAATCAGCATGTCTTGATTGGATATTGTCTGGGAGCCCTCAGAAAATATTCCGGTGTTGTAAATGAGGGCAGCCCATTAGACTTTAGTCTTCCTTCACCCAGAATTCCCACGAGGATCCTGCCCTAGGACTTATGTGCACCCTTACTTTCCATCCATTCCCTGAGGGCCCCACTCACCTTGCAGCATACACAGAAAGCCTTCAGAGGATTCAGCCCCAACCAGCCACTGCTCCCACAGTCCCGGAAACGGTCCATGAATTGTGTGTACAAATCACGCTGGATCTGAGAAAGCCGCACCAGGATCACATTCTCTTCTTTGGCAGGGAGGTGAATCTTCAACACAGTGTGGCCTCTCCTACAGAGGCAAAGAGATCAGAAGTGGCCTATAGGAAGCACGCCCAGGAGCTGTAGCCAGGATCAGTTGAGGATATAAACAAAGCCTAAGACTCTTGCCACACCATTTTCTGGAAATCTCTTGACATGCAATGCATCCTTGTGTTGGAGCAGAATGGTACAGACAAAGTGACCCTGTCCCGAGTCACGGTCACAACTAACAGGGTAGCTCCAAATGTAAGGCCAAAGGAACTCTAGGTTCTTGCCCAAATTCAGGGATGCCTCTCTGAGCTTTTTCCACATTTGTCATCTTACCAGGAAGAAATGAAGAGCTGCTTTAGGTCAGTCTACACCACATCAACTGGGGTGCTACAACTGGTAAAGCAAATTCTAGAATCATATTTATTCTTTTATCAGATTCAGCAGAATGCTGTCTCATTCCTTTTTTAAAAACAAGTTAAAACAGATATTTTCAACAACTTAAGATGACACTAGCTTGAGTTCACTGGCCTCAGCATTACCTACCTTAGCCTCTTGAGTGCTAGGAGACATGTGCCATCACATTAAACAAAGACAACTTCTGAGTGAAGAGCTTATAGGCTAAGCTTCCAGAGACAATAAACAGTACATCCACCATCTGCTAGTCACTCAGTTTTATTGCATCTTCACTAGGAAGGGTCCTCTAGTGGTAACATTTCCCCTTCATAAGAGCTTTGGCAAGCCCACTACTCATAGAAAGATTCAGAAAATAAGGCCTCACCTCTGCACAAAGCCCTCCAAGAGGCTGTGCAAAACATGGCTCCGGTAGCGCATGAGGCGGACATCCTGAGGTGTGCTGTCAATACACTGTCCGTTTAGGATAGGGCGTTCAAACATGTTGCTAAACTCCTGACGAGTACCAAGGAAATCGGGGCGCACAAAGTCCACCATGCACCAGTACTCAATGAGGTTGTTCTGTAGAGGGTAGCCAGTCAGCACTACCCGCCGACGAGAACGTATGTTCTTCAGAGCCTGTGAGGTGCTGGCTTGGCAATTTTTGATGCGGTGTCCCTCGTCACAGATCACCACATCAGGACCAGGACGACATAAGGCCTTCTCAAACTCTAAGGAGGGAAGAGGATCCGGAGTCAGAGGGTGAGAGGGCCTGTTCTTAGTCAATAATATGAGAAGTAGGGGAGAGCCCTGGAAGAGACAGAAGAAATGAAGGAAGCAGGGAAGCAAGAGTCAGCCCCCATAGACAAAAGGGAAGCAGCCAGATAAGCTCCTACGTGTTCTATGTGAGGCTAAACTAGCCACTAGCTCTTGCATTAATAACTTCTTATCCCCATTCCTTTCCTTACTTTACTTATTCACTTTCAGATTTTCTTTTTCAAGCTAAAATAAGAATTACTTGCAATCCTGGGGCTTAAATCAATTGGAGGACGGGGACTGGGGGTGGGGAATCCTGCACAAATTTTGAGTATATGATTAAAAATATGTCTGGATAAAATCCACAGGAATAACTTAGACACCACAGTGGGTTCTTATCATCCAGCATTTTGGGTCCTTCTGAAGGCTGGCTGACAGGGGCTGGTTAAGGACAAGGTCTCACAGTCACTCACCAGTCACTGTAAATGGCACATTCACCCTGCCACAGAAGCAAGCCCAGGACAGACATACCACAGAATGAAGATTTATAAAATGAATGGTTTCTAAATCCTTAAAAACTTTCAATGAACAAAGGCTCTTTAAAAAGTAGAACGGGTCAGTACATCTCTCATTCCTCATCAGAGAACCTTCTGCTTGCAGAGGGCAACTAACAGAGACCCACAATGGGTCAACACGCAGAGTAAAAAAACTGTAGTGTGTTCAACCATCAATAAAATGTACATCTCCCCTGCCACCCCAGGATCTCTGTGGAAGAGAGGGCAGAAAGATTGTTAAGAGGCAGAGAAGGTAAATAACTTTAAGAAATCTGTTTTCTGGACACAACAGAGCAGTGAGCATAGGGACTCGCAGTTCATGTGATAGCGTGTAAAAGCCCAGGCAAGTTAGAGCCAGGAGAAATCTCAACAGAGAGGAGGCAAGGTAGGCCGGAGTCCCAATATTAGCTTAGGTGCTACTGGTATCTGGAGGTTGCTGGGAGAGGGCCAGTCAGTTTTCTTTAATGATATTACCTCTGGAAGGTCCACCACACACACTTCCAAGAAAACATAAACTGAATTTGAGTTGCAGGGATGGGGTAGAGAGGTAAGGGTGGAGAGGGAGGGTCTAGGGGAGAGTTGGAGGAGGGTGATGATGATTAAAATACACTGTATGAAATTCTCAAAGAATCATCAACGTGTGTGTGATTTAATTTTACTAGATTATTCATTTTATTTATGGGTGTTTGTATGTGTATGTTTGTTTGTATACCATATGCATACTTGGTGCCTGTAGGGGTCAGAAGTAGGCATTGGATCTCCTGAAACTTGAGTTATAGACAGTTGTGAACCATCATGTAGGTAGGTGCTGGGAAAAACTGGGTCCTCTAGAAGAGCAACAAGTGCTCTTAACTGCTGAGCCATAAATAGTTTTTTTTTTTTAAAGATAGAATAAAATTATGAACAGTCAACTGAGATTATTCCTTTTCATAAACTCACAAATATCACTACTCTTCTGTCGTTATATTAGCTTTAGAGGATTTTTTTGTTTGTTTTGTTTTGAGACAGGGCCTCACTATATAGCCCTGGATGGCCTGCAACTTACTATGTAAAAAGAGATAGCCTCAAACTCAAGAGAGATCTGCCTGACCATGCCTCCCAAGTGCTGAGATTTAAATACGTACACCATTATGCCCAGCCCTTATTAGAAAACAACTTATGCCGGGCAGTGGTGGCGCACGCCTTTAATCCCAGCACTTGGGAGGCAGAGGCAGGAGGATTTCTGAGTTCGAGGCCAGCCTGGTCTACAAAGTGAGTTCCAGGACAGCCAGGGCTACACAGAGAAACCCTGTCTCGAAAAAACCAAAAAAAAAAAAAAAAAAAAGAAAACAACTTATGTTTTCTTAATACTTTCTCATAATATCTCTATGAGCTGGTAATGGCAGCGGTTACTTTCCATGGACACAAAGCCAGGGCATGTCCTTTGAGCCCAGGTGTGGCTTCTAGAAAATGCAGTCCTTTCTGAAAATCGGTGAAGGTTGTTCCACCCAGCAAACTGGTTTATGTTTACAATCCATTTCAAATCTAACTGGTACTCGTGGCCTCTTCTGCCCTGCCATCTCCAGGAGCATCCCCAGGATGAGCCACCCACCCTGACATCCCCGGGATGAGCCACCCACCTCTCCGGAACTCCTGCTGGCGGTCTTCTTCATCCAGATCAATGATGACAGGGTGAGAGCGTTTCTTGGTTTTCTTCGGTCTACTTGTGGCCAAGGATTTCTTCAGAGTGAGCAGTCTATACATTTCATACCCCATCAGCAGCACTCCACCCTCTGAAACCCAATCAGCTGTCACTTTAGCACGGGATGCCACCGTCCTGCAGGAGGGAGAACTGTGTGAGTTATAAATTGTTCTATAAAGTTGGCTTTTTATTTTTTAAAAAAGGAAAATAGAAAGAAAACGTTGTTTCAGCTGCTAATCAGTAAGAATTTTTTTTAATCAAAGCATTGATTTCTATCTGGAGTGCTTTATTGGCAAAGATTTCATTTGGCAGCAAGCACAAGGTAGATTACCTAACCAAGAACTTTTCTAGTATCCCAGAAATACTACTTTATACTAGACTGGATCATTGATGAAGGCTAAACAACGAGAATCAGTAATTCTATGGAAGAGGGCAAAAGGAAATGCTAAGCCCTTGCACAACATATTCCTATAACGCAACATTCCAGAAAGCATTTTGGGTAATTCCCATGGTAAACACAAGCCATGGCAAGTAAGGCAACATTCCACCTTTCATCTGACCAGGATTCAGTATTAAAACAAAAGAAAACAAAACAGTACAAGGGCAAAGACAATGGAGAGGCAAAGCCCCTTGGCAGTGCCTCTACTCACACCTGAGCGCTAACTAAAATCTGACCCATCAGAACAGGGACCAACCACCTGCTGGGTCACTGGAGTCTTCTGGCTTTGAGGGTTCACTGTGTCATGCTGATAAGGGTGGGCTTTCCCCCTATTCAGGGATACAGATGTAGGCCAGATTAGACAATATTAAAAACAATATGCACCAGAAAAATGTGTCTAGGCTGCAGATATTTTATGATAGAAAAGTATCCTAGAGCAGAACTAAGAAACTTCACTCTTCCCAGGCTGTAAATCTGACTGTACTGAACAACTGTATGTGCTGGGGGGTGAGGGGTGAGCAAGAACAGAGAGAGAGAAACATCAAGAAATCAAATCTGGAAAGACAGAGAGACATACTTCAATAGTCCCAGAGAGGTCTAAAATGAATATGACAGAGAGGACAGGTAGGCCACCTACTTGTGTTCATCATTCAAGATATGAACTTTAAAGAACCGAGGCTGGATTTCTTCAGGCTTGCTGTCGGCTGGGAGGGTTTCAGGAGCCGGGAGCCACATGTTGAACTCTGCCAACCAATTCTGAAGAGTGTTCACCTATGACAAGCCCAAAAGAGTTGGCTTTTTCTTTCTCTCTTTTTAAAAATATTTTTATTTATTTATTTTGTGTATGTACATGTGGAGGTCAGAGGACAATCTGTGGGAACCAGTCCTCTCTCTACTCTCCTGCCACTATGAAGATTACCAGACTTGAATTCAGGTCATCATCACTTTTACCACTAAACAAAACTGCCCCTCACCCCCCAATACACACACACACACACACACACACACACACACACACACACACACACTTACACGAAGTTAAACTCAACTAGTTTTTAGGTACCCAAAGATGCTCAGAGGGGTGAGTTAAGAGCTCTTACCGGCACAATAGCAAGGACTGTTTTGGCTGGCGTATGGCGGAAAAGGACATCAATGAAGGAGATCACTTGCAGAGTTTTCCCCAGCCCCATACTATGGGCCAGGATACAGCCAAAGCCACTACTGGTCTTAAACCTTTCTAAGGATTCCACTAGGTTATCATATAGGAACCGGATCCCACCAATCTGACAAGAAACAAACCACATAAATGTTAGAAACACTACCAGATATCAAAACTAAGGCTACCTAGTTTTACTCACTTGGGAATGGTCAGTAAATAAGCATGTATTTATATCAGATGCTGGTATAAGAGAAGATGGAGGTTTCCCTATACCCTGACTGGCCTACAGAAGTTTGTCACTCTGGCTAGTAACAGTCATCTTGGTGATACACAAAATAGCACTGACCTTATATGAGGTCCCATAGGAGTTAAAGAGTCTTCAGTATCAAACTCCTGACAGTTTTTCAATCAGCCTGGCTGCTCTGAGCTTTAGGGGGTGCCTCCTCTAGGTAACCCAATAGTTCTTGTTGTGGGAAGTTCTGAAACTGAGTCAATCTCTGACTGTGTGGGTGTTCACTCACTGGTTCTAGTTCCAAGCACTGGATCAATACAAACTATTATGTTCTCAATTTTCAGATATTTTCTAAAGTCTGACTTTCATATGTCTTTTGAATCTATATCTCTCAAGATATTCCTTGTTGATTCATCAGAACCAAGATGTGATAAGTGACATTTTTAGCATTTATTTCATTGTATGTGTGTGTACATGTATGGATGTGCACCATGTGCATATAGGACCCCTTGGATGTCAAGAGGCACCGGTGGCCTTGGAACTGGAGTTACAGAACCACTATGCCAGTGTTGGGAACAGTGTGCGCTCTTAACAGCCGGGCCTCACTCCAGTCCCTACAGTGATTTCTACTTGACAGGGCTAGCATGAGGCTTATCTCTTTCTCTCCCCACTATGTTCATATTCAAAGGACTCTTCAAACATCAACTGGATCAGGGTTTTCTAACAGCTACTCTTGGGATCCGACAAGTACTTTACAGGTTGTAATACTAATAACCAGAAGCAGGCAATGTTTGCAGCAAGGAAAACGGGAGCAAGAGATGGCTGTACCTGATGAGGTTTCACGGCCCGTGCCAACTGTGGGGCCAGGAAGACATTCTCCTCCTCTGGAGGGTGATTCAGGTTGACGAGGACCCGCCCAAGAGCATCATGCTGGTTTAAGGCGTCATTCACATGGGTGCCACCCTTCTCCTCTTCCTCGTCCTCCTCACTGACAGACTCACTGCTGTCCACAATGTGCAGAGTATCCTCCTCTCCAGAACTCAGTTCAATCACCTCTGGGTCAGGGAAGGGGAAAAAAAGATCAAAGGAGCAGAGTACTGTGGTTTTTCAGAGTGAAAGAGACAGGTAGTTAGCTAAAACTTGTCACCACTTACAAAAGAAAGAAAGTGCCTTTCTTTCAGAGACAAGGTAAGCTAAGTTAATACAGGTATATGTGCTAGAGGTAGACTCCAAACCAAATGAACACCGACTGGACTTTTCAAAAGTATTTCCAAGTCAGGTGTGGTAGTACAATGAATGAGTCCCACACTTGGACGGCTGAGAGACAGGGATTACTATGAGTTCCAGGCTAGACTACAGTGTAAGACCTCAACACCTCCACCACTAGCAACTAAAAAGGAAGGAAAGGAGGGAGAGAGGGAAGAAGAAGAGAGAGGGAGGGGGGATGGAGGAAAGGAGGGAGGGAGAGAGAAAGGGAAGAAAGGAGGGGCAGTACAAGCAAGAGACTAAATGTAAAGATAACCACTGACCAGGAGGAAGTGAATGGAGGCCCCTCTGGCCTGACCTTACCGTCTCGACTGCTTTTTTCATCCTCACTGCCACTACTACTGTCCAAACAAATGACTTCCTGGGTCAAGACCCGAGGAGGGAGTTGGGGACCATCACTAGCTCGTAAGACAATTTCCTCTGGAAAAAGAAAGATGGAAGTGAACATATTTAGGGCCAGTGAGGTAAAAGTGCTTGCTGCCAAGCCTGGAGAACTGAGTGTAATCATCAGGACCCACATGATAGAGGAAGAGAGACAATTTTTCCAAGTTGTCCTCTAGCCTCTACACATGATTCACAAATGTGCCTCTACATACAGACACACACACAAACTCATGCGCTCACACACACGTACACATACACCAACTAAATTAAATTAAATAAACAAGTAAAACTCGCCACATTCAGCTCAAACATATTTCTCTAAGTGTTTCCCACCTTCCTCCTTTGCTGCTCTAACAGGGGAATGATCATTGAGAAGAGAAGCAAAGGGAAGCTAAAAAAAAACCTCCCAGTCTCCCTTCCAAGTTCTCCTGGCATGCTAATATCTAAAGCTGTAGGGAAAACAACAAGCCTCAATAAGATTACCTGGAGTGTGTTTTCATCTATTTCCACTTTCTGAATGACTGCGCTTCTGACCATGAAGGCTGTCAACAAGCAAAGGGCCTTCAGGATTCCTGCTAGGCTAAAATCCAGATCTGTCTCTGCAAGCTAAGGGCCTTTTCTCCTGGAACTCATGGTCATTTCTGACAGAAGGTTGCTTACCAGGTAGGAACTCCAAAGGGACAGTAGGAATGGGGGCTGCATACTCTTTCCTCTGCTGCTCCAGGCGTTTCCTTCTTTCCAATTCTTCCTGCTGTGCTGCTTTGGTAACGGGCTCCAACTGATCCTCCCGGAGTAGCTTTCTAAACATCGAAAAGAGATGTCCCTTCAGTTAACTTAAGATTAGTGCAATGTAGCTGGGTATAGTTGTGCAAGTCTTTAATCTCAGCACTCAGGAGGCAGAGACATGCAGATCTGAGTTCCACACCATGGAACTACATAGTGAGTTCCAGGACAGCCAGAGCTATATAGTGAGACCCTGTCTCAAAAACGAAGCCAATCCAAACATACAAGAAACAAAAACCAAACAAACCAAAAAGACTTGGGTAAAGCTCAAATGGTTCTGCACTACCATACTTCACTCATTAGTTCTCCTCACAGACAGTCCTACCAAACTGACTGCATAGAAAAGATGGAGATGTCTCGGATGGCGAGAACAGCCACAGGAGACCTGGGTGAGAATCCAGCACCCGCCTAAAAAGCTGGGTTTGGCCGTGTGAGATGGACACAAGAAGGTGGGACAGGGCAGGACAAAGACAGGGCTGCTTGGGCTTGCTGGTCAGCAAAGGCCTGGTTTTTCTCCTGTGCTGTTTGAAAAACATTGAGCTCCAGGTTCAGGGAGAGACTTTCTCAAGGGCATAATGTAGAAAGTAAGAGGAAGATACTGAACATCCTCCCTGACCTCACACACCCTCATACACACTCTCATACATACACACAAATAAAAGCTAAAAGACCACGAGTTAAATAAAATAGTGTGGTTTACACTAGATTGTGTGTGTGTGTGTGTGTGTGTGTTGCTATTAGATGGAGGGAGAGACAGCTTAGTAGTCAGGAGAGCTTGTTCTGCACACATAAGGACTTAAGTTCAAATTCTCAGCATCCATGTAAAAAGCCAGGAGTGGAAAAACATGTTTATAATTCTACTATTGTGAGGCAGTGACAGGCTGTTCCTAAGAGCTTCTGGCCAAAATGGATGTCCTATTCAATGGAAAATCCATCTTGCAGCAGGTGGAAAGCAATAGAGGAAACCATTCTGATGTCTTACTGTGGCTTCTACACATTTTAGTGCATGCACTATGTCATAAATACACAACATATGGGTACGCGCGCATGCACACACACACACAGAGTTAAAGTTGTTAGGCAGGGTAATAGGGATTCTGTATCACTATTTTATAAGCTTAGAGTAATACTTCCAAGTTTCCGTTATATGGTTCTTTGTTGTTGTTTTGGTTTTTTTGTTTTGTTTTGTTTTGGTTTGGTTTTGGTTTTGGTTTTGATTTTTCGAAACAGGGTTTCTCTGTGTAGCCCTGGCTGTCCGGGAACTCAATCTGTAGACCAGGCTGGCTTCAAACTTAGAAATCCTCCTGCCTCTGCCTCCCAAGTGCTGGGACAAAGGCATGAGCCACCACCGTCCGACTTCTTTTATATGTTTTGAAAGCTGTGGGGCAATGCCAAGTTTGGTGGCCCACACTTGTAATTCCAGCATTCAACAGACTGCAGTATGAAGATTATCACATGTTCAATGCTAGGGCTACATAGTGAGTTCCAGGGCAGCCTGAGCTACTGGGTTAGACCCTGTCTCTAAGAACAACAAAGTATAACAAACGGGGAAAATGATGTTGTTTATTTCCTCTTATAGTCAAGCTGTGATTTGGTAGAAAGAATGGTTGTTGAGGATTTGGAAAGTTAAGAAAGTTATATTTGGTTATCTTTTAGGTCAAGGAAGAAGCTCTCAGGTCAGTCTCCAACTATCTGAAATTGAATTCCAAGGGGATGATGACTCAGTTTTATGGAGAATTTTCTGTTGTTGCTTATTGTTCACTGATCTGTTTTAAACTTCATGTCTTGAGACATAAAAGAAGAAAAGTCTAAGTCAGAGGACCCTACCATCATCAAGCTGCTACCCAAGGCCTCTTAATGGTCAAGCACTGCCGCCCTTTACACACACGCGCATGCACGCGCGCACATACACACACACACATATACACACCTTCCCTACATTCTGTGCGCTTAACAGTGGGTCTGAACTGCCCCTTCACTACTGGGTTTTTGTTTTGGGTTTGTTTTGTTTTGTTTTTGTAGTGGTTGTTGCTGTTTTGAGACTGGGTCTCCTTAAGTAACCTAGCTGATCTGGAACTCATGACTCTCTTGCCTCAACATCCTGAGTGCCTATATTGTAGGCATGTGTCACTGCATGTATCATCTGCACTATTAACGACAGTTCAGAGTTGGACACTTTTCTCTATTGGAAAATACATTCATGGATTAATTTTTCTGTTGTAACTACTAGTAATACTCTCTCTAATTCTCCTTACCCAGAACACGGCTCACCGTATGTTTCTTCTCATGTGAGAGGGCTTCTGAGCTCGCTTCTTTTTGGGGTCCTCGGATGCTAGGATCTTGCCTTGGTGCCTAAGCTGCTCTGAAGGCTCAGACTGAGATGAGGTAGTTGAAGTGCACCGCGGCGGCCGCTGCCCATCTTCCCCCAGCTGGGCATGCTCAGTGCCACACATGCCTTCCAGGGATGGGTCTGGAAAAAAAAGGGGGGGAGGAGAAAGAGGTAGCTTACTGGGGATGGAGGAGGGGAGAGGTGGATTTTGATGCCAGATATCCCAAGGTTCAAATTACAACCCAGCACCTTATTAGATGATAACCCAAGGTGGTATCTCTCTGAGTGTCAGTAGGTGTGCCTAAAATGAAGACAATGATGCTCCTACTTCAGAGCTATATGAATCTATATGAAGACTGGATAGTGTGTGAACCTAGACCTAATCCTGACCAGAGAAGGGCACAAAACAAATGTCAACATTCATTTAGTGCTATGACAGGACTGAGAAGTCCTCTGGAGTGCTGCTGGCTGTGCTGGTACATGCCTGTAGTCCCAGCAATTGGGAGTTTGCAACAACTCACACTGCTCCTTTCGGTGTTTGGAGTAGTAACTTGTTCAACTGTCAGCCATTTAGTGCGGATTTACAAATGGCAAGCTCTGCCACAGATGTATCAACAGATAGTTTTAAGACTCTTTCCCTTCAGAGAATATTGTGTTCTACAAGAGATGGCTCATGTATACTGAGACACAAACACAGCAATAAGTACTGAATATTAAAGAAGGGCCAAGTCACCATGTGGGTGCTAAGAACTGAATCCAGGTTCTCTGTAAGAACAGCAAGTGTTCTTTCCAGTCTCAAAGTAAGTTATTTTCTTCAGAAGACTCTTATGTTAGTTAGGGGGCTTATTCAGACTGATTTTGAACCTCCTGCTGAAAGTAATGAAACAGAATGAGAAATATTACATAGGAGAGTTATGTCAGTCTACCTTGTCATTCTATGCTGAACAGTTTAGGAGGCTGGATTTATCAAACAAGATCATCCGTGTCCTTTCATGCTTGGAACTATGTTCTTGGACCCATGACATTGTACTGAAGTAGAGTCTGTACCAGTTCACCACCTTAAATCTTAACAATAAACAGAATTATCTTCAAGGAGGAGTGGAGTCAAAGTAGAACACCAAGTCTTTTAGCTGCTCTACCAAGTCTGTTTCTCTTACAAACAGCTCTGAAGAAAAGCCAGGCAACTATCTGCCATTAAAAGAACTTTCAGTCAGGTGTAGTGGTGCACACCTTTAATCCCAGCACTCAGGAAGCACAGGTAGCTGGAACTCCATGAGTTCAAGACTGACCTGGTCTGCATAGTGAGCTCCAGGACAGCTAGAGCTACATAGTTAGGCAGTATCTCAGAAAAAAGTAAATAAACCAATTAAAAAACAAAAACCTTTCCTTTTAGCACTGCTTCCTCTCAAACACAGATGCATGACATTTTCACTACTGTCCAAATCTCTGCCCTAAATTCTTATCTCCTAAAAGAGAGAGCCATCAATGTTGGGGGTGGGGGGGGGTGTTTTTGTACACTGTGTATTTATTTAGATGCTGATTACTGAGTCCAGAGATCTTGTTGCAGTCCGGATGTTGGCATTGTCAAGTATTTCCTGTCTTGATGTTATGTAAAAATTGCTTTTCATTGCCTCTGATTGCTTAATAAAGAGCTGATCAGTCAATATCTGGGCAAGAGAGAATAAGGAGGGACTTCTGATGCCAGTGAGAGGGTCTCTGGTAGAGAGCTGCAAGAGAGGAATTTGCTGTGAGCAGGTGGCCACGAGAGGGTAAGCTGAGGAGGACACCGATGGAGCAGGAACAGCCAGGGCAAAACCAAGATGGCAGGCAACACCACGTGGCTGGGAAGTAGCAGAGTCAGGGTAGAATAGATGAGAACCCTGCCCAGCTACAAGGATTCTAGTCAAGGAGCTATTAATAAATATACCAGGTCTCCATGTTATTACTTTAGAGCAAGGGCAGGTATTGAAAAGCCCAACTTTTATACATCAATCCTGACTCCCAATCCTACCCTGCCCCAAATAAACAGCTGCTTAGATGGCTGATCCCCTAGGAGAGGAATAGCCACTGTTAAGTGAGAACCTACTGAGGTGGCTTATTGATTAGACAAAAACTGCAGACTAGGCACCTTAGTGTTCTTTGCTGGTTCTCTGGTCTGGTTGTTTTCTCATTGAGTTATGACCCAGGCCTAGATAATGACCTTTGATGCGCTCCAAATCTTTCTATGTCCTGTCTCTATTTCACAAGCAAATTTATTGAGTAACTATTTGGAGGAACAGTTGGAGGCAAGGTTAAAGAGTAGGCAGACAGGACAGAGTCAGAACAGGGGGCAGCTCCGCAAGGTCAAGCCAAGGGGACTGAAACTGATCTGCTGGACAGTGAGAACTTGTTGCCAACTGTTGTTTCCTTGTCCTGGCTGTCATGCTTCTTCATAGAATTGGCTGTTCTTGAGAGGAGAAAACACAACTGCTAGTCTTTCAGAGTTACAGACAGATTTGCTATTAAATAACCACTCTAAGAAATAAGGTATTACCTAGGGCCTAGCAGGGGGGCTGAGTGTAGCAATAAAATTTTTTAAATGCTCAGACACTGGCCAGTTGTGGTAGACCTACCTATAATCAAACAAGAATGTAAAAAGTCCTATCTTCTGTCATAAAACAAATGTAATTAGTATTTGCATAGCTTAAAAGTCAATGGCTATTACTATACTGGCTAAGATCATAGGTTCAGAACTGGATACAAATACTCTTGAACTTTCTCTTTGACCTGAATGCCTTGAACTTTCTTTTTCACTCAAGTCAGCTATGAGTCGCAATCACAAGTTATATAAACAAAGACCACTTGCATAAGCTTCTTGGAAATGAGTTATAAATACCACCATTACCAAAATTTAACTGATAAGCCTTCTCTGGGTGACAAGGGGGAGAGACAGGACACAGCACATCCCACATTTCATTCAGTGAGTGTGCATACACACACACACACACACACACACACACACACACACACACACACACTCTTCCAGGGCCACCCTTGAGCTCTTCCATCCCTTTCACCTCTGTACTAGAGAGACCAGTAGCCTCTAAGGTTCAGCATTCTCTACTAATGTCCTGTAATAAAATTTATAATAATGATAAATGCAGGACCAGGAATGCTAGCACACACCTGTAATCCAGTATTTGTAAGACTGAGGCAAAACAACAGAGAGAATGAAAATATTCCAGACATAGATACTTCCTCAAGAAGCAAACATAAACATTATGCATACACTACAATCTATGAGCTATATGCACCAAAAATTTTATACCCTAATCTCAACACATTTGAAGTTTACAAAATTGAAAAGGACAAAGAACTATGTTAAACAAGATGACATGGGTATAATCAGTGAAATCTAGGATATATAAAACTAAAGAGTCAGTAAATCCTTTTCTTCTAGAAATAAATTGCAAGGAAAAATATATAAGAGAGGTAAAAATCAATAAATTAAAGAGATATAAAAGGAGGCCAACCATATGTGGTCCTTGAGGAAATGTAAATAAATTAACAATAAAAATAATTTTAAAGATAATTGAGGATCATCTCAGTATTACATAATATAAGCAACTACATTTAAAAATTTTACCTATGTGTATATGTGCAAATCTGTATGAAGGGTATGTTTGTTACAGGCCTGTGGGTGCCTGCAGAGGGCAAGTGTCAGTTCTCCTAGAGCAGGAGTTGCTGGCAGTTGTGAGACTGCTGCTGTAAGTCCTGGGAACAAAACCTAGGTTCTCTTCAAGAGAAGTTCACAACTACTGAGGCATCTTCCCAGACCCAGGAGCTCCTTTTTTAATTTGAAAGCTAGGCACAGTGGCCCATGCCTGTGATCCCAGCAGCCGAAGGCAGAAGCAGTTGGCTCGCACTGGACCAAGTGTGAGGCCAGTCTGGTCCACCTGGAGAATTCCAAGCCAGCCAGGTTTATAGCCAGCTCTAATTAAGGGGGAAAGGTTTATAATGTTAAGGATGGAAGACCTGAGAACAAATGCCAGACTGGTTTGCAACTCAGAGAGCTGGAGGCAAACAGACTTCAAGTAGGGGTTGGTCTGATGCTGTTATGTATTCAAATGCTAAATACTGGCCTCCAAAATCTGGTTGCTAGATATAAACCTTGCCCCCGAAAGCTGTCCCTGATTGCTTCTGCCCTGTGCTGGGCAGAAGAGAAGGAGGCAGAGTGAAGGTTCCTGGGCTTGGAATTTCAGGCAGGGACCAAGAGACAGAGGAGGAAGGAAGAGGAGGTTGCTATGGGGTAGGTGGATCTTGAGCATACAGTCACGAGGGCTGGCCTGATGGAATAGGAGTGGCCCGAGTGGAGCATGGCAAGTGATATCTCAGGGATCACCACAGGCAAGTAGGCAAAATAGCATAGAAGGTTGATATCTGCTGAGCTCTAGTGCTTTAAGGTTTATTATAAACCTAAAGGTCTCTGTGTCTTTTATTTGGGAACTAAATGTTCTGAAATGGGGTGGAACCCCCAAATAGATATTTAGAGGCAACAAGGTAGGGTGTGTGAACCCCCAAAATAAAAATAACCAGAGCAAGTTCATCTTGTCACCATGTTTACTATCTTTCAAAATTCCATAATTTAAATAGGACTTTCTGTCTGAATTTTATCTCTCCATCTATTTAGTTTCTGCAGTTCGGGGAGTCATGCACACAGCATTGGGCCTGCTGGCTGGACGAGTGCTCTGCTGCTGAGCTATGTGCAAGGCAGCTCTTACGTTGTCAGAGAAAATAAATTAAATGAGCACTAAACTCTAAACTACCCTTGAACTCAAGGCATCCTCTTGCTTTAGCTTTCCAAATTTTGGGATTATAGAGTAAGCCACTATATCCAACCAAATCCTTAATCAAAATTCACTAGATATGCAAATAAGTACAAAATAAGATCTATGGTAAAGAAAAAATGTAGTGCGCCTGTAGCTCCAGCTACCCAGGAGGCTGAGATAGAATCATTTTAAACTAAAAATTCAAAACTATCTTTGAACATAGTGAGATATCATCACAAAAAGTAGAGAAGTGGGTACACAGTGGTGAATGCCTGTGATCCAACGTTGTGGAGGTAAAGACAGAAGATTAATAGTTGAAGGCCAGCCTCAACTACAAAGTGAGCTGGAGACCAATATGAGCTACACATGACCCTACAAAATTACAAAGAAAATAAACTTAAATAGACAGTTAGGACCTTCTTGAGCTGTGTGAGTTCAGTCTGGTCTACAGAGCGAGTTCCAGGACAGTCAGAACTACACAGAAAAACCCTGTCTCAAAACAACAGACAACTAGACCAAGCATAAAAAGCATCATAGCACATGCCTGAACTTCCAGCACCCAGGTCAAGGCAGGGGAATCAGAAATTCAAGGTCACTCTTGGTTACAAAGAATTTGAGACTACCTTGGGCTGGGCAGTGGTGGCACACTACTTTAATCTCAGCACTTGGGAGGCAGAGACGGTATTTCTGAGTTCCAGGCCAGCCTGGTCTACAGAGTGAGTTCCTGGACAGCCAGGGCTACACAGAGAAACCCTGTCTTGGAAAACCAAAAAAAAAAAAAATCACCTTGGGCTATATAGCATTCTATCTCAAAAAACAAGGAAAGAAATACTGAATGAAATACAATTTTAAGATCAAAACAAAAACAAGAGGTGATTTTACAAACACTCCCTTCTTCAATCCCTGCCAGGCCCCCAGCCACCACCACCATCACCCTGGCTAAAATGGGCCCTCCTCCCACTAATAGGGTTCAGGTCTATCTTTTACTGCCCATGTAATTCTTATCAAAACATGGGGGGATTCTGTACATTTATTTTAGGAGAGTATCATTACATGTGGAAGTCAGAGGACAATTTGTGGGAGTTAGTTTTCTCTCTCCACCATGAGTTTCAGATCAAATTCAGGTTGTTAGGGTCTCCTAGACCCAAAATTATTTGAGGGAGTCTCTAGTAAGGGATTGCCTAGATCAAACTGTCCAGTAACCATGTCTGTGAGGCTCGCTCTTTCTTTCTTTCTTTCTTTCTTTCTTTCTTTCTTTCTTTCTTTCTTTCTTTCTTTCTTTCTCTAGAGATTTATTTATTTTATGTATATGAGTACACTGTAGCTGTCTTCAGACACACCAGAAGAGGGAATCAGATCCCATTATTTATGGTTGTGAGCCACCATATGGCTGCTGGGAATTAAACTCAGGACCTTTGGAAGTCTCTTCTTTGGAGTGCTCTTAACCTCTGAGTCATCTCTCCAGCCCCCATGGGGCCTTTTCTTGACTGATGATTGATTTGGGCAGCACCATCTCTGGGCAAGACAGCCTGAGTTATAGCTGGGGAACAAGCTAGTCAGCAGTGTCCCCACAGTTTCTTTTCTTCTTTAGTTTCTGACTCTAGATTCCAGCTTTGCTCCTGGCCTGACTTCTCTTACTGATGAATTTGAGGTCAGGAAGTATAAGGTAGAATAAACACTTTCCCTCTGACGTTGGTTTTAGTCAATATTTTATCACAGCAACAGAAAGCACACTAGATCACCTGGTCAGTCATCTCGCCAGCCTGTGAAGTTATTTTAGTAACTGAACACTTGTCATCCACCTTCTCGTTTAGCATGATTCCTTCAAAACAGAGATCCTTCCCAGCTCACTCTCCACTATACATCTGATGCCCAATACAAATGCCTGCCACGGAGCAGAGGCCTGACTGACTACAAACAAGCTGTATACAGTCTGCCAATAGGCCTAAGTTAGGTCTTGTATGAATTTTTATTCATATAAATCAAAATATGGCTCACCTTCAAAACAGGTTATAGAAAGACCAAAATTCTGCCATGGTTATTCTCCAGGAACAAAAAGAAACATTCACGTCATTAATAAATACGTAACATTAGCAGATTCAAAATTAAACATAACTCTAAAATCAAGATCTAAGATGTGGTTGGAAAGATGTTTCACTGTTTAATAAGAATACCTTCTGCTTTTCCAGGATACAAGTTTATTTGCTGGCACACTCTAAGGTGCTCAAAACCACTTTAAATCTTCTGACCTCCAAGAGCGCCTGCACATGTGGGTGGCATACACCCAGAGACACATGCATACAAATGAAAATCCAAATGAACAGTAGCTCAGGAGGGGTGGAGGGAGGGCAACAGAGAGGGAAAGGGAGCATAGTAGGATAAATAACACCAAGGATGTTTAAAAAAAAGACACCAGCCGGGCGGTGGTGGCGCACGCCTTTAATCCTAGCACTTGGGAGGCAGAGGCAGGTGGATTTCTGAGTTCGAGGCCAGCCTGGTCTACAGAGCGAGTTCCAGGACAGCCAGGGCTGTCTCGAGAAACCCTGTCTCGAAAAACCAAAAAAAAAAAAAAGACACCAGCAATCACATTTTATGCTTGCGTAAAATTACATAAAAATACATAGATATGTAGTTTAAAGAAGTTACACTGCATGGAATGATAGTTCTCACCCCAAGAATCACGGAATATCTAACAAAAATCTCAGTACCCTAAGTATCATACATGAGAAAACTATTGTTAGGTTGTCACTGTCCTTGTATTTTAAGGTAAGACTCTACTGCTGAAGAGACCACATACTTTGAAGAAGCTGAGCTGGAACTGACCTGGAAACAAACTTCCTCCCTCAGAAGCAGCTCTCATAGTATTGGAAGGCACTATGCAAGCTGCCAAGAGAAAGTGTCAGTCCACAGTCTTTCTTATCTGCTGCAATGCCTACACACCACAGCAATGACTGGATCAGCAAGATATCCGCAATGATGCAATGGTGGCGCTTTTGTCTTGGGTTAACCAAGACAAAAACTGTCTAATTGGACTTGAGGCCTATTTAACAGGAGAGAATTCATGCTAGATACTGTAAATCTAGCCAACTATACTCATGGCTAGAATTGTCATGGAAAAGTCATAGACACTAGAGGAGAACTTACATGGCAACTTTCCTAAACCAATATAATTTCTCTTTTCTAAGTGTCTATCCTTATACCAACAGATGAGAGTAGTTCTCATCACCAGGCAGGTTGGCACACATTTTTAGTCCCAGCACTTAGGAGTCAGAGGCAGGCAGATCTCTGAGCTTGAGGCCACTCTGGTCTACAGAGCAGGACAGCCAAGGCTACACAGAGAAACCCTGTCTAGAAAAAGGCAAAAACAAAACAAAAACTTCCAGGAGGTGGTGGTGTGTGCCTTTAAGCAGACGGCTCCCTGAGTTCAAGACCACTCTGGTCTATAGAGCAGGACAGCCAGGGCTACAGAGAAACCCTGTCTGGAAAAACAAAATCAAAACAAAACAAAATAAAAATTGCCAGGAGGTGGTGGTATGTGCCTTTAATCAGAAGTAAAGCAGATGGTTCTCTGATTTCAGGTCACTCTGATTTACAGAGTGAGTTCCAGGGCCACACAAAAAAGAGGCTCTTATTTTTCATCACAGAAGAATCCATTTGCAACATAGTGAGACCAGAGATCTCGGCCAGTCAGAATGCAGAATATGAGGTGCTCCGTCCCAACTGTGACATCTGCAATGCAATCTCTAGCCCTAAATTAAAGGTCAGGGAAAACAGTGGAAAGGAGGGCAGAAAGATTCTAAGACCCAGAGGCCAGGAGTGTTTGTTGATAGATCATGTCCCCTAGACACGATAGGGAAAATAGACCCATGAACTCTCAACAATAGGGTTGCCAGAATAAGACCTATATAAAGACAACACTGACACGACAATGCAGACAGGGGAAATTTCACATGGCTCTAACCCAGATGAGAACAGCCTCAAGAAGTCACTAGATACTGAAAGCGGGAGAACCAGATGCCTCCAGGGCCACACCCCACACAGGATGTCCAACCCTAAGAGATCAAGCTTGAAGCATAAATATACAACAAAGCTAAATAGACTACTACATAGGTTACATATACATATATACACACATACATATGCATATAGACATGTATGTGTGTATATCTACATAATGTACACACACACACATATACACACACATGTAACAATAATAATAAAGAAGAGAACATGAATTTAGCGGAGAGTACTGATGAAGCCGGAACGGGAAAATGAGGAAATTAAGTAATTTAGATGCAGTGCCCAGTTATGAAATTCTCATACATACAAACAAACAAAATAAAAAAATTTCAACATGTAAAAAAGGAAATTCACTGTATAATATCTTGCTAATCTATTGTGATGTTATGCTCCATGTTTCCTAGAAGTTAGAGCAATGTTCATAATCATAAAACATATATTTGGCTCATTGTAGACATCTGTTGCCACTTTTTGTATAATATAATTATTTGAAAAAATAGTAAAATATGTGATGTTGCAATTAAATACACATACACACGATGATCTACAGCCAAGTCTTGCAAAGAAAGCAAAAAAAAAGAAAAAAGCAACTTTGTCGTAAGATGAATAAATGAACTGAATATATTATTTTAAAAACAAATAAATACAAGTAAGTCTTGAAGCAGCAGCAGCTAGCCATGGTGAGGCATGTCTTTAATTACCATACTCAGGAGGCAGAGAGGCAGAGAGGCAGAGGCAGAGGCAGGTAGGTCTCTTGAGTTCAAGGCCAGCCTGGCCTACATAGATAGTTCCTGACCAGCTGGAGCCACAAAACTGAGATCCTGTTTCAAAACAAAACTTTTTAAACAAAAAGATAAAAAGGAGATCAGGGGGCAAAGGCCCAATGCCAACTCTGACTACTCAAGAAACAACTTAAGACTGGAAGAAAAAAAAAAAGCCTTCCTGTAGATTCAGCCCTCAGAAAGGAACAACTACAAATTCTTTGTAAATGTTCCCAAAGCTTCACAGGTTTCCTCGGCCTCGACAGCAGTGCCTCTTGGGTCCTCTAGTATCCTGGTTTGGAGCTGTCCTAAGATACACCACAGTGTGTCAGATGACCTTCCTACTTCTACCCACAGTA
The DNA here is from genome assembly GCA_036184795.1 of Tokudaia tokunoshimensis. Lineage (NCBI taxonomy): Eukaryota > Metazoa > Chordata > Mammalia > Rodentia > Muridae > Tokudaia > Tokudaia tokunoshimensis. The sequence goes on from BTHU01000008.1 coordinate 107,893,235, forward strand.
GGACTACTCCTCCAGCAGAAACAACCAGCCGACTCTGTGACATACACTGCTAAACATTCCCTCGGGGCCAAAGTCACTCCCAGTGAGCCTTAGCCGAATCCAGGCTAAAAACAGTAAAGAAACAATCATTTGTAAACACTACAGATCTTTTCAGCCCAGTGCTGCAAAGATTTAATTGACTCTGTCCCATAACATCATGAAGATTTTTGGTGGCCAAATAGAAGTATTCTGGAAACTGAAAAAGAATTTCCAGGAGCTTGGTACCATCCTGGCATAGATATGCAGTGGGCTATCTTGACGTAACACCGCCCCGCCGAAAAAAAAAGAAGGCTGCCAATGAGAAAGATCACTGGAAAAGGACAATTGTCACTGAGCCTATTTTTATCTGAGTCTGCGTAAAGGTGGAAGGAGAAAAGGAACTCTACAAAGCTGTCCTCTGACCTGTATACACAATGCCACAATGTACATACCCACAAACACTTTACACACACACACACACACACACACCAAACAAAATACACCTGCCTTTTTTTTTTTAAGAAAAAGAAGAATTTTGGATGCCAGTAGAAAACTGGGTCCATCAACATTCCATTGTGGATAAAGGAAGGGATCACAAGGTCCTACCCCTCCCTGAAAAGCTATAGATAATTAATTGTTGCTGAGGGTCTAAGAGGTATATTTCTCAGTAATATAGCCACTAACTTGTATGTCACCCTTGCTAAGTAAAACACCCCACCCAAACATGTGTAGAGGCGCATGCCTTTAATTCCAGGACTTGCAGGCAGAACTCTGTAACTTCAAAGCCAGCCTGGTCAACACAGTAAATTCCAAGATAGTGAAGACTAAATACAAGACTTTAGGAGTTATACCCTAGCCATAATAAGCTATCTCCCTCCACCTCAAAAAACCACCTTAGGAGCTCCAAGGAACCCAGCTTGGGGAAGGACATTCCTTTGGCATAGCAAAGTCATTACTACTCCACAAAGCTCTACCCCAAACAAAGGTGAGGCCCAAGTGCCCAGCTCCACCCTCAAGCACACCTGCAGGGCCTTTTACCAGATGGCCTGGTAGTTCAGAGGGAAGGCTCCAACTAAGCTGCAAGTGCTCATTCTACCTCCTGTCCTCAGCAGAGCCTCTTAGAAGCATAAGGGTGAGGTAGTGTCCATCCTAGGCTCAGTGGGCAGAAGCATGCTCAGGTCCAACCCTGATCAGTGAGATCCCTTCCCAGTGCCCCCTTCCCTGAGCGGTTTCCTACTTGGAGGCCTCTGCTCCCCTAAAAACCATGTAGGGATGAATATAAAGAAAACATCACATCGGAAGACTGGCTAGGTGGTGATGGGACACACCTTTAATCCCAGCACTCAGGAGACAGAGGCTGGTGGATCTCTTAGTTCAAGGCCAGCCTGGTCTACAGAGTGAGCTCCAGGACAGCCAGGGCTACACAGGAAAACTTATCTGGGGGGAAAATGCCCACTCCTGTTTTTGCAATCGACTTTAATCAAATGTAGTGGGCACATACAAAGTAAAGCATGGAACAAGGGGGAGGACTTGTAGAGGAAAGGGAAGATTTAACAGAATAGTGTGGGGAATATGATCAAAGTATATTATACACAAATCAAACTGTGAGAGAATACATTTTACATAAAAAAAGAGAAGACCTGGAGAGATGGCTCAGTAGTTAAAAGATTACTTGTTCTAGCAGAGGACCTGGGTTCAACTCTAGGCATCCACATCCATGCATAACTCCAGTTTCAGAAGATGGGATGTTCCTTTAGGATCTCTGTAGGCACCAGGCATACATGATATACATACATACATACATACGTACGCACACACACACACACACACACACATATATACATACAAACATTCGTACATATAAAATAAATAAATCTTTAAAAAGAGAAAGACAGGCAGTGGAGGGGAGGAGACTGCAGCATGGTGGTGAGCCCATTTATAAGCCCACTGTTTGAGAGATGAACTCATTAAAATCAGGAGTTCAATACCAGTATCAGGTACATAATAAATTGCAAACCCACCTGAGCTATAAGACCTTGTCTCAAATGCCTTCCCCATTCCATGCCCTCTGCAAAAGAAGGAAATAGAAAAGAACAACTAATTTTGTCTCTCCTTAACCAAAAAGTCCATCTCAAGATTATACATTCAGTCTTATGTCCTCCTTTCCACTGACAAGCCCACCTAAGCCTTATCACACATGAAGAAAGTGAAACTACACAGTCCATAGCAGTGTACGCTAAGGTGTAGGCGTTCAATTCAGACAAAGCAGGGTAATCAACAATCTCCGGTCTCAAATTTGTGTAAACAATTCTTTGTCTTATCAATTAATGCTGATCTCCCAATGGCTGGGCAGAAGAGGAAACTGAGTGGGACTTCCGCCAGCCAAGAAAAGGAGAGAGAATATTGGAATTGGACCTACAGGAGAAGCTCCAAGAAGACACCAGGGGAAGAAACATCTGAAGCAGAGAGACTTAGAACAATATTAAACTGCAAGTATCATGGGGATGGGAGACAGACAGATTAGTAGCTAAGGGCTTAAGTAGATCATTTAACTGCCCAGGCATTGAGTTGCAACTTGAAATAAATCTTGATTTCTCTGTGTGGTTATTGGGAACTAGAAAAAGTAGCCAGCAGTGGTGGTGCATGCCTTTAATCCCAGCACTTGGGAGGCAGAGGCAGTAGGATTTCTGAGTTCAAGTCCAGCCTGGTCTACGGAGTGAGTTCCAGGACAGCCAGGGCTATACAGAGAAACCCTGTCTTGGAAAAACGAAGAAGGAAGAAAGGCGAAGAAGAGGAAGAGGAAGAAGAAATAATACAGCTGTTGGATTAATTTACCACATACCTTTATATGAAAAATGATTCATTTTACACTGCCATCCCTAAAAGTGTCAGCCACTCATTCATTCAGAATGAGAAGCCCTTGTCCTGCCTGAATGACCCAATTTTTCTGGTACCAATGTTTCTGGTAGTGACAACAGGACAGTGACTCTGTCCACCAAGCACCACCTCTAAGGGTCCTTTGTCTCTTTGGTAAAAATTTGTAGAATGGAATGGGCTAGGGATTTGAATAAGAAGACAAAGGCAATAAAATATTTTCTTGTTTACTTCTAGGTATTAATACTCTAACCACAGAGGGAAAAAAATGAAGTGGGGTTTGAATAAGAATGGCCCCCATAGACTCATATTTGAATGCTTAGTCAGCAGGAAGTGGAACTGTTTGAAAGGATTAGAAGGATTAGAGAGTGTGACATTGTTGGGGGTATACCCTAGTTGGAGGAGGTGTGGCACTGGGGTGGGCAGTCTTTTTCTTTCTCAGTGTGCCAGTCTGTGGATCAGAATTTAAAGCGCTCAGCTACTGCACTGGAGCCATGCATGCTGTCATGCCAATAATAAACTAACCTCTGAACTGTAAGACAGCACCCAGTTAAATGTCTCCTTTTATAAGAATTGCGTTGCTCATGGTGTCTCTGCACAGCAATAGAAGAGTGACTAAGACAGAAAGAAGACTTACATACATTAGTCCCAGAAACTGCAGAATCACTAAAGAATCAATACTCTTCTATTTACCGCTAAATACTACAAGTAATAAAATAGTCAGTCCCCTCCCTGCAGTTGCTGCTTCTTATAGAGTCAGAGAGAGAGGTGAGGGCTAGGGTACAAGGCCAGGTCAATCCTCAATCCACCTCGTTTCCCACATTTGGGAGCTCCACCTGGCCTCTCTCAGGGGAACCATGAAAAACAATCTCCTGGAATCTTAAGTGAACATAGGACCTAAGAATGAGAGGGACAAATGTGACCTTTACATTCCAAAAAAGAGCCAGGGACAAAGAGGGCACAAATCTTTACATAACACAAACTCCACTGGGGCCCTGTGCAAGGGTGGCCACAACACAACAGAAGAAACTGCTGCCCTTTCAAGAAACAAGGGTCAAGGAGAAACGATAACAGTTTACCTGTTAATGAGTTAACCCAGCACAGCAAAAGACAGTAAAACTATTTATTCCAGTAGCCTTAAGGGAAAGAGAAAAAGCCAAGAGGAGTCAAGGTTACTTTCTCCTCCTACTGGTGAACACATTGGAGCATTAAGCTACAAACAACACAACAGCTCACACATCACTCCCAGAAGGACTTTGTAGCTCAGAAAAGGGAGTGGGCAAAGACTAAGGTTCCATGAGCATCTGCCTGGGCAGCAGACACTGTGCTGGGACATCAAGAGGCCAATGGGAAGAAAAGGGCTCTGTAAAACCCAGGTCACCATGTACAGTACTAGATACAAGTTCTTCTATCTCAAGTATTCAGGTGTAATTTAAAAAGTTTAAATGATTCTTTTATACCCTTAATCATGATAAGAATTCTGATTTGGGAACACTAAGTCAGATTGAAATGAGATGGTATGAAAGGCAAAACTAAATTAAAATATGCCCTTATACCCTACTCTAAAGAGAGCAACATCTGAAGTTATGCCTTGACAAAATGGCAAACTCATTATTATGATGAACTTTTTCAACTATTTCATTAATTAAAAGCCTAAATCTTGCCAAGCGTGGTGTCTTTAATCCCAGCACTTGGGAGGCAGAAGCATGCAGATCCCTAAATTCAAGGTCAACCTGGTATATAAAACAAGTTTCAGGAAAGCCAGGCTTATATGGAAAAACCCTGTCTAAAAAAAAACAAACAAACAAACAAAAAAGCCTATATGTTAACTCTGTTAATGCAAAGAGCTACATAATTAAACTTTAATCAGAGAAAGACAGGAGAATGATGTGGAGTAGATTGGCCATATTTTTTAAAAAAAAAAGGAGTCTTTGGTATATCATATGGGATGAGCTGAAAAATTAGGACTTAAAGGTCACTTTCACGGTTTGAATGAGAATGGACCCTATAGGCTAATAAGTTTGAATGCTTGGTCCCCAGTTAGTAGTGTTTGGAAAGGATTGGGAGGTGTGGCCTTTTAAGTAAGTGTGGCCTTGTTGAAGGAGGTGTGTCACTGGAGGTAGACTTCCAGGTTTCACAAGCTCATGCCAGGCCCAGTCTCTCTGTTGGCCTGCCTGGGATCAGGATACAAACTCTCCTGCACCATGCCTACCATTACTGCTGCCATGTTTTCCTGACAGGTTGATCACTGTAAACAAAGAAACTGTAAGTATACTTCCTTTTTTAAGAGTTGCCTTGGCCATGGGGTCTCTTCATGGCAAATAAAGCTAGTAAATTCAAGGCCAGCCTAGAATACATGAAACTATTTAAAAAGAGGAGGAAAAGGAGGAGAAAGGGAGTGAAGAGAAGGAGGAACAGCAGCAGCTGCTAACCTGGGCTAAGTAGCAAGGCTGTCTTTTAAAAGTCAAAAACAGATGCCAGGACTGCATAGACCTAGAATCCAAGTACTTGGGAGGGGAATCACAGGAGAATAAGGAGATCAAGGCCAACCTCTCTACTCCATATCAAGTTTAAGGCCAATCAAGGTCACATGAGATACTATCTCTAAAAAACAAAACAAAATATATTTCTGAAAACAGAAAAGAAAAAAATCAGGAAGCTTAGGGGGGAAAAAAAATCAAGTGATAGAGAATAGTTATATTATGTATATCAAAGAAAAGACATGTATCTACATATAAAAAAGTTTACAAATCAATAGGAAATGGTAAGTTCTCAAATGTCAAAATGGCCATAAGCATAACTAGAGATCAATATATAAAATAATTTGAGAAATACAAATACAGCAGCAGACAATCCCCTCCCCTAATTGAGAAAGACTGCTAAAGATCCTACCAAGTCACTCTGAACAATGAGGTCAATGTCTAGCATACTTTTCTGATGCCCTTGGCATACCCAAACACTCTGCCCCTTTGTGCCTCCAGCCTGGCAGAGAAAGGGAGGACAGGAACTGGTATCTAAATTGGCACTGCCTCATCTCAAACAGGGAGGCTGCCATAATTCTGACTTTTGTTATTTGACATTTGATCTTAGCCAAAAGGCTGAAAAGTTATGACAAATGCTATTCTGAAAAAATCAGTCCAACAATAAATAATCAAGCATTCCCAAGAAAAAGTGTTATAACTTCCTAGTGAGTGGGGAAAATGATAAAAACAAAAAAACAAAAAACAAACCCAGAATGAAGAGGCCCGGTCTGAAACTGTAGTTTAGCTGGGGAGGGTACTGCACACCTTTGATCTCAGCATTCCTGGGGCAAAGGCAGGCAGATCTCTATAGGTTCAAAGCCAGATTAATCTTCATATATAGTTCCAAACCAGCCAGAGACCCTGTTGGGTTTGTTGTTGTTGTTTGTGTTTTTCGAGACAGGGTTTCTCTGTGTAGCCCTGGCTGTCCTGGAACTCACTCCATAGACCAGGCTGGCCTCGAACTCAGAAATCCTATTGTCTCTGCCTCTCAAGTGCTGGGATTAAAGGCATGTGCTACCACTGCCCAGTCAGAGATCCTAATGTAAAACAAACAAACAAACAAACAGGAAATTGTAACTTAAGGCATGCTGCTGTCTACCCACAGAGATGCCAGTGTATTGAAACTCGCCTAGCTGACTTGCAACTAGAAAGCTGAAGACACCTTCCATTTGGTCAGCGCAGGCGCTACCCCAGGCTCACCTACAAAAGCTTCTTTTCTTCCTAAATGCAGATCCTTCCCATTCTTCATACAGAACAACAAAATAAAAGACCTAGAATTTGTGTTCCAGAGTTTTCAGTTTGTGTTTGGGAACTAAAAGGTTCATCAAGGACTTGCCCAAGATCACAGAAGTTTAGTTTGTCTTGCCTGAGGCAAGTTTCTGCTACTATTCAGCATTTGTATCTCACTGTGAAGGCAAGTCAAGACCACAGTCACAGCCTGGATCAAGGCAGCATAGTACCTACCCTTTCCAGCATCATCAGTTTCTCTCCCTCCCTGATCATTTCTATTGTCACGTGGCTAAAAGGATAAAACTAACAGAAACACACACACACACACACACACACCTCCTTGTTGGGATGGTGGCCCATACAGGCAAGGGGTTTCAAGCCAATTTAAGCAATAACAATAATATAAATAAATAAAGCATCAAACCAGAAAAATTTATTGACCTCAACTTCCCCCTTCACTATTGCTTCTTTTATCTGTGCCTGTATATAGCAAAAGTTCTCAGCTATCTATTCGTAGTTGGGACTTGTGGTACAGGCCAGTAATCCTAATTATTCAAGGAAGCTAAGGCAGGAGGTTTGGAAGTTCAAGACCTGCCTGGACAGCTCAGTATGATCTTGTGGGAAAGGGGACGGGGATTTGGGGAGAGAAAAAGAAAAATTAATTACTTTTTTTTTCTTAAGTAAGAAGAGTGCTAGAGATGTAGCTCAGTGGTGAAGCTCTTGCCTAGCATCAAAGACACCCTAAGTCCATCCTCAATAACAAACACAAAGGCAGATATAGACACACAGTGCTTCTGAGGTCTCCTACCTGCCTGTTCTTTAAGCCTCTATCATTGCTTTGAAACTGTTCATCAAGACATTAAGGGTAATCTCAGCATGTGGGAGGTCAAAGTGAGAAGACTGCTCAGGGTCAGTTTAGGCAAGCTATATAGTGAGCACTTGGACATCAAGACTAGCAAGTGAGACCCTGACTTTGAAAACAGGGCATGGGGCTGGAAAGATGGCTTGGTGGTTAAGAGAATTGGTTCCTCTTTCAGAGGACTGAGGTTCAATTCCCAGCACTCACATGGTGGCTCATACTGTGTGTGACTCTAGCTCCTGGGGAATCTCACGCCTCTTCTGGCTAAAGACTCTCTTCTTTGAAATGCTTTGCTGCCTGACTTCCTTCACAGCACTACTCTCTGGATTCCTCTAAATTAGTAGGCATTTCTTCCTGCTGATCTTTTTCTAGTGTTCTCTCTAAATGTTATGTAAAACCTGGTTTTCATGGTTTCTCATATCACTCTTCAGATGTGTTGAGGTCTATCTACCCCCTAGCACAGCTGTAGCCATGTTGTTCCATGCCCACCAGCTATTTCATATTGTTGTTGTAATATGCCTGCCAGTCAATGACAGAGAAAAATAATTAAACTTCAAAGACCAGACATGGAATCTTCCAGCAGTTTTTCAGTCCACAATTTTTGGAATTCCTCTTAATTTCTTTCACAAAATCTACAACCATTGGGGAGAGAGAGAGAGAGAGAGAGAGAGAGAGAGAGAGAGAGAAGCAGGAGGAGGAGGAGGAGAGACAGAGATAAATATAGGGCTAGATGGGATCAGGGGTTAAAAGCACTGGCCACTCTTCCTGAGGACCTGTGTTTGACTCGCAGCACCCACTTAGACCACAATGTTTGTGGCTCCAGTTCCGGAGGATCTGATGCCCTCTTCCAGCCTCCCAGGGCAACTGGCATGCATATGGCATAATACATCCCATGCAGGTATAATACCCATCATATAAAATAAATACAGCTAAACACATCTTGAAGAAAATCGTTTACTCTCCCTTTAAAACACACGGAAATCTAATTACTTCCACACCTCCACCAAGCCAGCGTCATCACCATCTGCCTGGGTTTCTGGGAACTCTCTGCAGCTGTTCTCGCTTTGGTCCTTCCTAACTCTCTACATAAAAGCCAGAAGGACCATTTACAACTGGAGTCAGATCCTGTTGTTCTGCTGATACTCTCCATGTCTCTATCTGATTGCTTTTTCCACTGGGAAATTTCCTAGCAAACTCCTAAAAACTTATCTACTCAAGAGGGTTTTTTAGTTAGCTGTGGTTTTTTTTTTTGTTTTTCGAGACAGGGTTTCTCTGTGTAGCCCTGGCTGTCCTGGAACTCACTTTGTAGACCAGGCTGGCCTTGAGCTCAGAAATCCGCCTGCCTCTGCCTCCCAAGTGCTGGGATTAAAGGCGTGTGCCACCACCGCCCGGCGGGTTTTTTTTTTTTTTAAGGATTTCTTTATTTACTTAATGTATATGAGTACACTGTAGCTGTACAGATGGCTGTGAGTCACCATGTGGTTGCTAGGAATTGAACTCAGGACCTCTGCTCGCTCCTGCCCAAAGATTTATTTATTATTATATGTAAGTACACTGTAGCTGTCTTCAGACACACCAGAAGAGGACGTCATTACGGATGGTTATGAGCCACCATGTGGTTGCTGGGATTTGAACTCAGGACCTTTAGAAGAGCAGTCAATGCTCTTAACCACTAAGCCATCTCTCCAGCACTGGTTATGGGGTTTTGTTTGTTTTGTCTTGATATCCTACATAAAGTAGCAGTTCTCATACTCATATTTCATTCAGATTTTATCTAGTTTGTTTCTTTATAGCACTTAAAAATCTGACATACTATTTATAAACCAGGATGATAATACACACTATAATCTCAGCACTTGTGAGACTGAGACAAGAGGATTGCCATGAGTTGAAGCCAGCCTGGGCTACATAGTAAGTACTAAGTCGGCCAGGACTACACATCTCAAAGACAAATTATTAAAAACCAGACATAATTTATGTATTTGTTATAAATGCCTTAAAAGAATGAGAATCTCATGGGGAAAAACATTTTTGGTCCTCTCTGTATTTCCAAGGCCCATGACAATACCTGGCAAAGAGCAGAGTCTCCACAAATATTACTGAGTGACTGAAAGAATGTAACCTTTTTTCTTGCTTTTCTTTTCTTTTTTCTTTCTTTCTTTTTTTTTTTGAAAAGGGTTGGGCGTTGAGATAACGTTTCTCTATGAGGCCCTGGCTGTCCTCGAACTAACTCTGTAGACCAGGAAGCCTCAAACTCACTGAGATCATCCTGCCTGCCTCTGCATTCCAAGTACTGGGATTAAAGGCATGCATCACCACACCCAGCCTCCCTGCTGTTCTCTTACACTATATTCCTTTCCTGATGCCCCCTCTTCCCTCTCAGACCTGTTATCACTTTAGGCTCTGATAGTCTGTAGGGTTTTTAAGCAACTCTGAATCCTCATAGATTCTATTAAAATCTGTCTAACAAGAACTTAATCTCAACTATTATATATGATAAAGTCTATAGTGATCTGTAGACTAGATAGGAGTCAATTAGATACATGGAGAAGGAGTAACCTTATTCTGAGTGGTAATGCTTCATCTTAAAGGAAGTCTAGGGTTAAAAGACAAGGCAGACTTAAGTTTAAAGGAAAATTTCCCATCTGGGCTGGCAATGTTGCCCACAGATGCCATAGACGATTAACAAAATTCCCAACACGAAAAGCCCCCCAATGAGTTGTTAGTCAGGGTTAACCACAAGACTCCCAAAACATAGGCTATTGCTTCCTTGCCTCCCAGAAGTTGAAAGCAAGTCCCTATTGCTGAAGACACCATGTACTTCAGACACAGGGTCCAAAGGATCCTATTTAGTTCTGACCTGAAAGCCTCCTGGGGATTACCTTTCATGATAGGACAAGTAACCAATAGTCCTACCCAGCTATGATATCTTTGAACTAAAACAATGATTACCACAGTACTATATCTCTAAGATACAGAAGTGGGAACAGTCCATTCAACAAGAAGGAAATCATACCCTAGCTAACTACCCAGGGTGTTTAAGATCTTGGAGAAAGCCTACAATAGCTACTTTACAAAACCAGCAAAGATCTTACATTCTAAATATTTATCTTTATTCCACAGATAAATATAGATCTCAGTCCTCAACAAAGAAATGTCTCCTTGTAACAGATGGAGATAATTACAGAAAACCACAACCAATAAAAACACAGAGAATAAATGACTGCGTGGTACCCAACTCTGATTGATACATCTAAAACAGTAAAAAGCTAAAGCTCAGGAATCACAGAAGAATAGGAACCGGAAGATCCTAAGAGCTAGAAGGACAGGAAGTTTGCCACCTCATCTCCTAGAAATCTCAGAAAAGCTATACATATGAAGTCTTATCTTTATGTTTGCCTTAACAAGACCGGAACAAGGCCAAAATCAATAGATATACTAACATGAAACAGGAAAATCTCCTAGGGGCCTGAGACCTAGACAAAGAACTACACACAGCAGAGGAATGCTAAGATTAAGATAAATGGTCTTCCTCAGGGAAAAGCACACTGATTGGTTATCTAGTATCAAATGGTCAGCCTTAGAAACATATTTACAAACTTTGCAGTGCTGTGCACACTTTTGATCCCAGCACTCAGGCAGGCAGAGGCAGGAGGATCTCTGAGTTTGAGCTGGTCACAGAGCAAGTCCCAGGACAGCCAGAGGTAAACAAAGAAACCACGTCTCAAAAACAACAACAAAAAAAACCCCAACAGACAAAAAGTCTAAACAAAACAAAAACATATACATACAAATTATACAGAATGAGCAGGTTATGCATGCATGCATGCAATACATACATAACAAAGAAATAGAGGCCATGAATTTGAGAGAGAACAGGTGGGGTACAGGGGAAGGGCTGGAGGGAGAAAAGGGAAGGGAAGAAATTATGTAATTATATTTTAACTTAAAAAAAAAGAGGCAAAGACAGAAAGTGAAGAGAACAATGAATTTGGTACTTGGAAAGCTAAGAAGTTCAAGTTCAAGGCCAGCATGGATTTCAGAGTAAGTGTAATGTCAATTTGAACTATACAGTGAGTTTAAGGCCAACCTAGGCCATGTAACCAAGACCTTGTCTCAAAAAGTCAAATAAGGAAGGTGAGGAGGAGGAAGAGGTGGGCATGATCAGTGCTGGCCCCATCAAAGTGAGTCCTGCTAGTATGTGCCATAAACATCTCATGATTTAAATATGGTTTCTAACAGAACACTGCCAGGTTCTATTCTCAGTTTTACTCTATTCCAGTTTTCCCCATGACTTGGATGGAAGATAACAGAGGTAACAGATCCAATCCATTGGAGGGGAAGGTGCTAGGGAACAAACTCAGGGCTACAGTAACTGCTGTGTAACTACTGAGCTATACCCCTGGCTCAGAATCCACTATCTAAGCTTGAGGAAAGCCCTGCTTCATAAGAAGCTTGCACATAGTTCCTTACAGAAGCTTTATTTCAGTGACGGGGGGAAAGGTCAGATGTGGTAGAACAGGTCTATAATCTTAGCACTGAAGGAGCTTAGGCAGAAGGATCAAGAATTCATGAGTTCAAGGCTAACCTTAACTATACAGTCAGGCAGGCAAGCCCAGTCTATAGAAAATCTGTCTTTAAAAAAAAAATCCCTTTATGTGTGGGGAAACCAAGTGTATAAACAAATTGGGGTACAACCACATAAAGAAAAGTCTGACTTGAATATGTAATTTAAGAAATGCTACTACTTGTCTAGAAAGAGAATGAAATGCTGAAATCTAACTAGGTGAAATGTCATAGAGGGACATTAGCACCTCCACTCGTCTGTTGTTTAACAGGGCCTGACTATACTCCAAGGCTCCTCCTACTCAATTTTTCTGCAGTTTTTTTGTTTGCATATTTTGAGACAGGTAGCCCTGGCTAGCCTAGACGTCACTATATATGTCCGGGTTGGCCTTGAACTCACAGAGTTCTGCCTCCATCCTGGGGGTACTGGAATTAAAATGTGCATCACTATAAGGCCCATCTGCTAAAGTCTTTTGTTCCTAAAAACATGTCCATTCTTCCTTACTTTCATCTTGAACCAGAAAACACATAAAATCAGAATAATTATGCTGAGTAAATGAAGTTAAACTGGTAAAAAGAATATACAAGGCAATATACCTTGTGATCCTATTTATATAAAGGTTTTAGAAAGTGGCACTGGGAAGATGGTTTGGTGAGTAAGAACCAACAAGCTGTGAGCGGGTGGGGGCCGGAGTCTGGATTCCCAGCTCCTGTGTAAAAGCTGGGCACAGTGAAGCTTGCCTGTAACTCTAGTGCTAGAGGGAGCTAACAGATAAATCCTGGGGGCTTGCAGGCCAGCCAATCTAGCCAGAATGAGGGATACAGTAAGGACCTTCAAAATTTAAGGTAGAGACCCAACCTCCACTCCCCATCTCTCTCTCTCTCTCTCTCTCTCTCTCTCTCTCACAGACACACACACACAAATACAAATTAATAATTTTTGACAAAAAAAAAGATTTCTGAAATCTTTCCTTCTAGGTTCAGTTTTGTTTGGGCGACTTTTTGTTTTTTAATTTTTAGATTTATTTTATATTACAAGTACCCTGCTTTCATGTATATATGTGCACCATGTGTATGCCTGCTGCCCTGGGAGGTCAAAAGAGGCATCGGACCACCTGGAACTGGAGTCACAGACAGTTGTAACATGACATGTGGGTGCTGGGAATCAAACCCCAGTCCTCTGCAAGAACAAGAAGTGCTCCCAACCATGGAGCCAACTTTCTAGCCCTTTCTGCAAGACTTGTGGAGAGTGGTAACACAAAAGACTGAGCCTAAGACCCTGTGCATGCCAAATAGTTTGCCACTGAGCTCATACTTAGCCCTTTCTTAGCTGTTGTTTTTCACAAGAGGTCTCATTACATTGACCAGGCTGGCTTCAAATTCATGCCGAGCCTTACTCCCTAGCCTCCAAAATACTGGAATTACAAGTACAGGGAGTTGCCATTCCCTAGTAGAACTTAGCTCTGTTTCACGGTGCTAGGAACTGAACCCAGGGCTTTCTACACATGCAGGCTAGGCAACCAAGTGATATTCATGTCCAGCCCTCTCAGGTGTAATACTTCCTACCCTCACCCTGTGAGGTAGAGGAGTTAGGAGTTTACAGGGTCTCACTATCTAGCCAGGCTGGCCTCATGATTCTTGTACCTTGGCCTCCTTAGTACTGGGATGACATGTAATTCTTTATAAAACCAACCCCACTCATGTTGCTTTTGGTTAAATTAACTCTGGAGCCTTCTGTACTTTTTCTGCTTCCAGCTTCTTGAAGAGCATGCATGACCTTTCCTGCAGACTGTCGTTATTTACTTTTACTGAAATGGTGAGAATTCAGTAAGAGTCTGAAATCACTAACCTATGAGACCAAACTGTGGGGGCCAGCCAGATGGGTCAGTTGGTAAAGGTGCCAGTTGCCAAACCTGACTACCTGAGTTCAATTCCTGGGGCCCACCCTGTGAGAAAAGAATCAACTCTTACAAGTAGTCCTCTGACTTCCACATATACCTGTAACAGAAGCATTCATTCTCTCTCTCTCTCTCTCTCTTGCATGCGCTGCGGGGGGGGGGGGGATATAAATAAATACATATAATGTTATATAATTATATAAATTAATTCAGGATTTTAGCTGTCTCATCTTCATACCTCTTGTGTGATAGCCAATCTTAGATGCAATCTTGATACAGCTAGGAAAGAGAGAAGTTCAATTGAGAAACTGCCTCTATTAGACTGGCCTGGGGACATGCCTGCAGGGCATTTTCTTGGTTACTAATTAATATAAGTGGGACCATCCCTATGCAGTAGGCCTGGGCTGGATAAGAAAAGTAGCTGAGCATGAGCCAGAAAGAAAGCAGCATGCCTCTGTGGTTTCTACATCAAGCTTCTGCTCTGACTTCCCTCAGTGACCAACTGTGACTTGGAAGTGTGAGTCAAATATACCTTTCACTTCCTGTTCGGTTCCTTTTGGTCATGGTGTTTTTCACAGCAATAGAAAAGCAAACTAGAACACCATGCCTATCTTATCTTGGACTATTCTGTCCCTCGATTTGTAACTATCTCACGATGCTCCAGCCACAATGGGTCTCATTGTTTCTGATTCTAAATCAAGTTTATTCCTGAGGCCTTCCCTTGATTGTTTGCGTAGAACACTTCATCCCTGATACTTCAAATTTCAAAGAGAACAATGAGAAGGGGACCACGTGAAAAGCATAAAGGGGCAGAGGAGCCCAGCTTCCCCCACTCCTCAGTCTAAGATGAAGTGGTTCTGCCTCAGGCCAAAGGAAAAGTCTTACTTTTCGGTTATGAAGTTGGGTGGGGGGTGGCTAAGCTTGCCATATGTGGGTTAGGACTCCAGTACCTTGATATGCCATGTAAAGAATAAGACGAAAGGCTAGA
>BTHU01000008.1:109254277-109444277 GCA_036184795.1 Tokudaia tokunoshimensis
GCTCCCCCAGGTCGCCCCTGCTTGGCCCCAAGCTCCATAGGACCTGTCAGGCCAGCTCCCGCTGGGAGTCCTATACCGCAGACCACGGCACTGTCGCACTGGACCGGCCAGGGGCCTCGAGGGGAGTCACCAGACCCGCCCGGCTCATAGCCAGGCCGCCTCTCACTCACCCCCGGCCTCAGCCTCCGCGACCGGCTCACAACATCCGCCCAGCTTTTCGGCTACGGCACCCGTCCAGGGCCAAACCGCGTGCCCGCTCGCGCGCCGCTCCAGCCGCGCACGCGCATATGCACAGACCGCAACAGGCCATGGCTGGCACAAAACCCTCCCCCGACGCCTACCAAGGTGTTTACCTGTTTTGCCCGAAGGTCCACTGTTTCGACCCCGCCTTTCCTAGCCCAGCCGTAGCAGGGACTATGTTCTAATCGGTCCCTAAGTCCACCTGTGTCAACTGCTACCTTGCTTGGAGGCGTGACCCACATGCAGCCTGAAAGACCACTTCGGTCAGCAAATTTGCTACCTGTCACACCCGCGCACGCCCCCTCCCGACACCAGGTCCAATGGGAAGGGTTGCTCGGCTTACCTGGGATGACACCTCTGAGAGGCGATGAATGTTCCTAGGATGTGCTGCTAGGGGTGCGGGCTGACTGGCCTACAGCTGGGACTCAACTGATAAGGCAGTTTGAGCAGGGAGAGGCAGCATTAGGGCTGGGGAAATTATGTTCCTCACTTTACAGGAAGAAACTGAGGCCCAGAAAAGTATAATATGGGGGCTGGAAAATCTTGGCAACTCCTACTAGCAGAATCTTTGGCATAGAAGTGTCAGTGGTGACGGCAGCCACTGTGGTCGCTAAACTCTTGACATGTGACCAGTGTAGCTGAAATTTTCAGTTTTTAACCTTGTAACCTTGTAACTGAAATTTTCAGGGTTTTTGTTGTTGTTGTCTTTGGTTTTGGGGGGGGGTTTGTTTGTTTTGGTTTTTTGGGGTTTTTTTGAGACAGGGTTTCTCTGTGTAGTTCTGACTGTCCTGGAACTCACGCTGTAGACTAGGCTGACCTCGAACTCAGAGATCCACTTGCCTCTGCCTCCCAAGTGCTGGGATTTAAAGGGTGCGCCACCACTGCCCGGCGAAATTTTCAGTTTTTAACTTTGTAACCTTAATCACACCGAATCTGACTGCTGAGATGTGCACCTCTACTATAAAGCAGGCACCAGGGACTTCATGTGATTTCTGGAGCACATGTAACAACAACATGCGACCTCAGAGATAGATGGTGGTGGGAAGACCAAGGTAGTGATCTTGGCTCAGCTGGTGACTGCATAGACTAGGCAGGCTCTGCCTCAGGGACGCCTAATGTTTCCACACAGAACCCTCCTCAGTCCTGCCTACTATGCAGAGAGGCCTCTTAGGGATCCAGCTGCAGTGAGACAGGCCTAGCGCTTGACTCAAGAGTCTCAAGCCTAGGCTCCACCTAGCGATTGTCACCTAGTGTCAGACGGTCCCAGCAGGTTCAGAGAGGGGGTGTGGAGCCAGAGTCACCCAATCCTGAAGGGACAGATTTCACAATTTCCGGGATGGGGCTGTGGTGGGTCACAGTGCATGCAGCCTCCAGCTTAGGAGATGGGGTGGCTTCTACTTCTCCTGCTTCTGACACAGTGTTCAAGGACTCTTGGTGAGTGTCACCCACCCTGATCCCAATTTGTCTCAGGAGGGAGTTCACCCGGGGTCTATATAACTATTCTCATTGAGAGTTTACTTTTCTTTTGGGCAGGGATCAATGACCTTGGCCTGTTGAGCAGAGCTGAGAAGGCTTGGGAATTCAAACATACACTGTCTGATCAGGACTGCATTAGGACATACCGTAGCACAGAGGCAGTCTTTCAACCAGAGAAACTATCAAACCCAGAAGGCATGGCTCCTAAGCCTAATACATCACTATAACTTATGCCTTTATTCTGGTGAGAGGCCAGACTTGGAGTCAGAATGCTAAAACTGGGGGTTTCCCCGGAAAGTGTCTTAGCTCAAAGTCCAAGCATTCTCATCTGAGGGGTGAGAAGTGTCATAGGGCCATCACCCAAATTCTCATGGAATGGACATATTAGACCAGAGCCCGATGCCAGGCCTCCTAGCAGACTAGATCTGGGCCTGCCTTCCCAGCTCACTGGGTATGGAGTGATTAGCTTGGCCCTTGAAAATATGCACAAGGTCCACCCCAAGGACTTTGTTTCCCTAAATGAACAAAAGATAGGGTGTGTTAAAATACATGTACCAATATGCATGATCATTTTCCCACGCCCATCACACAGGGCAGCGCTCGCCACTGAATGACTTCCAGCTGCTCCGGGGCACAGAGTTAAGGAACCTGCTACATACAGTGGTGCCAGGGCCTTGGCAGGAGGATGTGGCAGATGCCGAGGAGTGTGCTAGACGCTGTGGGCCCCTTCTGGACTGTCGGTGAGGGGCAAAGTGGCCTCGATATGGCTGAGGGTGTGAGAATCTGGGCTGCCAGTGAATCTTGTGTCTGCTCCCCAGAGCCTTCCACTACAACATGAGCAGTCATGGCTGCCAGCTGCTACCGTGGACTCAGCACTCACTGCACACACAATTGCACCACTCGAGTCTGTGTGATCTTTTCCAGAAGAAAGGCAAGTGGAAGTGAGGAGGAGAGACAGGGTAAGTAGCAGGGGCCACGGAGCCTCAGTCCCTGCTGACCTTCCTCTATTGCTTCCAGACTACGTACGGACCTGCGTTATGGACAATGGGGTCAGCTACCGGGGCACTGTGGCCAGGACAGCTGATGGCCTTCCCTGCCAAGCCTGGAGCCACAGGTTCCCCAATGACCACAAGTGAGCCAGACACTTAAGGTCAGACCGTTAGGCCCGAAGCAGAATTCCCCCAGCATGCACTGTAGTAAGAATCTCTGTCTACAGGTATACTCCCACACCAAAGAACGGCCTGGAAGAGAACTTCTGTCGGAACCCTGATGGGGACCCCCGAGGTCCCTGGTGCTATACAACAGACCGCAGAGTGCGTTTCCAGAGCTGCGGCATCAAGTCCTGCAGGGAGGGTAAGCGACTGGGGTCAATCAAACCTAAGGAGGGAGTGATAGGCCTGCCTCCTACCCACCCACCTAGAAATGCATCGGCCCTGTTTCCAGCGGTTTGTGTTTGGTGCAACGGCGAGGATTACCGTGGCGAGGTAGATGTTACAGAATCGGGACGGGAGTGTCAACGCTGGGACCTGCAGCACCCCCACTCGCACCCTTTCCAGCCTGAAAAGTATGTAGACAGAATCCTTATGCTGAGGGTGGGGTCCAGCACCTCTGGGACGGGGCCTGAGTCCCAAGAGTCTTGCGACTGCTACTGTCTAGGTTCCTAGACAAAGCTCTGAAAGACAACTACTGCCGGAATCCGGATGGATCTGAGCGGCCCTGGTGCTACACCACAGACCCGAATGTTGAGCGAGAATTCTGCGACCTGCCCAGTTGCGGTAGGCTGCAGAGACAGGGCTTAGGAAGGAACTTGGAAAAAACTGGCAGGCGCGGTTCACCTGGGAGAGGTACCAGGGAAGTTAGCCGTGGGTAGAGAGAGCAAAGCCTGCCGAGTACCAGAGACCAATTCCAGCTTTCGAGCAGGACCCGACCTGCCACCAACCATCAAAGGATCCAAGTCACAGCGGCGCAACAAGGACAAGGGTTTCAACTGCTTCCGCGGAAAAGGTGAAGACTATCGAGGCACAACCAATACCACCTCTGCGGGCGTGCCCTGCCAGCGGTGGGATGCGCAGAGTCCGCACCAGCACCGCTTTGCGCCAGAGAAATACGCTTGCAAGTGAGGTGACAGCCGGAGCAGGGAGAGTGCACCTGTGGGTGGAGGCAGAGCGTGTGGGAAGGTGGGACCTGGGGGCGGAGCCAGAGGTTCCAGCCTGCTGCGGGTTGGCTGGTGGGCTAGGTGGGACCCCACTCGTGATAAGGGAAGTGACTACTCAGGGATCTTCGTGAGAATTTCTGCCGGAATCCTGATGGCTCCGAGGCGCCTTGGTGCTTCACATCTCGACCTGGTTTGCGCGTGGCCTTCTGCTACCAGATCCCACGCTGCACTGAAGAAGTGGTGCCAGAGGGTGAGACTGGTGTGTGTGTGTGTGTGTGTACACACATGCAGAGCCTGGGCAGGGGTCAACCCAGGGCTGACCACCGCTCTTGCCTGCCCACCACAGGCTGCTACCACGGCTCAGGTGAACAGTATCGCGGCTCAGTCAGCAAGACCCGCAAGGGCGTTCAGTGCCAGCACTGGTCCTCACAGACACCACACAAGCCGCAGTGAGTGTGTGCACATAGCTACGTAGGGCCTTAACTCTAGGGCAGAATACCTTAAGTCCGTGTGAGCCTAAAGAGGGTCTGACGTCTGACTGGCCCGCTGTGTCCCCCTACTTCCTGCCCCTACATCTAGATTCACACCCACCTCAGCACCGCAGGCAGGACTGGAGGCAAACTTCTGCCGGAATCCGGATGGGGATAGCCATGGGCCCTGGTGTTATACTTTGGACCCAGAGACCCTGTTTGACTATTGTGCCTTACAACGCTGTGGTGAGTGCTTAAGGCTTCCCCCTGTCTGGATTTCAGACCTCACCTCCATAGACTGACTCCCTTAACCTGAGTGAACTTGGTCTTGCAGATAATGACCATCCATCATCCATTCTGGACCCCCCAGGTATGGGGTTGAGCCAGTTGTGGGTACACCTTCTTTGACCCTGACCCTCACTGAAGCTTTCATCCCGCCCCACCCCCAGACCAGGTGCAGTTTGAAAAGTGTGGCAAGAGAGTTGACAAGAGTAATAAGCTTCGTGTGGTGGGGGGCCATCCTGGGAACTCACCATGGACAGTCAGCTTGCGGAATCGGTAAGACCTAAGTGCTTATCTCAAGGAAGAGCTGAGGCTATAAACTCTGTGGTTATATCAGTAGAAGATGGATGCCTGGCCTTGTACCAAAAGGTCCTTGCCAAAAATGACAGGTCTAGCATGTGTCCCAGGCCTCAGTGTGACTTCTCCTAATCTTTACTCCTCTAGACAGGGCCCAGCATTTCTGTGGTGGCTCCCTAGTGAAGGAACAGTGGGTACTGACTGCCCGGCAATGCATCTGGTCATGGTGAGCCTCCCTTGGGTTCTAGGGACTAGGGACTCCCAGCCTACCTCCATCCTACCATTGTCTGTCCCCCACCAGCCCAGTCTGTCTCCTTAGGCAAGCCAACAAGCCAAACTAAATTGGGACAGGCTGATTAGGAGTCAAGAATGATCTAGCAGTCTCTTTCTCCCAGCACGAACCTCTCACAGGATAGGAGGTATGGGTTTGGGTACAGAACGTAACCAGAACCCACAGCCTGGAGAGGCAAACCTGCAGAGGGTCCCCGTGGCCAAGGCAGTGTGTGGACCCGCAGGCTCTCACCTTGTCCTGCTCAAGCCTGGAGAGGTGCGTGACAAGCTGAGCGGGGCGGAGGCGGGGCTGGCCTCATATTCACAAGTCCTCACTACCCTCATTCCCGCCAAAGACTGTGATCCTGAACCACTCACGTGGCACTGATTTGCCTGCCTCCTGAACAGTATGTGGTCCCCTCCAGGGACCAAGTGTGAGATTGCAGGGCTGGGTGAATCCAGAGGTAAGAGCCCAGTGCGTAGACAGGGACTGTCTACAGGCACGAGAGACCCAGCACTGGTTGTTGGCTCTTGGCTCCCCTCATCACTGTCCGCACTCCAGGTACAAGCAGTAACACAGTCCTTCATGTGAGCCCTCGATGAAGGTCATCTCCAACCAGGAAATGTAACGTGAAGTACCGAGGACATGTACAGGAGAGTGAGATATGCACGGAGGGACTGCTGGTCCTACAGGGGCTTGTGAGGTCAGTGGGAGAGCTCCTGGGCCAGATTGGGAAGGGGTTGGGAGCTGGAACTATAGCACCTGATTACCAAGGGGGGAGATGTCAGGGGAGGTCAGTCATTGCCAAGGTCCAGAGCCTTCGCCCGTTCTTCTACCCCGCCAGGGTGACTACGGGGGGCCCCACTTGCCTGCTATACCCATGACTGCTGGGTCCTACAGGGACCTTATCATCCGAACAGAGTGTGTGCACGGCCCCCGCTGGCCAGCTATCTTCACACGTGTGTCTGTGTTTGTGGACTGGATTAACAAGGTCATGCAGCTGGAGTAGGCCTGCTTTTGATCCCTTAGAGATGACAAAGACTTCTTATCAAACATAAAGCAACCTTTTCTCTATGTCTGGAGAGAGTGCTTCTTAGATTTAGTTTCTAGGAATGAGTTGTTGACTCCTAGCAAGAGGCTGGTGGCTTAAGACCAGCACTCTAGGCTAGGTGCTCTGATCCTGGAACAAATTCCGAAAGGTATGTACTGTGGGTGGGTGGGTGGGGCGCCCCCACCTTCCAGAGGCACTCCTGGGATGCAACGATAGTGCAGAAGTCTTCCAGCACACGGGACAGAGCAGACAGAGCTATGTTGGTCTGTGCCAGTCCCCATTTGGCTAGGATAGGAAGGGGCTGAGTCTTTCATGGCCTCTCTCTGTTCATCTGACAGAGATGAATCCACTGTGGATATCAAACCCAAGACTTAGGGTTTCTGAACCCCAAGGTAGAGTCTGGGGTTGGGGATGGCCTGGTTCAAAAGTACCAGCACAAACCAGGCTCTGTGTCCTCCTTTATTGTGAGTCTATGGAGTCCACTCATCCGAGTCAGAGCCCAGAAACCTCTTGGCAACTCTGCCAGTTCCTGGAGCTTACCAAGAGCGAAGTTCGAGACAGACTGCCCAGCTCATGGAGAACCACCAGGGCTTCAGCTGCCCAAGTGTGTGTGCAGCCAAAGCACAGTATTCATGAAAGCTGTCTGATTCCACATCCACCTCTGATAGTGTGTGGGTGCTCTTGGGATATATCAGGAGCCTGTGTGAGCAGCAACACATGACATTGGAGGGTCCTGTCCTGTTTACCCTGCCACCAGCCGCCCCAGACTCTCCTGTGACACTCACCGGACAGGCACACTCCGGGCCTTGAGGGCATGGTAATACTCCATACCCTGCTTGAAGGGCACACGCCGGTCCCCCTGGCCCAGCATCAGTAATACTGGTGTCTTTACCTAGGTGTGTGGGAGGCAAGGAGCTGTGGTGAGCTGAGCTCCAGATTCCGGAGGAATGGGTGGTACACACAAGGATACCTGGGTACCTGAGGGATGTACTTGATGGGTGATTTGTCCAGCATCTCCTCCCATGCATTCGGGTCTGGCAGGCAGTCGCTGCTATAAGGGAAGCCAGTCTCTACCATACACCTATAAAAGACCAAAAGATGCAGACTGCAGGATCTCCCTGGGAATCTGGGGTGGAAGGAAGGGCAGGGACCGTTAATGCATACTCACCAATCAGGGATGTCAGTGGAGCCCATCATGGAGGCAATGTTGATCACTGGGTTCCGGGCTATACAGGCACTGTAGGTCTCTGGGTATTTACCAATCAGGTGGCAGGAAAGGAACCCACCATGGGAACCACCCATAAGGGCCACACGTCTTGCATCGAAGTGTTCCTCTTGGAGCACCTGCTCCACCGCGAACTAAAGTGTGGGCAGAGGACACCACAGCTCAATCGCTCGCTGCCAGCTGAAAGCCATGACTCCACCCTCCCTGTCTAGGAACCCAGCACACCGCTACCTGGACATCCTTCACATCCTGGTGGCCCACATTGCCTGGGAGGGAAAGGATGCTGTCTTGGCCAAAGCCAGTGGAGCCACGATAGTTTACTAAAAGTGAGACAAGATAGTGAGGCGATGTTCTCAGCCCTCAACCCCAGCCCATGTATCTGTGAAGTAGGCCCTAGGACCAGCTACATGCCATGCCATCAAGGGGAAGTAGCCAAGAGATATGAAGCACCCAGAGACCACAGCATCCTTTCCATGGAAGCTTCAGGTTAATCCACTTGATCACCAGGTTATGAAGCCAGAGGTTAGGTCAGGGCAATTTCTAGTAGTAGCTTCCTTTTTTTTCAAGTTCAGTGTTTTCCTGTGTAGCCCTGTCTGATCTTGGACTCAAAGCTCCACCTCCCTTTGCCTCCCAAAGTGCTGGAACTAAAAGGAGAGTGTCGCCACTGCCCAGCCCCAGTAGCGGTTTCTAAAGAGTAAGCACACTATAGAAAAGCCAATACAACCAAGGCCACCCATCACTGCACAGGACCCCAGTAGAACTGCAGATCCTTTCTCGCTTACCCAGCAGTACTGCGAAGCCCATCTTGCAAAGCATGGCCGGGAACAGCATCCAGGCCGTGACAAAGGATGAATGGGGTCCCCCTGCCAGCAGGAAGCAGAGGATGAAAGGCCAGCTAGGAAGGGTGGTAGGGAGGCAAGGGCTCTTAGGTAAAGACCTACCATGGGGCATGACTACCATGGGAACCTGGGTCTTATCTGGAGGGTTTGCTGGGCTGCAAGAGGATCGCTTCAAAGTCAAGTCAGCTGCAGGGAGAAGGCATTAGTCAGCAAGACCAGTCCTACTTCACAAAGGCTTCCTCAACCAAGGGCCCCATCTGCAGTACGGCATGGGTCTGATCAAGTAAAACAGATGCCTAGCCACGGCAGCTCACGCCGGACACTGGGAGCCCTCTAAAGCTTGTGCACTTTTTCTGCCTGGTCAGAGAGCCCTGCTGTCTGAAGGGTAACGTTCTAGTGTAGCCACATAAGCCTTGTGTGTGGCCTGTTTCCTTTAAACCTCAATTTTCTCACCGCAGATGATACGCCCTGGCAGGGACCTGGTGCTGATGACCACAGCAGGTACTCAGATCTCTGGGACACTACTCCCCATGACCATAAGATCAGAAAAAACCTTTAGAGGAAATCCTAGAAAGCCTGCACTGTGAGCTAGGAGGGGGCCACCACAGTGCCGTGTGCTGGGGATCTAGAGAAGGTGCACGTCTTGCTGTTGGCCCAGCTCACCATATTGTGCATTCTCTTGGTCTGGAGGTGGGGTGTAGCACTCGGATACCCCAGTGGATGTCAGGAATGGGTTCAGCCTCCCCTCCAGGGACACCCATGATGACACAGACTGTTCCTTCTCCCAGCAGGAGGGCAGGAACCCAACTTTCTGCCAAGGGGAAGGAAAATGTCACAGGGGGGCCAGCTCTCAGGGATCCATCTCTAAAGAGCACAGCATAAACTCTTGTCGGGTGTGTGCAGTAGACACCCACATCTGAACCACCCCTAGCCCTACTTGTCGGGTTATGTGCCAGTAGACACCCCACATCTGAACCACCCAGCCCTACCCAGTAGACACCCACATCTGAACCACCCCTAGCCCTACCACGTTTCTTGGCTTTCTAGGTTCCCGTCTCCCTGGACTCTGATAATAAATGCCTGGGCCACCTCTGTAGACGCACTGTTCAGGATGGTGCAGTGCTCACCCCTACGTTCCCTACTCATAGTGCCGAGCCCAAAGAACCATGGCCTAGGCTGGAGCCGGGTCGTCTCTGGCCCTTCTACACGCTGGCAGCCGTGGTCAGTCTCTGGGCCCAGGGTCTATGGCATGGAAGCTTGTAATTCCTGCCCTCTAGCCTGGGACCCACAATACTCACCAGGCTTGGCGGCATGACTGGGGTGTGGAGAACTGGACTACCATAAAGGTCTTGGTCAATTGTAAGCAGCTTCCAACTTCCTGCTGACCCCGCTAGAGGAAGTAGGTGATGATAAGTGCCTGGCAGGGACCACCACATTTCTACCTTTAACCCTGAGACGCACCACCTAACTGCACATGTCCTCGGGTAAGCCCTCCTGCTCACCCTGATAGACACTGGCTATGCTCAAGGATTGCCAGACCTAGGGACAACGAAAGCTACCAAAGTACTCTACCTACTCCAATGAACTGCAGAATGAAAAGAGATGATAGCCTTGCCAAAACACTGGGTGGAGGGAAAAGGGGACTAGTCTAAAGCTTGTCCATTCATTATTATTGTTTGTTGTTACTATTTACTTATGTGCACTGGGCTTTGATATTTGCCAGGGACACCCCCCCAGTAATGAGCTACTGTCCTAAGCTAGAGATGCAGAATTAGAACTTTGGTATGTGAAGTGGTATGGAATGAAAATGGCCTCATAGGGAGTAGCACTATTAAGAGGTATGACCTTATGGAGTAGCTATGGCCCTGTTAAAGTTGTGCCATTGAGGGGAGGCTTTGAGGTTTCAGAAGCTCATGCCAAGTCCACTGTCCCTCTCTTCCTGCTGCTGTCAGTCCAGATGTAGAACACTTGGGCTCCTTCTCCAGCACTGCATCTGCCTGAATGACGCATGCTCCCCGCCATGACAACAACGGACTGAACCTCTGACACTGTAAGTCAGACCCAGTTAAATGTTTCCTAATTAAGAGTTGCCACGATCATGGTGCCTCGTCACCGCAATAGAAACCTTAAGACAGCATCTTTCCAACCCCCCTGGGGGAAGCAGATGTGTGCAGAGTCAGGCAGGAGGGGGACGCAAAGGCTGTTTCAGAGGCAGACCACAGATGTGAGCTGTGGGGAAAGTTAGAGTCCAGGGTTTTGGGCAGGAGGTGGATCACTATAATAGCTTGGTAAGAAAGGCTGTAGACCTTAGGACAGGGGGTGGGGCTGGGGGGGCCGGGGGCCTTTGGAGGGTAATAGTGCAGAGGAGAAAAGAGGCAATGTCCCTGGCTCACTCCTCAGGGCACTGCTAGGCAAGGGCTATGGAGCACCAGTGGTGAGGATGACAGAGCACGCATTTGCTGCTCCACGTCAAGCTCTAGGCCTCTCCTCAGACGGCTGCCCATCCCCCCCCAGTCACCCCACTGCAGAGCTCCTGCTCACCAGCTGTCCGAGAGGTGACACTGCCCGTCTGGTGTGTCCACAGCAAACAGATCCTAAACAGAGAGGAGAGCACTTGTAGGACCACATCCAACAGCCCTATGGGGCCTGTCCCTATTCCTTCCTACCGGCTTAGGGAC
Organism: Tokudaia tokunoshimensis; assembly: GCA_036184795.1. Taxonomy (NCBI): domain Eukaryota; kingdom Metazoa; phylum Chordata; class Mammalia; order Rodentia; family Muridae; genus Tokudaia; species Tokudaia tokunoshimensis. Next base: position 109,265,262 of record BTHU01000008.1, read on the forward strand.
ACTTTGGCCCTATGGTTGATGGCTACTCTGTGTAACAGGGAGAACCCCTGGATCTAGACTGAGTTCCTTCCACAATGTACTGGAAACACCCAGGCAAGGAATGGAAGGATATGAGAATAATATCACACACAAAGGACCATGGCACATTCCAGCACATCATCCCTCAAGGACCCATCCAGTCTCCATCAACTGTCATTACAAAGTGTTCAGACAGCCCTGAGGTTTGGGCTTCTTCTGTGGGGCACCAGAACATTTGATCCCCTTAAGGAAAAGCAAGTCCAGCAGAAGGCAGAAAAGGCTCCAAGAGGCCAGTTAAGACTTTCCAGCTCAGCATTCCTCTAGGCTAAATACTCACCGCTGCCCTAGGTCCTAAACACCCTGGCAGACGATCAGAGGGCAAATGTTGTGACCTCTCCACACAGTCAGGGGCTTTTACCTGCCGACTGCGCTGAGCGGAGTCGAAGACCACTCTCTTGCTGTCGGCTGACCAGCATCCCAAAGGAAGAAGGCTGCAGTAGATCCCAGAGAAGTTCTCTGCAGAGACCGAAAGACTTAAGCTGCATCTGAGAGTAGAGGTCTCGGGGATTGAGAATATGAAGTTCACCCAGGGCCCCTGAAATCTGTGGTAGACACGAGGGTCCCCCTTGGCAATGAGGAGTTTACTGAGTAGAGGGGAAGGGGAAGGAGGAGAGACTTGAGGACCCAAAGAGGCAGAACTGGCAAGCTCATGCAACAAACTCGGTGCTTTCCTATTGGTTGTTCGCTTTTGGGTCTTGGCAACATGAAGTGCCTTAACCTTATTAAGATAACGTGTTTGTCCACCACGGTGCAGAGAACAGCAGCTCACACGGAGCTCAGAAGGTGACATACCACTCTGTGCACACATGAAGAACAAGCTCTCAAAGGCTAGTGCACTAGCCTTGGACACACGGCTACTGGGCAGAGCCGAGGTTCAGACTAGGTCCCTGTTATTGGGTACTTGTAAACTAAAGGTGTGTGCTAAGGATCAAGCACAGACAGGGCTTGGCACATGCTAGCCATATTCCAGCTGTATCCCTACAACTCTCTCCACTGGACCCTTGGGCCTTTCTGGTTGGCTTGAGAAAAGATGTCCTGGGGATGCCTGAGGATTGCAGGAAGAGCTATAAGCATCTGATGTTGAGAGAGAAGCCTCATAGCTACAAGCCACCTTTCCAGAGGACCAGCTGACTTAAGACTGGACAAAAGTTGCTGGGGTGGTGCGGGGTGGAACACAGAGTAACACAGAACCCGCAGGCCCAGTGCTTCTCAAACCTAACATTCCAAACTAACATATTTTCTGAGACTCATCCCCAAGTCAACTAGGGCTACCTCTGATCTTAGTTTTGGTCTAGCCAAGAACTTTCTATCAGGCTATTACTCCAGTAGCATCTTCTGTAGTAGCAAAGAGAGAGTCCTCCAAAGGAACCCAGGAAGGAGGGACAGAAAGCACTACTATGGGGCTTTCTACTGATGTCCCCAGCCAGGCACCTCTTACCTCCCAGCTGCCGAGGTACAATGTCCACCACCACTGAGAGTGACCTTGGTGTACCAGTCATACTGCAAGAGAACACAATGATCAAAACCCACCAGGCCACAGATCTTAGGCCACAGAGCTCTGTTATCTAGCCCTTCGGGTGACAACTTAGGGAGAGATGGGGGCTAATTTATCTTTTATGGTACCCTGGGACTTGTCCCAGATAGGCATGTCCCATGGACCCCAGTGCTTTCCTTGTGCAGGGGGATGAACTCTGTATAACCCCCAACTCTGCCCCTGCTTTTTTTTTTTTTGGTTTTTCGAGACAGGGTTTCTCTGTGTAGCCCTGGCTGTCCTGGAAACTCACTCTGTAGACCAGGCTGGCCTTGAACTCAGAAATCCACCTGCCTGTGCCTCCCAAGTGCTGGGATTAAAGGCGTACGCCACCACTGCCTGGCTTTTGCCCCTGCTTCTTGTAGAGCCTGGCTACTTGGAGCCGTCAACTAAGAGACGAGCATCTCTGTGGCTGGAGGAGACCCTTGAGGTGGTGAGCCCGAGAATCCTGCCTTGAAGGGTCAGGCCCACTGGTCCACTGAGGACAGGAGAGAGCCCCAAGGGTGGGGGAGATGATACTGTCCCTTTAGCCCTCATTCCCCCAACAAGAGGCTAACTGTCCTCCCACCCCATTCCCCTTCAGCTCACCAGGCAGAGCTGGCTGCACTGGTGATGAGGGCCTAGAGACGGGTACTGTAGGTAGATGATGCGACACTGGTCTGGGCTCAGCCGAGGAGAACAGATGGCCAGGGACTCGTCCGAGAGTAGTTCTAGGCCACAGAAATATGAGTATCACATAGACCGGGGAAGACGAACAATCAGGAAAGCACATGCAGACGCCAGACACTTACCACACTTCCCCCCGCTCAGGTCCACAAAGTACAGAGCTGACCTGGAAAGGTCAGAGAGGCACTCAGTGCCATGGTCAGCTGGGTGGTGAGGGTCCTCTGGCCCTCCCACTTCCTCACCTGCGATTGGTGCAGTAGCGGATACCTAGCCGGAAGGGTTCATGCCACCAGCCCACAAACACCCACACCTGTGTCCTCCAGGGGCCCAGAAAGCCTGTAGACGAGACCACGAAGTAGGTATAAGCTAGAGATAAATGCAGGGGACCCCGACTCCAGGAGGGGTCACAGGGCCAAGTCGCTGCTGACCTGACCAGGGGACACTTGTTCAGGGACGCCCTCAAGCACTGAGATGTTGCCACTCTCGATGTCCAGCACGCAGAGCACAGTGATGCTTTTGGTAACCATAGTTTCTCCCCCAGTCCTTCATAAATACAAACTGGTCCCCCTGAGAACAGAGGACACTCAATGCCCAGGCTGCCTATAGAACCCCTGCCCTGCCTCCTAGACACTAGGGCCTCCCAGGCCCACTGGATGCAGTGCAGGGCCTCCGTGGCCCGGCCACACCACAAGCACCTTGATGGCCTGGTCTGGCTTCTTCGGCCTGCCCATCTCATCATCGCTGGCACTGATGTCCAAGGCTTTGGTTTGAAAGAAGGACTCAGTCTTGGGGACGCTTCTTCTCCGCCACATACAAACAAGTGTGTCTCTGAGTATGACCAGGAAAGACAGCCGAAGCAGTCTGCACACAGGGAGGGACGGTTAGGGGGGAGCCCAAAGCTATGGCTGCCCCTTCTTTCCACCCCGCCTGCTTACCAGTCAGGCGCCTCACCATCCTCATAAACAGGGCCCATGCTTCTCCAGGGCCGACAGGTTGAAACTCTTGAGCTTCCGATTCTTCTCCCAGACCTGAGGATACCGGGGCATCAGGCTGCCTGCCCCTCCCCAGATCCTCACCTGTGGCACTAAGTAACCTACTGCCTGCCACCTCATCCTTGCAGACTCACCTCCAAGAACTGTTTCTCCTCTCCCGAGACTGTGCCTCCAGCCTTGCGCAGTACAGCTTTCATGGTGCCTGAGGGAGACTCTCTGCTCAACAGCCTGAGGGACAGGGGTTGCAGGTCAGGATTGTGCTGCCCCCCTTACTGGTCACAACTTCTTAGACGAGTCTCTTTCTTTCTCTTTCCTTCCTTTCTTTATAAGCCTTTTTTTGGTCTGGCATTACAAAATCAGAAGGGGCGGCACAGGAGACTACCTCCCAGATAACTGGGACTCTGATCTCCATTCCAGCCCATGAAGTCCTTCCGGCCTGAAGCTAGCTGGCCTTCCCTCTCTTCCTTAGGTTACTGACTTGACTGGCTCCAGATTCCCAGGGACTTAGGACCAATTTCGGACGGAGCTTCTAGTATTTATCAGGCCATGTCTCCAGAGACCAAACAAGCTCTCAAGGAGCTGACACCTTGTTCTTTGCTCCCCTGAAGCCACCCAAAGTTGTCCCTGAAGGGGATAGGCACACAGCTTGACACCTTAAAGACACACTTAGGAAAGGCTAGCACGGCAGGAGGCTGTGGTCTTGTCTACAAAACTCCTCCCGTCACACTTACTCCCCCCGAGTTTCCACACTGTTGGCCCGCAGGCCGGCAAACACCACCGACTCCTCCATCATGGAACACTAGGTATTGGCGGCAGAATCGGATGTTCTCCATGCGCTCCAAGTCCCTCTGAGTCCACTCTGCAAGGGAGGGCAGGAGGTTGCTCAACTTGTCTGGGTCAGTTTGGACCACGGCCCATCAATCAAGGCCGACCTTTCCCAATCTGTCTCCGGGCATCCTAAGCAAGGTCCATACAACACTTCACTTCATGTAACCTGCGCCTGGGCTTCCAGAGCCTGAGCTGCAGTCAGAGAGAAACCCACTACCAACCACAATTTTAAGGGCAACATAGCTGTTGTTGGGCTGGAGAGTCCTGCGAGGTTCACACCTTGCACTCAGGTCTGAATTTGATTCCCACACCTTCAACTCATTTACAGGCATTATTTATCAGTAAGGCTAGCACAGCCCCCCCAAAACACCTGTGCGCAGGAACTACGGTTGGGTTTCTTCCCCAAACCCGTGCCAAGCAGCGTGCCCTCCAGCCCACCTCTCCACCTGGATGCACGGCCCGTCGCCACCCAGTTCCCTCGGTCTACACACCAGTGTGAAACGGTCCGATAGAGGCCCCCATACTGCGTGGTGACCTCCGGGCCCAGGCAGGCGGCGCTCAGCGAAGGCTGGCGGCTAAGGCCCCGGTACAGCGCTGCCGCCTCCTGGGGCTCACTCAGCAGCACCTGCGCAGGGGACACACCAGGGTCAGGCTCAGCCCGGGCTACGGAGGCCACGGAGGCCACGGGGGCCACGGGCCGAGCCCTCACCTGACGCTCCATAATTGGTCTTTCAGTAGCAGCTAAGTCCCGGAAGTGAAGCTCCGGGGGCGGGGCCTAAGGCGGTCCCCAGTTTCCGCTACACCCAGTAGCGACCCGGGACCCGCAGGGTCCTGTGTAAGCGCCAGCTAGTCGGCAGGGGGCGGGGTCTGGATAGTAAAAAGGCGGGGCCTACGAAGGAGCCCCCAGGAGGGGAGGGGCCGGAACCTAGTAAAGATTTGGTGGAGGAGTAGGCACGAGTGGGAGGCAGAATCAGGGAGTCGAGCCCCGGGACTTTTAGAGAGGGGAGACCTCCGAGAAGTGAGGGCGGATATACAGAGCTGGTGTTCGCAGATAAGGGAGGTCTGGGAGGAGTGAAGGAAGTAGGACCGGACTGTGAGCTGAAAGCTGCAGGGTCCCAGAGAAAGCCCTGAGCGCGTCCGAAGGGCGGGGCTTCGGAGAAACCACCAATGATCCTTAAGGATGAGGGGCGGGGGGGGGGGGGTGGAGGGGAAAGGATGGGAACCGAACACTGAGACTAGCGGGTCCCTGAAACCGGAACGTTGCGGGGCGCGGCTCTCGCAAGATCTCTTTCAGCTCTCTTCCCATCTACTGCAAGTCAGGCGGTTAGGAGTGAGAACCGCAGGTTCCCGGGCGGAGACCTGGGGCGCCGGGCAAAGGGCGGTGCTGAACTCTCCTGGGTGCTACCCTGGCTTATCAATCACCAAACTTGCCCCCAAAGCTATCTGTTGCCACAGCCTTAACCCGCCTTCTCAGTGGCTCATTGCTGCGGATCGTGAGCAGACTGGGTCTCAGCCTACTCCAGGGGCAGATGTGGGGTCAGACTTCACCTAAGAGCAGCGAGCGTGCTGTGGAAAGAAGAGCCTAGGCAGACAGTCTCCTGCACACGACACAGGACTAGGTTGACTTAGGTGACAGCAGAGGGCAGGAGCGGTTGGGCAACGGTATCCCCCCCCCCCCCCATATAGCTTGAGACTGGCTGGTCTTTCAGACCAGCTATGGGTCCCCTTTCTTTCTTACCTGGGGCAAAATTGATACTCTATGTTTAATCTGTTTCTTATTTTCTAGTGATGCTTGACTTATATTTGTTTAGTTTCTCTATATAGTCCTGGCCTCAAACTCACAGAGACGCACCTATCTCTGCCTCCCAGGAGCTGGGACTAAAAGTGTGCGCTATGACATCCGGCTTGAACTATTCTTGACTGTAAGTGAGGATTTTAAAGTCTCAACCATGAAAAAAATCTGAGGTTGGAACAAGGCAGGCAAATGTAAGGCTTGCTTGAGAGCACCAGGGGCAGCACTTGCCCATCTAGCTCCTCGGAACCAGGATCCTAAAAACTGTCCTGTGGAAACCCCATTGGCTGGGGACAGGCCTTTGCACCTTCCTGGAGGGTCATTTTTAAATGGTTTGGTGTTGACTCAGCATCAGTTGTGCCAACATTTCTGAAATTTTGCTCTTTCTTATTTTTTCTTTAATCGTGGAGAATATTGTCACAAATGTTGGCATTTATTTGTTTGACTAAGTGATCCCACTTCAGAAATCATTCCCAAGACGGTCTGGAGGTTGTTTATATCAAGTCCTTTTATTCTGATACCACAGAAATACCTTGTCACAGTACAGGGGAGGGACACTGAAGTACCACGAGTTCTCACAGAGCACAGGAGGACGGCACACAATTCACAAGGTCGTGTGGAGGACTCAGGTCATTGCACTTACAATGTAAACTTGTTTGTCTGACTTTGTACAGCACTCTTCCCCCTCCCAGAAAGAAGGAGAGAGGGAAGGAGGAGGGGAGGGAAAGCAAAAACAAGACATAGAAGCTAGAGGAAAAAATGTAGATGGCCACCACTCTCCAGGGTACCACACTTGAAAGGAGTTGATTTGACCCCAGAGACTGAATGAGACTTGTGCGCACGCACACAAACACACACACACACACACACACACGTACACACGCGCGCGCGCACACACACACACACACACACACACACACTCATGTACATGTGCTTCCACATACAGTATCTCACCACGTCTATGGCTCTCTAGTGCCACCCGGTGCACATGGTAGCTGGGTGCTGGCACCCAGGGAGACAGAGATGGCATCTCCAGAGAGTTTCAGTTGATTATATCTGTCCCTCTGACCCTGTTGGAGTCCATGATGACAAATTATTTACAGCATGGGAGGAGAAAGGCTATTGGGCAGGACTGGACTCTCATGGCAAAGGACCTGCCTGGAAAACTCCCCAGAGGCTCCAGAAAACAGGCCCGAATTGCTGCCCTGGCTGTTCTCTCAATGTGAGACCTGAGACCATTCACCCTGCCCGAAGAATAGGAAGAAGATGGGGTGAGGACCATCACTGTGAAGCGAGTGTGTTGAGGCCATGGGTGGGCAGAGGCGGGTACCCTTGCTTATGACACTGAGAGGAGAAAATGGAGAAGGTCTGAACTCTACCCAGTGACTTCTTACCCATTTGGAGATGCACCCTTTGCTTGCCATGTCCCACAGCAGCAAACACTGGTCCCCAAGACCCAGAGTCAACACAAGGACCAGGGATACCTGTGACCTAGAAGAACTGCAGTCATATTCACAAAGGGGCAAAGATCTGTCCTGTGGGCACAGCCAGGGGTAGAGTAGCAGATATCAGAAATGTCAGCAAAGAAATGCACTGTCAAGTTAATACTTTAGAGCCTAGGGGGCTGCCAGAGGCTGACTGTGGATACCCTGCCTGCTCTCATCTCCTAGTCCAGTCCATTGACTCTGAGAGGAAAGGGATGCTTCCACAATCCCAAGTATCTAGACACTGGGCACATCCTGTTCACACCTGAGCCTGTGAGTTCCTCAAAGAGGGCCTTCTTCAGCCCTTATAGAGATGGCCCCATATAGCCCAAGTTAGATCTCTGAGATATTCCATAGCGCAAAGAAAGCTAAATCCTGGGAACTCGGGTTCTTAAGTCCAACACAGCTTGAAGTGTCCCATCCACAGCTGCCAACGGTGGGACAGGATCCCACACTAAAGGATTTATAAGCCTTGTTAAAAAAAAAAAGCATGAGAAATGTGAACCCCTGAGAAATGCACAGTATACACCACAGCTCTCTGGAGGCAGGCCAGACTCTTGGGGTCAGGCAGGTACTGTCTGCCCTACTGGACCCATGAGGGAGATACTGACTACAGCGAATACTTATGCTTCAGAGGAGGTAAGTCCTGGAGCAGATGTGGAGAGGGTTACACCAACCCTTCAGTAAGCTTTGCTTTTGACAAACCTTCTGAGCTCGGCTTGAATCTGCTATGTATGTGAACGTTTTTTTTCTTCTGAATGATATTTTCAGCCATAGCCAGCTCTTCCTGGGCACCCTATGACCCCTGGTTCCATTCCAGATCTCTTGGATCATAGTCCTTTGAGATTCCTCATCACAAAGGACAGACATCGAGCCGAGTCCGTCAAGATCTAGGAATCATAGGGCGTAGCCAGGATCCCTCGGCTTCTGCCTCTCCACAGATGCACCCCTTACTTTACCCTTGAGCAGTGCCCCACTGGGAAGGTGTGAGCGGATTCTTTTGGCTCAGGCCTGGGATAGGAGGGAAAAGTGATATACAAGTAGAAACCCTACAGCAAACCCACAGAATGTTCACACACATGCATCCTGTGCGGGCTCCTCTCTCCGTCTATTCCAAGGTTTGTTTTTATCTGCTATTGTACACAGATAAAAACTGCAAGGTGTATGGGGCCTCATGGCCCGCTCCATGGCCTGGCATATTCAGTCAGTTCCGGCAGGTCTTTACTAGTGTCCCAAAATCAGGGAGAAGCGCTCCTAAAGGAGAGGTTTGGAGGCAAAAAGAACTCCAAGCAAAAGGTCGAGCATTTGAAATGAATGAAATCGTGCAAAGAAGCTTCGAGCTGTGCATGCTCCACTGCCAGGTAGGCGGGGACTCACCGGGCAAGCAGCGAGTCCTGCCACAGGTCAAACATGCCACAGACTTAGAATTTACACACGCACCGCCCACACACGCATACATATGCACATACACACGCATACATACATGCTCTCGCTTTCTCTCTCACACACATACACACACAGAGTGTGGGGACGAGGATCGGGTTGGGGTGGTGGTGTGAGCAGATAGAGCTATCCAGTTTCTCAACTGTGTGTTTGCAATTAACTCCTTATATGTAACATGGAATTTATTAAATATTAACAGTTGTCTTTGAGGGTTTATATTTCATTGCATAGAACATTAGAGATGAGACTTGTGGCTGGGCCCGAGATGAAGGGAGGCCTCCAAGGGAAGGGCTTTGGGGAGGCATGGAGCCCAGTCCACCAGGTGAATGGATGGTGTCACACTTCCCTTACCTCACAGGCTCTGAACCTTTCCCTTGACTCCTCTGCTCTGAGCACACCCACTGCTGATGGCTTAAGAAGACTAGGATTGCACAGTAAACAGGCGGGCTGAGGAGCCTCCCTAGACCTCGCCCTGGGTTTGTGCTCTTGGTGGCCTGCTGCCCGCTATTGCTTCTAAATCAACATTTCTCCCTGTGCTGAGCAGGGGCAGAGCAGAGAGGAAACCAAACCATCAGTCACGAGGTTGGGGGGTGGGGTGGGGGGAGAGACAAAGGGATAAAAGCAAAGAAAGGGAGAGAAAGAAAAATAAAACAAAAAAAATGTTCATGAGGTATACATGTAAATCAAACTGGAATGATTAAGGCTGTTCTTGAAATCAAAAGAAATCCCCAGGTGTACAGACGAGGCGCCGAGGAGCCGGCTGGTTGAGACAATGGCGGTGCTGCTGGGACACTCACGATGGCTGGGGGGATGGCTTTAAGGTGATGGCAGGCATGCCTAGTTATGCTGCCATCCACGGGCTGGGAGAAGCCTCAGCCGGTGCCCACGCTGCTTTTCGGTGCTATGGCCTCTTATTTCAGCGATGAGACAGTGTTAGGTCCTAGTGTTTGTAAAGTTCTCCCAAACCCATGCTGGCCATGTGAAGGGCGCAAGGCCTTATGGCCACAGAGGGATCCGGGCCAGCTGGAATGTGAAGGAATCGGAGCCCAGGGCCCCAGCCCTCAGTCAAAGCCCCTCTCCAAGGCTGTGGAAAAAACTTCTGGCATCTTAGAGGGAGGGCAGTGTGCACCCAAACTCTGTGTATAACGCATTGGAAGCCTGGCCGGCCAGGCCACAGGAGGCTTCGGGGAGAGCAGCAGACAGGCGCAGCAGCAACAGCGATCTGGCGAAGAGGGCTCCTCGCTCCCAAGGACGGCTGGCCTGAGTAAGGCAGGGTCTCTTGAAAGACATGAAAGGTCCCCCAAGCCAATGGTCCCACTGGTCCAGCAGATGCCTCGCCAAGGTTGCTGCTGTTAGAAAACATTTCATTCTCATGCTTGGCTGAGGCCCGCCTGCTGGGGCCCGCCTGGTGTGAATCTTTAGGCCAAAGGTTTGCCAGCTTGTAGATGCTTTGGAAAGAGAAGGAAAGAGGGAAGAGAAGAAAGAAGGATTTTGTTGTTGTTGCTAAGAACCCTGGGCAGAGTTTGCCACATGCCTTACATTGCTCTTAGGCACTGCCATGTGCAATGGCCAGGTTCCGCTTCACCCGGGGATTCCATTCTATCAAGGCACAGAGAGGTTAGTATTTGTGCAAGTTAAAGATCACAGAAAGAAGGCTTGGGTAAAGGAAGAACCAGATCTCCAGGAAAAGACCTCCCTTCTTTCTCTCCCATTTGAGACAACAGGGTCTCATTACATCACCCAAAGTGACACTAGAGTGACCCTCCTACTTTAGCCTGTGGTGCAGGCATGTGCCACCCCGGTCAACTTTTCTTTATGTTTGTGTGTGTGTGTGTGTGTGTGTGTGTGTGTGTGTGTACCTGCGCGTGGGGGGCAGGGGCTAACCTGCAGGAGTTGGTTCTCTCCTTCCACCACTTGTATTCTAGGATTTAAACTCAGGCTGTCAGGCTTTGGCAACAAACATCTTTACCCACTGAGCCATCTTGCTGGCCCTTGACATTTATTTTGTAAGTGTGTAGGAAACCAGGCATGACAGTGGACATCCATAATCCTAACCCTTTTTTTTTTTTTTTTGGTTTTTTGTTTTTGTTTTGTTTTGTTTTTCGAGACAGGGTTTCTCTGTGTAGCCCTGGCTGTCCTGGAACTCACTCTGTAGACCAGGCTGGCCTCGAACTCAGAAATCCGCCCGCCTCTGCCTCTCAAGTGCTGGGATTAAAGGCGTGCACCACCACTGCCCCATAATCCTAGCCTTAAGCAGTGGAGGCAGGAGAGTCACTACAAGTTCACAGTCAACTTGATCTATATATATATATATATATTGAGTTACAGATCGGTCAGTCCTACAAATGAGACCCGGTCTCAAAAAAAAAAAACAAAAAAAAACAAACAACAAAAAACAAAACAAAACAGGGAGAGTGAGGGAGGTGGGGTTTTGTTTCAAAAGACAAGCGTCTCCTCGCTCATCTCTGAAACTGACATAAAGGACACCAGGAGATGGACATACGGGGCAGGTTTGACCACTTAGCCCACGGTCTCAGTGGGTCACACTATGGCGAGGTGCGGACCAAAGCACAGGGGTGCTGCCTTTCCTTCTTAGTAGTTCTCTGGCCCCAAACTCAGGCTGGGTGCTGTCCTGGACCCGGGCCATGGGCTGCCCCTCCCCATCTCCCCTGAGTACCACTTCAGATTTTATGTATGTTCCAGGGAACACCAAGGAAACGTTCAGCTGAGAGGGAGGGTGGCAGGGTGTCCACTGCCCTACCACAAAGGTGGGGAGCATGCTGTCAGCACTGGGGCGGCTGTCACTAGCAGAAAGCCCAAGGTCTTCACTTTGGCCTACGGTACCCCCAAAATGGTCGCTGCTCCTCTACCACTGCTGGGCCGTGCTCCTCTCTGCCTGTCTCTGAGGCTGACCAGCTTCACTCAGCACTGGAAGTGCGGCTGGCGCCGTGGCTCCCCTGTCCTCCGGCTCTGACTAGGGCAGCTCCGGCTGCTGCGGAAGCCCTGGTGCACATTTGCCATCAGAAAATCCTTTCAAATTGGTTTTTAATTATTTTATTTATTTATTTACTTTTTTTTTTTTGAGACAGGGTCTCTCTGTGTAGCCCTGGCTGTCCTGGAACTTGCTCTGTAGACCAGGTTGGCCTTAAATTCACAGAGATCCACCAGCCTCTGCCTTCAAGTGCTGGGATCAAAGATGTATGTTACCATTCGTGGCTAGATTTTTTTTTTTTAAACTTATTTACTCCTTGCCTCCCTTAATGAACTGTTGACTCCAAAGGACAGGAACTCGGGTTTGATTTCTATTGGGTCCCCAACGTTTAAAACAGGGCTGAGCACATATCTGGGGCTTGATCAGCATTTGTTGAATAAATGGATGAGAGATGGAGCCCTTGGCGCCTCCGCGCGCCTGAAGACTGCAGTCCTGGTACCCAGGCACAGCTTCCTCTCTACCACCAGCAGGTAAGTAAGGGCCCTGCTGCTCTAAGGTTCCCTTAAAGTGACCTGCTTTCTTTCTGACCGCTGTCCTGGACCTGGGCCATGGGCTGTCCCTCCCCACCTCCCTGAGTAGCACCTGAGATTTTATGGCTGCCCACATATCTTCATATGCTTAACTCAAGAGTAGGAAAAAGAGACGAGAGGCCTCGGGGAGATGGCCTGATAGGTCATTCCTGGCTGTGCATGGAACAACTTCTACAACTAGGCTACTCTCCCCAACTCTAGGTGACGGATGTCCTCTCCTGTCCACAGAGGCAGGGCCAAGGCCAGGACCAGGGCAGGCCCCAAAAGGGAGCATGCCATCTTCCCTGGCTACTACAGTCTAGGTGGAGGGGCTCCTACCATGTGCCTTCCTGTTCTCTCACTGGGCTGCTGTGGAGCTCGGCTGACTAGCTGACCAGGGACTGCTTTCCTGTGTCCCTTTTCTGTCCTCTCTCCTTAGTTCACCCTTTCGCCTGGTGAGCCACAGGCGCAACCTGGGAATCCAAAAGTCTCTTCACTTCACGCCCAAGGCTCTATGTTCTGCTGGGTCTGGATACACCGGCACCAGACATCAGTGTCTCCAATAAGAGCCACGGTCCGTCCTGTCCTCCAGGACGACTTTGAACTCAGTGTCCAGAATACAGACCTGACGTTGTAGGGGTACAATTCCTTCACTGGGCCCTTTCCCAAGGATAGCTGACTCATTTACCATCATGCCAGCCAGCACACTGCCTCTGAGGGGGGCTGCTAGGCCCATCCCAGCTGAAAGAAGCATACCAGGTCCTTTTTAGTTCATACTTCCAGGAATAGGACCCCTTCTCCCACTTCTCTGGTTTATCTTAACCTGGTCCTCACACTCACCGTTATACGCAGAGTCCAGAGCTGCGCCCAGGCCTTTGACTCCAGAGATTTTTCCACAGCAATGAGATTGTCTTTCTTCAGGTCTTCAGGAGCCTGTGGAACATCACAGAGGAGATGATGAGTTGCTGCAGCATTGCCCCCTGCCCATGAGCTGAGATGTGCCATCACTTGGAGAGCATGGCAGAAGACTGGGGTGGAGAGAAAGGCAAGAGGGGACATCAGCCCCGGCTTTCCTTTGCTGGGGACAATGTGGCGTATGAGAAAAGCCGAGCTGCTCCAGAGACAGCATGGGCAGCCCATGTCTGGATCTCTGTGAGTTCAAGGCTGGCCTGGTCTGCACAGTGACCACTCTCCTGAGTGGGCCCATGTCTCACGCTCCGTGGAGTGTTGTCACTCTTTCTCACACACCCAGGAGAGTACGCTGTCTGGGGCCCTCACTGTGCTATCTACTAAAGACTGGACTCTTCCCAGAGGACTCCCCCAACCACGAGTAACTCAGGCCTCTCCCAACATGGCAGGCACAGGTACTCACCCTTCTGGACACAATCACCAGAACGAGGAAAATTTTTTGCCAAAAGCAGAGACAGCTGTGATATAGAAAACAGAGATGTCAGAGACTGGGTCAGACTCCCCCTAGTCAGGGTCATTGGTCAAGGTAAGGCTCAAGGGATAAGGAGTACCTAGGAAACACTGAGTACCAGCAGGTGGTCTGTGTCCTGGTGGCTGGACCTGGACTCACTCCATATCCCCAACCTCCACCAGAGAAGCATCCGCCCAGTGTGGACCCGACCCCAGGCAGTAATACCTTCTGTTAGCTTTCCAGCTTGCTCTGCTGCCCCACCAGGGAGGATCTTAGAGAATACACTCTCTCCTTCTGCCCCTGGCTGACCCGTGGGAGCCCCTGGGGTCCCCCCAGGCCTGGCTGCAGGCTTCACCCCTATAGGAAAAAAAGCAGCATTATGAACGGCGCTCTGCTTGGCCATTTTGGTGGTTCGAGGTGTGATGGGAAGAGGGGAAACCTGAACTCAGGTAACCTGTGAGGTAGAAGAAGGTCTGGGCAAGAGAAGTAAAATTAGCAAGCCGAGACCAACAGGAGGAAGGCTGGGAGGAAGCAGGAGATAGAAAGCTGAAGGGAAGCGAAAGGAGAAGAGTCAAGGGCAGGACAAAGGAAGGAAGGGGAAGGAAGGAAGGAAGGAAGGTAGGAGGGAAGGAGGGAGGGAAGGAAGGAAGGAAGGAAGGAAGGAAGGAAGGAAGGAGGGGAAGGAGGGAAGGAAGGAAGGAAGGAAGGAGGGGAAGGAGGGAGGGAAGGAGGGAGAGGAAGGGAGGAAGGGATGGAGGGGGGGAGGGAGGGAAGGAGCTGCAGTTCAGCTGGGTATTGTGGCCACGCCTTTAACCCCAGCATTCTACAGTCAGAGGCAGGTGGATCTCTGTGAGTTCAAGGCTGGCCTGGTCTACACAGTGAGTTCCAGGCCAGCTGAGGCTATACCGTAAGACCCTGTCTCAAAGTAAAGTAAAATATAAAAAGAAAAAGAAAGAAAAAGAAAAGGCTCTGGGCCTTGCTCACTAGCGCTCGCCTCGGACAGTTCCCTGAGCCCTCCCTGGCCCAGGCGCATTGTCTGGTAGGAGGTCTGCATCAACTGGGTGTTTATGGGGGATTAGTGAGAGTATGCACACGGGGGTGGGGGTGAGTACAGTGGTATAGGGAAAGATTGCTCTGACTATCCTGGGCACAGCTCACCTGCAGGTCCGGGTCCTGGAGTGGGCTGGGCCTGAGGAGCCCGCCCCTGCTGTGGCGCTTTGGCTGCCGGTTTAGAGCTGCTTGGAGGCTCTGCGCGTGGCTGCAACACAGAAAGGGCCGCTGAGATCCTGCTCACCCCCACCCCCACCCTGAAGCCACAGGACATCCAAACTTCAATTGTAGCATCTGCCCTAGGGGAGTGGGAGACCAACTCACCAGTCCTGCTGGCTGGGGCCCTGGGGCTGTGGTGGGGCCTGGCTGGGGTTTCCCTGCTGGCTGGCTGGCAGCAGGGGCTGTGCCCCGGGTGCTTGGCTGGCTCTGCTGCTGTAGCCGAGCCTGTGATGGCGCCTGCTGGGGAGCTTGTTGCCCAAGTCCTTGCTGCTGCTTCTGCTGCTGCTGCTGCTGTTGCTGCTGCTGCTGCTGCTGTGTCTGTGGCTGGCGTGAAGCTGTGCCTGAGGGCGTCTGCCTGGACGACGGTGGCTGCGACTGCTGCGGTCCTGGAACCGCCTGCCGACCTTGCGTCTGTGGCTGTGCCTGGGCTTCTGGCTTTGGCTGCAGAGCAGAAGGCCCAGAGTGGGCCTGCCGGGAGCCCTTTTTGCTGTCAGAGGCATGGTGGTATGCTGACGGAGCCCGGGATGACTGTGGATAATCAGCAGGGCTGGGGTACCCAGGCTGACCCTTCTTCTGCATGGCAGGGGCTGGGCTGGCCTGAGGGTGAGGCCGGGTCTCGTGGCGACCCATGTCCCGAGCATGTGGTTTGGCAGCTCGCCGTCCTGGCTCCTCGCCAGCATGGCGGCCTGAGTGCCTCCCGTGGTCACCGTGGTGCCGGTGTTCCTTGGCTGAGGTATGCCGGCCTGGACCACCCTCATCATGAGGCCATAGGCCCTCCTCAGGGGGCTCATCGTAGTCATGGTAGCTGTGCCTGGCAGGGCCTCGCTTCTGGGAGGAGGAGACTGTATGGCCCCCATGGTGCCTGAACCGGTCGGAGCGGGCATCTCGGGGCTTATCAAACCAGTCTGTCTCCTCCTGGCCCAGGTGATACGCTTCAGAGACCAAAAACAGAACACCATCAACCCCTGGCTAGCCATAGAGGAGACCTAGCTGAAGCCATGCAAGGGAACAGAGTGGATAGCACAGCCACAAGCAGGTCACTAGGTCCCCACCCTCCAGCAACCAGGAACCAGGGCACAGGTAGATCAGGCAAGGGCTGCCTGCAGCAGGGTCCACTGATGAGATGCCAAGACAGACCCTGCTGGGACATCTTGGGGACCAGGGCAGGCAGGCAGACCCCCAGGTGCTGAGCATTTGCATTTGCGGCAATCACCCCCAGCTGCCATTACCTTCGCTGTCAGAAACCACGCAGTGGGAATCATCCAAGATGTAGCTCTCCTCACGCTTATATGCGTGGGCCCGCGGTCCATCCTTGACATGTTCTTGGACATCAGGCATGGAGTGGCTGGAGCAGAACTGCGGGCAGGTATCCCCAGGAGGAAGAGTGCCCCCTGCGGGACGTGGCCGCCCCAAGGGGCTGACAGGGCTCTCCTCTTCAGAGGCCTGGCTCCTCATGGGGGGCCGTGCACGGCCATGGGCCATGCTCAGGGACGAGGGCTTGGGGCCCGCCTTTTGAAGCCGCTCTGCAGTGTCCCGGTCCCGTTCATACCCTTTGCCTCGGCTGCCGTAATCATGGCTGGACAGCTTCTCCCCACTGTATGCGGATGCCACTCGGGAGCGGCTGCTGCCACCGTACATGCGGTCATCCTCCTCTGCTGTGTCCCGGCTGGACACCCCATAGTACCTCTGCTGTTCATACACATTCTTCTTGAGCCCGTAGGTGATTTCATCCTGGAACTTTCTGCCCCGAGAGGTCAGGCTGCTGCCGGCAGTGGGTGGGGGGTAGGAGGCCAGGTCGGATTCCACATCCTTAGCCTCCTCGATAGGTGAGAACTTGGAGATCTTTTGCTCCATGCCTTGCTTCCGGTGCTTGCTGCGCTTTGAGGAGATGGCGGCTGGGGCCAGGCTCTTAGAGGGGTGCTTTGGCCCCATGGGTCCTGGACCATACTTGTCTGCTCGAGCCCCATGTCTATAGTCACTGTCACTGTAATAGTGGGCGCTGGCTGGCCGGCCGTTGCTCTCCACGCTCCGGTGATGACCAGATTTCCCCCGGGGATCATATGAGTCCTCCTCAGATTCTTCCTCCCCTCTGCCATAGCAGCAGGGCAGAGTGGGTCCCTCAAGGACAGCTGGTTCTCCAGGATCCTTCCCGGGCCGCCCACTGACTCCACCCGGCCCCAAAGGCTCCATCCGTTGGCTGTCAGAGGCAGGGGGCGTGTCCTTCGTCAGCTCACTGATGTCTTCGATCATCACATAGTTCCGAGGAACATTCTGCTCCAGACTAGTGTAGTGGGAGTCAGAGGGATAAGCAGGGGCTGGGCTCTGGCTCATGTTGCTTCGGTCAGCGCCCCGGGGAAGCTCGGGGGCTTTACCCTGCTCATAGCTGCTGCACACAGCTGGACCACTGTAGCCAGTTTCAGGGGGCGCTGAAGACATGGTCACAGCAGGGCTGCTGATCACCTCATAATTGGTGGGAACCTTCTGCTCCAGATCAGCCAGTGAAGTCTGCCGTGGCTTCTGGTGGGCAGCACGACTGTCAGCTTGGACTGGAAAAGGGGCACTCTGTGTGGTTGGCATGGGCGTTGGGACTGCATAATGGCCTGTGGGCTGGAAAGCCGGCTGGCTTGGCAGGCCAGGCTCAGCTGGATAACTCGTCCCAGGAGGGTAGGTAGGTGCTGGGTACGTGCTAGGGCCAGTGTAGGCAGGTGCCTGGTGGGCTGAAAATCCATTCTGAGTTGGTCCACTACTGCCTGCAGTATACTGTGGGGCTGCAGGTGGGAACCGGGGCTGTTGGAAGGCAGTGGGGCCCGAGGGGGTGGCAGGCACAGCAGCTGAGGCAGGGTAGTCCACATACTGGCCAGCGGGTGTGGGGCAACCCTGGAGCCGCGGCTGGTTGAGCTCGCTGTCAGACAGGTAGTCACGATGCTCACCAAGGCCGCGTAAAGGCGGGTAGTCACGGCCACCCCGGTCTTTGGCCAACGACTCTTTGCGCTGGGTGATGCCCAGCTCCAGGTACTTGAGCTTGGCATCGATCTCCTTCTCTTCCTCGTCCAACTCCGCCTGCTTCTTGCGCAGCTTGGTGGACTCATGCTCCACCAGCCGCAGGTCTCGGTCCAGCTCCCGGAGCAGGCTGGCCTTGGTAGCAGGGACGGTGGTGGGCCCCGCCAACCCTCGCTGCAGCAGACTGGCTGCATACAGCTGTGAGGGCACCTGGCCAGCCAGGGGAAGGTGAGCTTCCTCTGGAGGGGGGCTGGGCAGTGTCCGCTTCACCTTGCGGACCAGGCCGTTGGGTGGCAGCACCGACACCTGAGACAGAGGGAAGGGTGGGCAGCACTGAGACCCAAGGTGTGGGTGACTTTGCTGAGGCGTGGGGTAGAAGAACCCAGGGCTGGAGGTTCTTCAAGGCAGGAGCTGGGCTCCCCACTGTCGAGGCCCTGCTTTGCCAAGCAGCCTTGGGTTTTACCCTACCCACCCTCTGGTCTTGGCTTCTTTGCCATGAAGGGAAAGGTCCGTGGTCATTTCACAGTCCTTTCCAAAGCTTTGGACAACAGGAAGGTGGTGAGGGTCAGACTGGTTTGTGTGCTGTGCTCAGTGGCTTTAGAAAGCCCTGCACATCTCCAGTGGGCTTGCTTGCCACTGAGATGAGGGAAGATGGATCTGGCTCTAAGTTCGAGACCTAGCAGCCCGTAGGGGTTGAAGGCAGGGGGAGTCACGGAAAGAAGGAACATAATAGAACATGTGAGACCCGCCAGGCTCCTTTAAGAACGGGGTCATAGGAAGGGGTGCACGCTAACTGTGTCAGCTGGTTACAGGCTCAGAGTCTAAGCTTCCTCCTTCACTCCTCTCCAGGGCAGCGAGCTGTCTGCTCTCCTCCTCCTCTAACCCGCACTACCCTCTGCCACACCTAGGCCCTGCTCGGCCCCCTCCCCCTCCCCCTGAACCTCTCGATCAGACCACCTCTCCTTTCTCTCTGGCAATCCAG
The DNA here is from genome assembly GCA_036184795.1 of Tokudaia tokunoshimensis. NCBI lineage: Eukaryota > Metazoa > Chordata > Mammalia > Rodentia > Muridae > Tokudaia > Tokudaia tokunoshimensis. The sequence goes on from BTHU01000008.1 coordinate 109,284,248, forward strand.
CTTCCTGCTCAGGGTTCCCCTGCTGTGCTCGCCATACCTCCCACTTGCTTCAGAGGTTCTGAAATTCCAGGAGGCTTGTGCAGATGAAGCGCTCACCCTGGGTTCCCTTTACCTCCAGGGCCGTTCGCTACCCCACCCCCACAACCATCACCTCTACAAACCCACCCCAGATGTTCCACTTTTCTCTATACACACCCAGAAAATGGGCAAATACACCCCCAGAGCTTCTGATTGCTACCCCTCTCCCCAGGGATCTCTCTTTTGGCCTATCAGCCCACACTGTGTTCTGGGAACCCGGAAGTACCCGTCTTGTTCTGTTTCACCTTCCAGAGACTTCAGGAAAAGCCAACCTTCCTCAACCTTGCACTGAAAGTGGTTAGCGTACACCCTTCCCAATCTCTAAGTCTTCCCACAGATACCGCCACAGCCACGTGGTGTCTCACGGTTCTAATGCACAACTGGTAATGGAAGCCATAGACAAGGAGCCTGCCCTGCACCAGGGGAACGGACAGGTTTGGAAGGTAGAGTTACTGAGGAAGGTGGGTAGGACACAATGAAGCACAAAGAGTACCTACGGCCCTCTGGGGTGGGTCTCAAGTGCTGGGCCACAGGCTTGGGCCTGCTATAGGCAGTGAAGCCCATCTAGAGATGGGAAGTGGGGTCTAAATAAGGCTTGGAGTAGAAGGTGCCTAGACTGGAGGTGAGAAATGAAGAGGCCTGAAAGGAGGTGACGGAGAGAGACCAGGTACAGGCAGTGAAGGGGCAGGGCTATGGAGAGGCTGGGGTTTCTGGTAGAGTGTCTGGGCAGATGGCCGTGGAGCCCTGCGTCTGAGTTTGTCCAGGCTGGGCCGTGAGCTCTGTCAGACGGACATTGAGGAGCTGTGTTCCTCAATTCCTTCCCCTGGGCCTTTGGAGCCAGAGGTGGCTCCATTCCCACCCCAGAAGAGACCCCACCCTCTGGGGCCCCTCAAGCTAGAAATAGACCCCCATCCCACCCTGGACCAGCCCCTGTGCCCATACCTGGCTACCTAGTCCCCCCTGGTGCTGGTAGAGGGAGAATCTCTCTTTGGCAGACTCCTCAGCGGTGGGGCTCAGGGGCTTAGGGTCAGACAGAGACCGCGGCAGGGTCTTCATGGGGCGAGGCAGAGTCTGCTGGCGTAGAGCGCTGTCAGCTATCAACTGCTTCTGGGGACTCACATGAGCCTTGTTCAGCCTCTCACTGGAAGCAAACGAGGTGTCCAGGAGCCGGTGTGGGGACAGGGGCGACACTGGAGAGTAGAGCACTTGTGGAGACTTTGGAGGCTGGCGGCTCACAAGCTGCGACAGGGACTCCGGGGGCAGGTGGGCCTGGTACCCGATCTCCAGAGGATCCGGCTTCTTCTTTTCAAATCTGCCCAGGGCTCCTGGGGTGACTATCTGGATGCCAGGTAGGTAGGGGCTGATGGCAGTTGGTCCTAGGAGCTGTGGCCCAGCCACGCCCTGAGCCTGCCCGTCCGGTTCTGTCTGGCAGGCCAGGCTCTCCCCGCGCCCAGTCTTTTCCGGTGCTGATATGTATCTGACGATCTCCACCTTTGGATCAGTGGCAGCTGTGATGTGGATGGCCGGAGAGACCCTGGGCAGCTGCTCGGGCTCGGTCTGTACAGAGCAGTCACTGATGGTCTGGATGCCCACGCTGCTCATGGCCCTCGCGGTAGTGGCGGCAGAGGATGAGGAGGCAGTGGCGTCATGCTTGCTGTCAGAGCCCGAGTCTGAGTGACGGGAAAGACGAGACCTGCGGCGGCGGACGGGTTGCTCCCATTCGGCATTGTCCTCGTCATCTGTCTGCACACTGCAGTCAGCACTGCGCCGCGTCCTGCGCCTACGGGTCAGAAGGTAGCGGCCCTCGCCCTCCTCCTCATCTGTCTGAACACTGCTGTCTGCAATTCTCCTGACCGTGCTGGGATCAGGTCCCGACTCTGCCTCACAGGCATCTCTCAGGCGTGGCATAGAGTGACGTTTCTTGATGCCACTACGGCCTGCCTCCCACTGCTCCTCAGTTTGCAGTGACATGTCCGAGGCGGAGCTGGGGAGGCCCCTGTGCAGCACGGGCTCACGAGGTTGCCCGGGCCCTTCGGTCCCTGCCACGGCAATGAAGGCTGTGTGGGTGAGCGGCGGCCAGTACTGGCCATTCTGGGCCAGCTCGGCAGCAGCTGGGGGAGGCCCTCGGCTAGGTGCCTCACAGGTTGCAGGAAAGGGGGCCTTCTGCCTCTGCTTCTGCTCCTCTAGCTGCTGCTGCAGCTGCTGCTGCAGCTGCTGGATCTGCTCTAGCTGCAGCCGCTGCTGGGCCAGTTGCTCACGCTGCAGTGCAAACTGAGCCTGGCGCTCTTCGTGCTGCTGCTGCAGCACGTGCTGCTTGATGGTCTGCAGCTCCTGCAGCTCTCGCTGCACAAGCAGCTGCTCCTCCTCACGGTGCCTCTGCAGCTCCACCCGCTCCCGCTCCAGCTGCTCCTGCAGCCGCAGCTGTCGCAGCTTTTCCAACTCTACCCGCTCCCGCTCCAGCTGCAGCAGCTGCTCCTGCTGCTTCCGCTGCCGGTCCTCCTGGGATGCCTCCTCCTTCTCCAGCGCAGGCCGGCCGGGGACTCCACTGCCACTCCCAGCAGCGGCCTCTCCTGCTGGCTTCTGGCCAGGTGGTGGTGGGGCCGGGGCCGGGGCCGGGGCCACTGGGGCTTCCTTGATGACAGCAGGGGCAGTTGTGGAAAGAGGTTCTTCACGAGCAGCCCCTGCTGGTAGCTCAGGCCTTGGCGGGCCTCCTGCCCCTGCGGCCTTGGCAGCAGCAGGCTTTCCCAAATAGACAGGTCCTTCAGCAGGCGGAACACTGGAAGCAATGGGGAATCTTGGTGCAGGGTAGCGGTATAACCCTGCTGGTCCAAGAGGGACCCGAGGAGCAATCATGGGCACACGGGTCAGGCTGGAAAGGGGCACAGCTGTGACTCCACCAGATGCATAAGGCCTGTACATGCCGCCACGCACCATGGGCCGCAGTACTGAGGCAGGCTGGGTGGTGATGGGCAGCGTTGCAGCAATTGGGGTATTGATAGTCGAGTAGATCATGCCATCAGCTGCACGCACTGTGGCCGTGGATGGGAGCAACTGTCTGACTGTTGTTCCTTGGCTTGCTGCAGCCCCATACTGAGCAAGGTTCCCAGGACTTGGTTGCCCTTCTGGGTAGGTGGGGTTGCCAAGGAGGCCAGGTCTAAGAGGCGCCAGACCTGGTGGAGCACTGAGTCCAGGCCCGTGCTGGGGCTGGTACTGCACAAGGTCAGGTCCACCACTCACACTGCCGCGCCGCCCGCCGTACTGGTCCATGGAGTTGAGGGCAGCACACATGCGGCTGATCTCTCGGGCTGTGGTGGCACTGTACTGGGCCAGGCTGGCCTCCTGAAAGCCAACTGCGTCTCCCCGTGGGCCATACCGGTGATCGGAATAGATGTTTGACACTGAGCTATAGCGCCGCATGGGAAGTGGGTGAGACAAAAGGTCCGTGGGGTGACGCAGGTCCGTGAACGAGCCATACTGTAAGCCCTGCCCTAAGTAGCGTCCGTCGGCAAAGCCGAGGCTGTACGAGTGCTTCAGCGAGCTGAGATCCACCGCCGAGTCTCTCCCGGGGCCCTGGAAGAGCTGCCCAATCCTCTGGGCGTGGTAGTTGAGGCCAGCTTCGGCCAGATTGGTGTCAGACATTGAGGAGTACAGCCTTCCAGGCAGGCCCTGCGGGTAGGACCTCTGTTCTTCATGGGGCCCAGGTCCTACTCCCCCCCGGAAGGTGAGGGGCTCTGGGGGCTCAGGGTCTCTGGGACTGTAGAAGGGGCCACTGCTTTGGCCAGGCAGGGTAGCATCTGTCACACTCTTGTCAGGTGCGCTAGGGGCAGGATGGAAGGTGCCGGTGCAGCTACTGCCAAAGGGAAACTTGTAGACCATGTCACAGCACGCCAGCTGGCTCTCAGGCCTCATTCCGGTGAGGTCCAGGGCACCCGCTGGTTCTTCTGGGAGCAGTGTAGTCACCGTGCCGGCTGTGCCCTCTCCCATCTGCACCACCACTGTGTGTGGCTTCCTGGTCCCCGGCAGAGCATGTGGCCGCAGCTCTGCAGGAGTAGCCCGGTGGGGTTCGGCACCAGGTTCTGGCACTAGTCCCGGCTTCAGGCTCACACTCTGGGCGGTACCCATCTGAGTGATCAGAATGTCCCTTCTGGCCAGAGGTGCTACCTGGTTGGGAAGGTTATACCTGGCAAACTTAGCCTCCCTGGGTCTTCCCCTGGGCCCGCCTCTGTACGGGGCTGTCTGGACGGCCTGCTCTACTTGCTTGACCTGGGCCAGGCACACAGGGCTACCTGAACCCTGGCCAAAGTCAAGGCGGCTCTGGAAAGGATCTCCATACACCACTGGTTGCTTTTGCTGAGCCATGAGCACAGATGAGGCCATGGTAATGCTCACTGTGGTAGCAGTGGCCAGGAAGGTGTGGGTCTGCTCTTGGGCATTGAGGTTAATGACTAGAGGCTGCACAGCGGTTGACTGGCGTCCTGGAACTGGATCCAGGGCAAGGCCATACTTCCTTGCTTCCACAGCAAGAGAGGTCAGATCCATACCCTGGTCGGTAAGGATAATGGGGGTGGGCTTGACGGCTGTGCGAAGGTCTACCACTGCAGTGCCTGGGGGCCTGGGGCCTGGCTCAACTCTAGATGTTCCAGGGACAGAGGAGATCCGGCATAACGAGATGTTCTCAGCGGGGAGGGTACCCCAGCCGTACAGTGCCAGGGGCCCATCTGCACCGGCACTGGGTGCTCGTGGGAAACCAGGGGGCCCGGCTGGTTCTGAGGGCATTTGAGATGCACTTGGAGGTGTTGTCTGGCTGTAGCTATGGGAGGTGGGCTGAGAGTCGGTGGGCGAGCACAGAGGCGAAGTAGACGCACTGGCGTGTACCATTCTGGTCTGGCTAGAAGCATCTGACGCCAGGGTGATGACCATGACAGGAGCCTCCTGGGAAGACTGCTGCCACACCAAGCGAGGAGTGCTAGGTCGGTGTGGTGTCTGCGTGCCTTGGGCTACCATGGGGGAGGGCGTGCCAGGGCTCCGTGGAATGTCAGAGGAAGGGGTTAGGCTTGGCGTCTGTGTAGAGAACTCTGCTGTGGCCCTTGGGCCCAGCTTGCCTGGGGAGAACGTGGGGCTCTCGGAGGGGGTCGATGGAGAGAGAGGTGGGCTAGAGCCTGTAAAGTAAGAATATCCCCGAGAAGGCTGCGGGGCACCAACCTCACCATCACCCCCACTCAGAGGCTTCTCTCTGGGGGCCCGCCCACTTCCAGGAGGGCCGCTGGGAGCATGAGGCAGCTCCTCCGTTTGAGACCCGTAGTTAGCAGTGGTTGGGGTCTGCCCATAGCTGTGAATTGTGGAAGACGTTGATGGGCTACGCTCAGAGCCAGCCGGGGAGGTTGGAGTCATATACCCTCGTGGGAGGCTCGTTGTGGTGGCTGGAGTCCCAGGACCCTGGGAGAAGGGCATGCCTACCTCCTTAGAGGCCACACTGGGGGAGACAGGAGAGCTATGTAGCTTGAGAGGATCCTGAGGCTCTCTTGCAAAATGCTGAGTGACTCGGACATCGGGAATAACTCGGCCCCCGCTGCTGTCTGAGGAGGCGGAAGTGGAAAAGGACACAGGGGCAGCAAGTTGGGTGGGGCTGGTCCCGGGGGTAAGTGGGCCACCATTTTGCTTCATCGGGTCCATGTATGCGCTCTCGGCATTCAGAAACTGCTTCTCCTTCTTTTTGTCCTCCGTGAAGGCCAGATCCCGCGAGGAGGCCTGCCGCATCCGGGCTATGCTCTGGGATGTCTGAAGGATCTCCTCGTACACTGCGGCTCCGAGGCCCGCGGGCGTGCCTTCTCCCGCAGGCTGAGCAGCCCTGCCGCCGTAGTCACGCTCTTGGGTGTCTTGATATTCAAAGGAGCCCTGGCTTCGGGGGCCTGTGGGCTGAGAGGGGCCACCGTGGGGTCCCCGGGCCCCTGCCACCTGGCCCTGCTGTCTCTGGAGCAGCTCGGCTTTTCTCATCATGTCCTCGTAGGCCTCCTCAGCACTCTTAAGGGGCCGTCCAGAACTGGGCGTGGCGGAACTGCCCGAAGGGGTCTCAGTTGGTGAGTAGAGAGACATGAAGGCCGGCAGGTTGTACTCGCTGCCCGATTTGTAGAGCCGCGTGGGGCCGCCATCCAGGGTCTCCGCCTCCGAGTCCAGGGAGGGCGAGGGGGAGTACTCGGAGCAGGAAGAGCGGTGCAGCTCCTCCATCTCCGCCGCCTGCCTCAGCTCCTCTGTAGGGGACGCATCTTCAATGGGTGACAGGTTACTGGGTGGTGTCTTGGAGCGCTCACGCCTCCGCTGAGCCCGAAGCTCTTCCTTGTCCCGCCGGGTCTTGCGGGCTGTGCTTCGGATTCGCTGCTGCTCCACCTCCCGCATCTTCTCCTGCTCACGCAGCAGCTCCTCCTCTTCCCGCAGCTCCTCCTCCTCCGAAGAGTCCTCGATGGTGGGCAGCAGGGGCCCGTGGGACCGGTGCCGGGCCTTGCGCTGCTGCTTGGCTTCTTCTAGCCGCTGCCGGCGGCTGGGGCTGCTGTCACTGTCCTCCTCCAGTGAAGACAGGGAGGTGGGTGAGGTGCCAGATGTATAGCTAGGCGTGGAAGCGGGCAGCGTAGAGGAGTGCTCCCCTCGAGAGCGGTCTTCAGGCGAGCCTGTAAGGCTCTCCATCTCCAGCTCAGGCTCCCGGTCCAGGCTGGGATCCGGGCCTTGGCCCAGGTCTAGCTCATGACCGTAGCTACCTGTGCTGTTGAGCTCAATGGTTTTAAAGCGTCGGAGACCTCCCTGAAGGGCCCCGCTGCCATCGGTGGGCTCTGCTGGGCCTGCCTCAGACAGGAGTTCCTCGTAGCCTGTGGTGGCATTATGGGGTAGGCGTCTCTTGGGCGGCGCTGCTGATTCTTGGCTAGATTCCGGTCTGGGCCTCGCACTTGCCTTTTGGGCACTGTGTTTGGCCGGGCCTCGCCCGGAGACAGTGGTGTCGTCTTCCTCCAAGTTGTCTTCCTCAGCACTCATTTCTAGGATCTGCCGCCGCATGAACTCTTCATCGGTCATGTCTGCCCGGGCTGGGGGCTGAGGTGGAAGGGGAGACAAGCCGCCTTCACTGCTGTCTTCCACGTAGTCATGCCTCAGCTGGCTGCCAAAGTCATCTGAAGACTCAGCCGTGTCTTGCTGTTCCCTCTGACGCCCCCATGCCAGGGAGTCATCCTCCTCTAGAATGTCCCCCAGCTCCTCATCTGAGTCGAAGGCCTCGGGCATGATGGACAGGGAGTGGGGACGCCGTTTCTGGTCTTCAACAGCACTGCTGTGAGGTGGCTTGCTCCACTCCGCACTGGGAGCCACGGCCTGAGCCTCCAGTGAAGGGCGCAGACTACTGCCCACTTTGTGGAGCTCGGAGGGGCTGGGTGGGCGTGGGCCTGTCACCCCCGCACTGTCCAGCTGCTCCACTTCTTGCTGTACAACACCTGTGATCTCGCTCTGAGAGCTGGAGACACCGTCGGAGGAGTAGCCTGTGTCACTGAGGCTCTGTGGGCTGCGAGACAGATCCTGAGAGTAAGGCTTGGGGACAGGTTCCTGCGGAGGGAAAAAGCAGGTGTTTACTCTTAACCTTCTCTGTCAATCCCAGGGACCAAGGGAAGGGGCCCTCCATGTCCCAAGGGCATGTCCATGTCCTCTCTGGCCACAAATAACTTACAGACTTCACAGCAAGATCTAGATCTTCAAAGGGAAGCTTTACTAGGTCAAAGAGTCGGAGAGCAGCAAAATGGCAGACACAAGGCATGTCTCCATCTCACAGACTCCAAGCCAGCCGATCTTCCTTGGTTGGTTGTTGTTATTTTTTTGAGACAGGGTTTCTCTACAGAGCCCTGGCTATCCTAGAACTCACCATGTAGACCAGGCTATCCTTGAACTCACAAAAATCTGACTGCCTCTGCCTCCAAAGAGCTGGAACTAAAGGAGTGTGCCATCACTTTGGTGAGCTACTGAAATTTAATCTAGACCCTCTTTCAACTGGGGTGTCTCTGTGACCCCAGTGGATCTGTTTTAGGCTTACATCCTGAGCCCATCCTCAGACAATCTCACCTGAAAGCTAGGATCCTGGGAAATTAAATAGAACTGACCTCAGCCTCCCCACTCTTGGGAGCTTCTGGAACGGGCTTGACGACCGGGGTGGCAGGCTCAGTCCTCTTCACCCCACTTTTTGCTTTCGGAGTCCCAGGAGGCACAGTAGTCTCTGGAAGTGGTTTCGGCACAGGCTCAGTTTTAGCAGGGATCGCTGTCTTCTTTTCCTGGGCGCTGCTAGAGGTCTTGCTGGGTTCAGAAGCCCTGAGAGGCTTGGCCTGAGGACTGGCCTTGGTGGTCTGAGGGCTGGCCTTGGTGGCCTGAGGGCTGGCCTTGGTGGCCTGAGGGCTGGCCTTGGCAGGCAGGGAGCCTGAGGGCTGGCCCAGCCCCTGTGGCCCTTTCTGCTTCAGAGGGGCTGCTCCAGCTGCTCGGTGAGGGACCCCTGCAGGAGGCTGCTGTGGGGTGGGCAGAGGCGGGGGGGCCGGCCCCCCCAAGCTGCCTTCCAGCAGCCGTTTGGTTTGGCAGTTCAGACAGAGCCACTCTGTTTTCTGTAAGGAAACAGGAGGGAGGTTCATGAAAATCACAGAGTATTTTGATCATTCTCCAAAACCTTAGGGAGGAGACAGACCTCACTCTTGGTAGACTGAACCCAGAGCAAACCCTGCACCATTTAGACACACACTGTATGTAGTGCTGAGCCATTCCCCCCAGCCTAAGAAAGTCTTTCAGAATAGGATACCAAAGGCATAAACAGAAAAGACTGACAGGTATATTCCCCCCCCCCAATTATAAACTTTTCAGGAGCATATATAAAATCAAAATGCAAATAACAAGGTAAGAAGAAAGTCTTCTTCTTAACCCATAGAGAAAATTTCACTGGGCTAGAAAAGGAAGACAATTAAGAGGGAGAGGAAACCACAACATTTACAAAGACTTGGGATGAAACACAGGGAAGCCAGGGCCCCAACCTCAAGGATTAAATTGCAATTCAGGGGCTGTATGGGGTCCAGCAGCCAAGATGCCCTGTAGAACAGGAGGAATGCATTCAGAGAGAGAGAGAGAGAGAGAGAGAGAGAGAGAGAGGTCCTAGAGGCCCTGGCCCTGGCTCCTGGTTCTGGGGTCTGATACTATCCTGCCATTTCCTTCCTGAGGTAAGGGCTATGCTCAGCTGGGGCAAACTCCTGGGGCCAGGAAAGACTAGCTGGGGAAAGCCCTGTTTGGAGTCAGCACTGAGAAGTCTACTTTGCTTACACGTTCAGCCAAGTCTTCTTGTCTAGGGCTAGGAACGACCACCACAGAAAGGACTCCTCCTGTGCCCAGGGCTCTGACTTGCCATCTGATAGGGAGCTATGCACCCAGAGCCCGGCTCCTTCCAGACCTGAGGTGGCATCCCTGTTTGCCATCAGCTCTTAAAAGTCACCCACAGCTTCCAGACCAGGGCAGAAGGCTGGAGACACGGTCATGATGACGATGGCACACAGGGACCAGTACTGCTGTAGTTTGAATGTGAACTGTTCCTACAAAGGCTTGTGTGTTTGAATACTTGGTCCGTAGCTGGTAGTGCTGCCTGGGGGGTTGTGGAACCTTTGGCCATGGATCCTAAGAAGCAGTAATGGGTTGCTGGGGGAAGGACTTTGAAGGTGATACCTACTTCCGGTTCTGGCTTCGATTCTCTGCTTCCTGATCTGGTAAGATGTGAATAAGCTGTGCCTCACGCCTCCATTGCCACAGTCAGTGCCACCCCAGATACCATGGCCCCCTGGCTCTCCACACCTCTAAAGTGTGAGCCCCCAAAAAACTTTGCCTCCTTTAAGTTCTTTCTGTCTGGAATTTGGTCACTACAATGAGAAGTGACTGATATAGGCTCTCCTTGGAACCCATAGCCCCAAACAAGCCATGGTAAAGATGACAAAGGAATCAGCGGGAAGTCCTCAGACTATTAGAAACCAATTCTTCAAATCCCAACTGGCTGCACAAGGGTGGGACTTGGACATCCCTGGTCCCTGAGTGGGGGGATTCTAGACCCCCAGCAGATCTAGCCGGACAGGGGTATGTCTGCCTTGGCTACATGAGGTGATGGGAAATGAGGGTGACAGCCCAGAACAGGACCCTACTGACTGCTCAGTGCACTCTTGCCCTTGGGGTTCCCAACTTCAGCACCTCTTCCTTTGTGCTGCTGCGCTCCTGGGTGCTTAGACACGGGCTCCTCCCAGTCGCTGTGCCATGAGACGGGCCATTACGAGAACCACAGTCACAGAGCCAAGGCATAGGACCAAATGGTGTCCTGTTGCTTTTGCTGCCTCAGACAAACCTCTGAACAACCTCTGGTCTGCTGAACCCATGCCAGAAGCAGCAATCTAAAAGATAGTGAGGGTGCCCTGGAGGGGCAACATGGGCAAAGGCAGATCCGGAGTCCTGCGGAGGCCTGCTTATCTGTGCCCGCAAGTAGGCACGCTGCCGGCGGTCACAGGCTAGCCGGGCTTTGCTCCCTCACAGTTTTTCATGGAGGCAGCTGGGTTTCAGAAAGGCTTCCTGGTGGCTCTCTTGCTACGATTTGTAGGCAGTGAGAAAGGGCAGGCTGGGGAGAAGGCGGTGTGTGAAGGAAGAGCTAAAAATAAGCACTTGACCTGGCTGCTGGAGGCCCTTCCCAGCCCTCTGGGAGCAGGAGAAGTGTACTGGCCCCGAGGCTGGGAGGGGTGGGGCTGGAGGACTGCCCAAAGCAAAACCTCCTCCTGGGCGTGGGTGAAAGGCAGGCCAGGCTGAACGCCCGCACCTCGGAGTCTGAGCTCAGCTGTCGAGGTACCAACGCCTTCATTCCATCTACCTTCATCTCAGCCCCACCCCAGTGTGCCCCCACCTCCACCCCTGAGCCTTCCGTTCCTGGATTGTCCACTCATTCATTCTCTTACTTCATTCATTCACCCTTGCTAAGCCTCGCCCAGCCCCCGCAGTGAGAGGCTGTTTGTCTGTCTGTCCCTTTTGCTTGGCTCTTTGGTAAGCAGCCAGAGAAAGGACAACAGTGAGACTGCTGACCACCTCTGCCTTGTCCCTGTTAGTCCTTTTGGGGACAGGAAGATACAGATCTCCCAAGAACAATCATCAGCTCCAGTTGGGAGATGTAAAGGTGCGTACAGAGGAGCTCAGTGGTTCAAGGCGGCATTTCTGCACACGTATCCGAGCACAGCATCTTACCTGGTTCTCATGGAAACCAAAGATGATCACTAGAGCTTCCAATCCACACAGAAGGGGATGGAAGTTAAGGGGGGACAGTATGGGGAAACCCCAAAGCATGTGAGAACTATGGTCTCTGAGCCACCGGCCAGTGAGGACTAGGAGACCTGGGTGGGGTTGTGTGAGATGTTGGGCATCCTCCCTAGATGGTCTGCCGCTGTCTGAATGAGGCCAGGGGCCTGTTCTCTGTATTTGTGGAGCTGCCTGTGTGCCAGTTCTTGCGACCCATCCTGATCTACAGCTCATGGCCAGCTACCTGGCTTTACACGCTGCTGGACCACAGGGTAGTGAGTAAGGACCCCAGCGGGAGCTCACTGTGGTGCCTCGTGCCTAAAATTTTGAAAGGCTGATACAAGAGAGTTGCTATGAGTTTGAGACCAGCCTTGGCTAAAAAGTGAGATTCTGTCTCACAGAACCAAATACCTCCCTCAAAAAACCAAACAAACAAATAAACAAAAAAAAAAACACACACACACACACACACAAAAGAAACCCAAAAAGGTAAAGAGTCAGACACTGGGCCACAGGCATGGCCAGGCCAGCCTCATTGCTGCTGGTCTTTTATAATTGTATAATGCCCATGCCACCCATGACCCTGGATAGACCCAAACTCCTCCTTTCTTCCTCCTCTAAGGAGAGCCCTACCCAGTGTGTCCAGTGTGCTCCCTGGAAGCTGAGATGTGCTCCTCTCATGCCCTAGCACCAAGTGTGTTCATCCCCCGTGCAGTACTCCTCGGGGACCCCAGAGCCTGGACTGGCCACAATCTCGCTGTGAGGAATCTTCCTCCCCTCATGGAACACCTTGGTTCCAGTGTTCTGACTGGAGGATTGGCTGTTGTAAGGACTTACACACCTACCTGAGGTACAGCAGCTCACATGGACACCTAAGAGAATTAGTTCCCATTCCACATGGGACGAGATAGGGGCCTGAGTTGCCACCCCAGAGGCAGCCTGGGGTAAAGCAGGAGGCAGCTGTTAGCCTTGCGCCCAGGGCCCACCCAGTAGCCTCTGTTCACAAGCCCAGTCCAGCCCCAGTGTCATAGGGGCAAGGCCATTTGCTTAGGGAAGCCTAGCATCTCAAGGGCACAGCTGAAATTTTGTCAGTGATAATAAGAAACTGGTGATATTACTGTAACAATTCCATTAATTTCTTCACACCATTGTACTGCAAGTCAATTAGAAAGTAGCCCAGAAGGTACTATTATCTTTCTAGAAGATGAATAGGTTAAAAATGTTGGATTCAGCCCTTTTAATTATGAAATGACTCATTAAACAGCACTTTCTTCTGAGGAAGTTTCAAGTAAAAGTTGGTTCAACTACAGTGATTCTTACGTGGTATTCTCTGGACTCAATCTAGAAGGAAGGAAAAGCTTTTTCTAGCTGCACATTTTGAGGAAAATGGCCAGCCTGTCGGTCTAGCCTCAGATAAACCCCAATAGGTCTACTAGACAACATGGAGAGTTGAGTCTCTTTCTCGTGTACACGGATACGGAGGTCTGCCTTACACTGTGTACGGACACTGCTCAGTCACACTGAACCTCCAACTGGCCTGAGCCCTCTCCAACCCCCCTGACCTGGAGAGAGACCAGCATGTAGCGTCTGTACCTCACTCCTAAGGCACGGTGACTCTCTTGGCACCTGTGACTTGACTCTAACCAAGAAGTGAAAAATAGGTCACAGGGAAGCACAAAGTTGCTCAGAACAACAAGTGGCCATTCCCTGGGGTGAGATCAAAGAATGCCCGTGGCCTAGTTAGAGACCTCGGTGAAGCAATGCTGGGGGGGAGGGGGGAGGGGGTCACACCATGCAACAGCTCTTCCCCACCTGCCATGCATAAGACGCAAGGCAGGCAAACCTGCTGGGAGTTTTAATAAGTGTTTGGTTATTTTGGGGCTGGAAGGAAAAGGAAGCAGAGGGTGAGGCGGGGGTGGGGGTGGGGCTAGAGTTATAGCCACTGGGTGGAGAGCAGAGACCAGGTTCTTGTAGCAGCAAGACGTGGGGCTGTGGGTGCTCAGTCTGTGGAGTGGATGCTGAGCCGACAGGACTTGCGGATGACTCTGGGCTGCTGGCTTGTGTCCTTAGTGAGGGATGCTAGGAAGACCTCATAGGAAGGGGCATCGTGACTGCTGGTCCACATCTTCCTCAGAGCAGCCATGGCCCTTCTGAGGACAGCGGCTTCGATGGAGCTATTGAAAGAAAAGGGCTGGGGCTGGGGCTGGGGTGTAGCCTTCTTGACTACTGTTCAAGGCAGAAAGGTGGGTGGTCTGACCTTGGGAAAGAGCTAGGGCCAGTACTCCGTGAGCCATATGTTCAGGACCATGGAACCTATGGACGAGGACTCTGAAGGCAAGGACTGAACTGGCCAAGGAGATAGCTCGGGGTGAACATGAGGCGGCAGGGCATGGGAGTGGGTAATGCTGCCTGCTGAGAGGCCGAAGGCCCAGAGTCCAGGGAGGCCAGAACCCAGCCAGTAGAGAGGAGCCTAGATTAGAATCAGTTGGGTCACCTGAGTCACCACGTGACTGGAACTTTTGTTTGGGCTGACTCAGCATGCCCTGCGGCCTGCCCCAGAGGCTGCCAAAGGGAACTGTCAAGAACATTTATGCTCCTGGGTAGACAGTGTCTCTTCCCTCGATGTAATCCTGCTTAATGGGGAAAATGGCCTGAAATGTCTCTTGGGGATACGGGGCTTCCAAACTAGGTTAGCTCCAGTCCGCCAGGGCTCATGGTCCTTCAGCGTCAGAACACCTTATGTGACCAGCAGTGAGTTTACATCTACAGGTGTCTTGGCAAAACAGGCTCTGGGGAGTCCTTGATAGACCCTCCCCCAACTGCTGGCTAGGCCAAATGTCCTCCAACAAACCACTGACCCTACGGCTTGCACAGGCCTCGTGGGTTTCACATAAAGAGGCCATTCATCTTACTCAGGGCTACTCCTCCCGGATGTTGGAAAATATGGCCTGTGGTGGTCAAGTAGTTTTCTTAGCCACACTAGGCTTGACTCTTAAGGAGACCTTTGCCCAGGAAGTCAGGAGAAGGTGGTATAGACACAGTGGTAACTCCATCTCCCTCTTGTCCCACCTTGGACTAGTGGTGGCTTGTGTCCCCCATCTCATTAGCCATGCATGGCTCAACTGAACATCACACATGGCTTAGTGGCTGCCCACAAGCTGGTCTTCGGCCCAGTAATCTGACATGACACATATCCTCTGGCTATGATGAGCTGATCAGATCAAAGCTTAGACATGCCAAAGGTAGCCATGGCAAAGTCACATGACTGGTCCTGGGCCAGAGAAGGAAGTAACAGGATTGGGGCATGAGCAGACACAGTCACAAGCCCAGGGTCCAGTTCTGCTTGGGTTCCTCTGTCTTTCAGGCCTTTCAGGGGACTCCCAGCTTGACAAGAACACGAGCCTAACACCAGGTCTCTCTTTCCCTTTTACTTGGCTCTGCCCAGGTCCCAGTCCACATTCCTGGAGCAGGAAAGAGTATCTCCAACCCTAGCTTTCCCTCAAACTTTCCAGTGTGTGGGAGGGGAGTCTTTCTGAGTATCCTATCAGAATGGAAAGAGCTCAGGCCTACCCAGGGGAAAACATGATGAGGAAAGGCCAGGACTTTGACAAGTTAACATGTACACTCATGACCTTAAGAGAGAGGACTGAGATCAGACACCAGCTGGTGGGCTTGGAGCCTGGATGCCAGGGCAGAGCCTACCTGACTGTGAGAAGGCCTCAGCCGGCAGGGTGTTAGACCTAGCCTTCAGACACACGGCCCTTCACTCCCTACTTATGTGAGAATCACAGACCCAGAGAAGGATGGGACCTCAGGATGAGGTTGGCATCATTCATCAAGGCCACGCTCTCAGGAGCTAGAAATGGCCTTAGGAGTTAAGGCCTCCTAAGCCAGGCCTCAGCCACACAGCTCTGGCCAGCCAGTGAGAACCGGTAGTGACCATTACCCCCACCTACTGCAACGGTTCTGAGTAGGAGGCAGGAAGTGGATTATAACCCTTCTGTAGCATTTGCTGTACCGTGGCCCTTGGACTGCTGCAGCCCCGGCTCTCGGTGCCTGTCCTGGTTCCCTTGTCCCTCCTTTCCCAATATTCCCCGCGTCCTCCACAAAGTTCAAAGACATATGCCTGTCCCCGCACTCTTACCTCCACCAGGTGGGGCGTTGGGTTGAACCCACACAGGTTGCACACCTGGAGCTTGCAGGCAGTGCAGGTATTGTAGTTGGCTGGGCCCCTGCCACCCACGTTGAGCTCGGCTTGGCACAGTGGGCAGGCGGCCCTTTCCTTCGGCATGGTCTTTGGCTTGGCAGCAGCCTTGGATGCTGCCTGGTGTTCCGCTCTGCCTGGCTTTGGACTGGCGGTTGCTCCAGTTTTTGCCAGGGCTCCAGGCCCTGATCCAGGACCTGTTCTAGCCCCAGGCTCGGTTTTGGCTCCAGGTGTTGGCCCAGGCCCAGGCCCTGAGCCTGGGGGTCTTGGACCAGCCTCTTTGCTGGCATCACTGAAGACAATCTTGGGTGGCCCCTTGCTGGGGGAAGGCTGGCCCTGGGTGTCAGCCTCTGGCTGCACAGACATAAGGGTGCTCGCCTGTGTCAGCAGTGATGCTCCAAGGCCGAAGAGCTTCCCGGTGAGGCCCTCCTGGGTCTGTTCACCAGCACCAAGCCCAGAGGGCACTGTGGTGGCACTTTTGCCCTGGACCTCTCCTCCGGGTGGCCTGGGCTCAGCTGTGGAAGGCTTGGTGGAGACAGGGGGCTGAGGAGACACCCTCCCCACCTCTGGAGGGGCAGTCGCCTGGGTAGGCCCAGGCACTGAGGTGGCCCTGGCTGCGTCAGCCTGGCGGGGACCAGACTGTGTGGACCCTGGGCCCCGAGGAGATCTCTCTTGCTCTGGCTTCCCCAGAGGCTGTTTGGCTGGGGAGTGGGCAGGAGACAGGGCCGGGGAGTGTAGCTGCTGCTGACTCTTGGACCGAGGCGCAGTGGTCATGTCCATTCCCAGGGCCCTCTGCATCTGACAGTTCAAACAGAGCCATTCCTTCACCTGTGGGAGGAGACAGCCGTCAGCAGAATGGTCAGGGTCAGAGTGCACAGGGCGCAGGTTGCTGCAGGGATGGACGGTTCCCGAAGTCAGACAGACAGACAGACAGACAGACAGACAGACAGACAGACAGACAGGCCCACACTCACTCCCGCATGCACACACACAAACACCATGCATAATTACAAGCGAAGATCGATGCATGAGAGAGGAAAGCATAAGAAATAAAAAGAAGCCCTTGTATTCTCATGGAAGGGGCAGATACCCAAGGAAAATTCTCCAGGGCAGAGTCAGTGAGAAGCGCAGATGAGACATGAGTGATTTAAGACTTTGGGTTGTCTTTGAATTCGGGGATTCTGCTATTTCTTGTTTTATGGTGTCCTTGGTCAAACCCAGGGCCACATGCACGCTAGGCGAGCGCCACACCTCCAACCACAGGACAAGGAAATTGGTACACTAATGGGTCAATCAATATACTGGTTGATGTTCATGTTACAAACTTGTAGCTCCCCTTTGGCATGAACCTGTACAGGGATGGATGTGTGACCATGTCGCAGGCCAGGTCTGAGTCTTCCATGTTGCCTGTGTACTCAAAGAATAACAGAACAGAATTTCCAGTCTCATAAGTAGATACTACCTTTTCTTGCCAAATGAAACCACATATAAATCAGAGCATACCACCCACAGACTCACACCCCTCTAAGGGCTTCCCAGCATCCTAAGGAAGCCCTTCCCCATGACCTCACCAGCCACCCCAGCCTTGTTTTCTACTTGGCTTCTTTCCCTGTCATCTTCCCTTGATTGTCCTATCCTTGACACACCGGATCTCTTGCTATGCTGAGTGATCCTCAAAGCTCATGAGGTCCCCAAGGCTGCAATGGGTCTCTGCTGTTATGGGGTGTCTTGTCAGGTGAGGAGCCTGAGCTCAGGCATCCTGTCCCAGCAGCCCAAGAACAGCACCCCAAGATAGGGGAAATATCATATTGTGGTGAGCACCGCCTTGTGCCAAGCACCCTGGAGGGCATGTTCAGAGGTATTTGTCCTCACGGCAGACGAAACAAAGGCTGAAATGAGTTAGCAGTGTGCTCTTGTGGTCACTAGGCCAGAAACTATAGCTCCTGACAAGAGCAGCCTTGGCAGCCCCATTTAACTCCTGATTCCCGGACTGGGCAGCCTGGAGCCCAGTGCCTGCTAGTCTCACCTCTCTGATGGCCACTCAGCATTGTATAGGCCAAGTTCAGAGTCTAGAATCCATCCCTGCAGATACTAGAATCTCCGTCTCCCCAGAAGACCAAACCCAGCTCTAGAGTCTAAGAATAGCGAGGTCAGGCAGGGCAGCAGAGCCCCAGCTGAAAGCTGTTACCCACCCTGTGCTTTTGAAAATCACAGTGGAGCTTCGTTCACCTGGGAGAAACTTTCAGTCCCTGGTTCCCTCCCAGAAAGTTCATTTTAGGTGGGGAGGGGCTCATCAAAGAGAAATTTTAGGGGCAGGTTGCTTCTACTCCTCTGATGATGGACTTTACAGGGGGATTTGTGTTCTGGCCTGGAGTGGCAGCCACCAGGCCTAGGCCACACCCAATGTTCCAGTCCTGTTATGCACCTATGGTAAGACTTCCTGGGATCTAGGAGGTAACTTCCCTGACTTGGGACTTCACGGTGACCCTTCCTTGGGTCTGGACAGAGCTAAACAGAGGCAATTGTTAAAAACAAAACAAAACAAACAAACAAAACCCCCAAACCTGTGCTCAGTACCAGCACCTTCCTTTCCCAGCCCCTATCACCAAGGCTGTGCCATAGGCATCTCACCTAAAATAGAACCTCTTGAAGAAATGGCTGAAACCCCCCTCAGTGACTCATTTGCCAGATGGATGCAGCTATTTCTATCCAGTCTTTTCCAGACGGCGGAGAGGAGCCTTGACCGTGTCCTCCCCGAGTCTCTCCCGGCCTCAGGCTTAGGCACATAAAACCTTGTTCATGAGGCCTCCCAAGGAGGACCCTGCAGGTGGGGCTCTCTGTAACCTGGTAAGACTTTCTTTTCTACCTCCTGCCAGGTCCCAGGGGCTGCTGGGAAAGACCTATCTGAGCCTCTCCTTCCTTCTCCAAGGTCCCCACCATGGCATGCTATGGGACTAGAGACAGAAATGACAGCTGTGCACCCTGCCCACCTGTCCACGAGGGTACACAGGGGCAATGCTGTGGGAGACACGCTGGCCTCAAGACCAGTGGCCATTGCAGCCTTCCTTAGCTGCATATTGTGATTCCTCATCAGGAGGCTGAGCCCAAGAGATGCCTGTGACTCTTAGGTACCCTCTAAGCCGTCCACTAGAATTAGAGGGAGTAATTCTTCTACTAGTATGACAGGAAACCCCTTAGGGTCCTGCTGTCCTGACCAGGCACTTGCCCAGGTGATGTGCACATCACATGCCTCATGTTCCCAGAGCCAAGAGTAGAGCTGGAGATGCCTTCCTGGGCTGCCCTAAGGTAGAGGACACTAACTCATCAATTTGACACTTCTTTCCAGCAGGGGAGCCCGCCCACCATCTCAGAAGGTCGGCAGGACCCTCCACGCATTCCCCAAACCCGAGCCTGGCGAGTGCCTGGAGACGGTAAAGAGAAGGCTCAGAGGGCTCTGCAGGGTCAAGATAGTGCGGGCTGGCGAGGGGAGCAGAGGCTGCAGGCGCCTGACTTTCCACAGCTTGCCCACTCCGCCAGGAGCATGCTGGGATCTGCAGAGGCGTGGCCCTATGTGCTCCCTGGCTCCAAGAGAGCTTCATCTGGAAGAAAGAGTCTCCCACCTGCTCCTTTACGCAAACCGTTCAGTGTGCAGAGTAGCAAAGAAGCCTCCCAAGACCAGGAGACCAGGCGGCAGGTTCTGTGGACCCTGAGTTGAGTAAGAAGGTTCTGAGTGATCTGTTTGCAACAGCCACTCCCTGCTGTGCCCGTACTGGTTTCTGGGGCAGCAAGGGAAAGTAGAGGTATATTCCCTGAGAAAGGCTTTAACACAGTCCCTCCTGGCAAGGACCACAGTGACCTGAGACCTACCAGCGTATATAAGTCTCAGGTAGGGTCCAGGCATATTTGACACACCCGGCCTCACAGGATGGCTCCAGGGAAGAAGGCTGCCAGAAAGCTCTAAGGGCCCCAGAAGAAACAGGCTCTCTGGCTACTTCCCTCCATTAGGCTCTGTAGCAGAGAACAGGGCTTCAGATCTCCATCACTTAGCTCACCTTCCTGTGGAGAGCCACCTGCCTCTGAACCCTTACTGGAGAGTGGCATTCAGTGCCGGATCACTCGGCACTGACATCACGCCCGGTACTGAATTCATGCTTTCCATTTTAAACATCACAGAGGTGGCTTATAAATGAGACTCTCCTGCTGCTACCAAAGCCAGAGGTCCCTGGAATGACCCCATGCCAGTATGACTCCAGGCCTTTCTGGGCTGTGAGTCACTGGTCAGGTCTCATTAGGAGGTACAGCACTCCCATAACCCCTGTGAGCCCTAGACATCATGGAGAGGCCAGTGTCTGGGCTGGCCTAGACATTCACATAGCAATGGCGACCACTTGCCTTATCCTCTGCTGCCCATCCACCCACACTGTGCTTTGCCCATCTGCTGTGATCTCAGAGCACAACGGGGAAGAACATATGACCCAGTCAGACATGACGCGCAGAAGAGGCCTATGCCAACCCAGAGATCTGAGGAGGTCCCTGGGAGTATCCCCTAAATCTAAGAAAAGGGTCTGTGATGGCGGAGAATAGAGTTATTCCCTGAGGCTAGAAGGCCTCACTGGCCTAGCACTCCGAGAAGGCTCTGAAAGTTTCCCTTCCCTCCCAGGTCGATCTTAGGTCCCTTCCCTCTCTCCGCTCACTCCTCTCAGTCCCAGCGAGGCTGTACCCCTTGAACTTGCCTCAGCCTCTCCCTTTGAATCCCCAGGACCATTGGAGTTCACCCCCTGGCTTCACATCTCTCCTCTTGAATTTTGTTGGTTTCTAGGTGTCATCATCTTGTCTCTTCCTTATCAAAAGTCCGTGTCTCTTGCCCCCCAGACACCGCTGACCTGACTTTCACCGTAAATGCAGATGATCCACAGTCCCCATGGGCCTGACCCAGCTCTCCGAAGCTCACTGAATGGTACACTTAAACTCTGTAAATGTCATTATATGTATATTTTACCTAAAATAACCTACAGTAAATACCAAATCCTACTTAGCAGTGACAAGCCTGCTGACATGGCTGGTGTGAAGTGCACTATATCTGCAACACGGTTTGAAAATCAACAAAGGAATTAGTTGAATGGACAGATGACCAGACAGATGCATGGACAGGCAGACAGAAGGACAGAGATATGATAAAGTCAGGAGAAATCCAGGCATGGTGGTGCGTGTCTTTAATGCCAGCACTTGAGAGGCAGAGGCAGACAGACACCAGCCTGGTCTATAGAGTGGTTCCAGGACAGTCAGGACTACTTAGTGAGAGCCTGACTCAAATAGCCAAAAGGCCAAACCAGATCAAACCAGATCAAACCAGACCAAACCAAACCAAACCAACAAAACAAAACATAAAAACACAACCGCCCAAAACAAAACCCCAGGAGAGTCACAGGCTAATTAAAGATTTAGGTAACGGATCTGGGAGTTTTCCTTATTCCTGTGGGTTTAAATTTTCCCTTGATATAGTATTGAGGAAGACACTCTACTGTCACAGAGCAGAGCTCCTCCCAGGCTCTCCTGGTGTCTTTTAGGGTTGTAGGGTTTGCTTGTATATTCTGGATATATCAACTCCTTACTAGGTATATGTTTGGCAAATATTTTCTCTCAAACATCTTAAATTTTCATCCAGTCTGATCTGTTTTTCTTTCTGTTGACTGTGCCTTTGGTGTCTTAGATAAGAAACCATAGGCAAGTCCAAAGTTGGAAGGGTTTGTCTTGTATTTCCTCATAAGAGCTTCACAGCATCACCTTGTATGTGCGTCTCGTTCACTCTGGGTTAAGGATTATGCATGGCGGTTGCAAGGGCCCAGTTTTATTCTTTTGCCTATGGAGACCCAGGCTTCCCAGAATAATTTGGTTTTCTCCATTCAAAGTTCTTGTACCTCATAACAAACATCATTTTACCTTGAGCTGAGAGTGTAACTTAATAGCAGAATACTTAGTACCTAGTACCTAGGCCCTGGGTTGAATCCCAGAAAAACACACAGACAAAGACACAGACACAGACACACACACACACAGAGAGAGAGAGAGAGAGAGAGAGAGAGAGAGAGGAGGGAGAGGGATGGACGGACGGACAGACAGACAGACAGACACATATAATGTAAATGTATATATGAAATTTGGGAGATTTGGGGTTTGTTCTGTTGTTGTTGTGCTTCTGTTTTTTCTTTTCTTTTCTTTACACAGGATTTCTCTGTGTAATAGACCTGGTTGTCCTGGCAATAACTTTGTAGACCAGACTGGTCTTGAACTGAGAAATGCACTTGCCTCTGCCTGAAGAATGGTGAGATTAAAGATATGCATCATTGTGCCTAGCTTGATTTTATGTATTTATTTACATTTTTGAGACAGGGTCTCACTTTTTCTTGTTTAAAATATTTTTATTTTACTTTTACATGTGTGCATATGCACAGTACCCGTGGAGGCCAGAAGAGGGCATCGAATCTCCAGGAGCTGGAGTTACAGGCGGTTATGCCACCTGATAGGAGTGCTGGGTACTGAACTCTGGTCCTCTAGAAGAGCAGCAAGTGCTCTTAACCACAAAGCCATCTCTCTAGTCCCCTCCCACTTCGGGTTTTTTTTTTTTTTGGCAAGGTTGTTTTGATTATTCGAGGGTTTGTGTGTACCTATGTGGACATGTACCACAGTTTTTGTGTGGGGGCCGAAGTACAATTTGCAAGAACCAGTTTTCTTCTACCATGTAGATCCTGGGAGTTCATTGGGGTTGGCAGCAAGCACCTCACCCGCTGAGCCATCTCGTCACCCCTTTTCTTGGCCATCTTTACTCCACTGTCTTCATCCTGTTTCTTTTGACTTTATGTATAAAAATACAGGTCTTAGGGATAAACTGCATGTTTTACTCTGGATTACTTTCCCATTCGTGCTCAGTTGATGCCCAGCCCTCTTCTGTGCCTAGGGCCAGCACTCCATGCCTAATGGCTTTGGCCATGAAACAGCTCATGCTACAGCACTCTGTCTCTCCCGTGTCTCCAGTGGGTCTGCTCTCCATCCTACAGATCCAATTAAGGTCCTGTCTCCTGAAAACAGGCAGCTGGGGGCCATGTTCTAGCAACAGGACTGGCTGCCTACGAGCTCGTCGGAGCTTGGAGGACTTTTCCCCTATTGATTGAAAGGTTTTGTTGTCATTTTTTTTTTTAAATCAAGGGGGCTACCATAAGGCAAACTACCTGAGGACTAGGCACATGGCTAAGATCCCCCTTCCTACCTCAGCCTGCCTGGAGGCCCACTTCCACATTATTTAGGGTTAGAGGGAAGGGCTGCTGCCATCTCCTCCTGGCGGAGGACTCGTCTCAGGCCCTTATGACACCTGCGCCTCATTTGAATCTGGCCCAAGCAGCCGTGTGGTCAGGAGGGGGCAGAGGAAAGGGGGCAGGCTGCTGGCTAGGGCTGAGGGTTCTCGGCTGCTCATAGCACCACCCCCGGACCATCTGGTGCCCTGGCCCTTACTGGGAAGGAGTGGGATGCAGGCATTAGAGGGAGAGGCTTAGACCGTTACATTGACTCCCTTCCTTCTTTGCACAACCCACCTTGGGTAAGCATCTAAAACCAAGGCTTGCCATCGGGGTAAGGGTCAAGGGGGGGGGGCAGCAAGTTAAACACACGTGCCTCTGCCTCAGCAATGTCTAAACCTGGAATAGATAAGGTCCTGACCATACTCTCTCCTTCTTTAGTATTCTATTTAAATTTTCAAACAATTTTCTTTATTTATTCTGTGTGTCTCTGTGTGTGTATGTGTGCATATGTGTATCTGCCTCTGTGTGTCTCTGTGTGTGTATGTGTGTGCATGTGTGTCTGTCTCTGTGTGTGTGTCCGTCTGTGTGTGTGTATGTGTTTGTGTGTCTGTCTCTGTGTGTGTGTCTATTGTGTGTCTGTGTCTGTGTGTGTATGTGTGTCTGTCTCTGTGTGTGTCTGTCTGTATGTGTGTATGTGTGTATATATGTGTGTCTATGTGTGTGTGGCTGTGTGTGTATGTGTGTCTGCCTCTGTGTGTGTCTTGTCTGTATGTGTGTATGTACGTGTATCTGTCTGTGTGTATGTTTTTGTCTGTGTGTGTGTGTGTGTGTTTGTGTCTTGTCATGGCATGTGTTTGGAGATCAAACAACAAGTTCTGTCCTTCTACCGTCCTTCTACCGTGCAGATCCTAGGGGTTGAACTCAGGTTGTCAGGCTTGAATTGTCTTTACCTGCTGAGCCATCTCATCAGCGTGGTAATTTTCTCAAGTGGAGCTTTGAAGTGAATCTATCTCTGGGCCAGCTAGGGCAAAACAGAGAAACCCTGTCTGGGTGGGGATAGCAGCCCTCATGCCCCTGATAGGAGAAGAACCCGGCAGGCCCAGGCTGTAGCCACCTAGAGGAAGTGTTTTGGAAGAACTTGGCCTGACTGAAGCCTGGACCTGCCTGTGCTCTACCTTATGCTGTACTTGTTCCTGGGATATTGCTCGACGGTCACGGACACACTCACCTCTGGGAGGCCTGGGCCGGAATGTGCTTCAGGGGCTGCTCTCCGTGGGCCTAGAGGCTCTGAGGCATAAATGGCAAAGGCCCTGTTCATGTTCTCCTACAGCTCGCTAGGCCACTGGCTCCTCCACCTCACTTCTATGGCACTACCTGGCCATGCCTTGACTTCTCCCTCAGATGGTCAGAGTAGAGAGAGGCAATATGGTCTTCTTCCAATTGCAGATGATTGGAAAGGCTGCTGACCGGCCTGACTGGACCTGCAGCATTGGCAAAGCCACAGAGGTTGGTCCTTGGGCACCTGCTTCTAGGGAGAGACCAGGAGAAGCACTTCCCCACTGCCCACCCCAGCACTGAATGTTAGCATCTCTGGCCTCTGGCTACCAATGTGATATCAGATCAAGGGTTTCTTGTGTGTGGTAAAAACAGAACTCAGGCCAAAATGAAACCCTCTACATGGTCTTTTGGCACAGTTCCTAACAGGTGAAATCTTTGTCATTTTAAAAAAGATTTATTAGCCGGGCGGTGGTGGCGCACGTCTTTAATCCCAGCACTTGGGAAGCAGAGGCAGGAGGAGTTCTGAGTTTGAGGCCAGCCTGGTCTACAAAGTGAGTTCCAGGACAGCCAGGGCTACACAGAGAAACCCTGTCTCGAAAAACCAAAAAAAAAAAAAAAAAGATTTATGTTTTCCTTCTATGTACTTCAGTGCATCATGTATATGCAATACCCACGATGGCCAGAAGAGGGCATCAGATTCCCTAGGAACTGGAATTATAGATGGTTGTGAGCTGCCTTGTGGGTACTTGGGAACTGAACTCAGGTCCTCTGCTCTTGTGTTAAGTAGAAAGTGCTCTTAACTGTTAAACCATCTCTCCAGTCTTCAGGCAAAATTCTTTTTGTTTGTTTGTTTGTTTGTTTGTTTGTGTTTTTGTGACAGGGTTTCTCTGTGTAGCCCTGGCTGTCCTGGAACTCACTCTGTAGACCAGGCTGGCCTCAAACTCATAAATCCACCTGCCTCTGCCTCCCAAGTGCTGGGATTAAAGGCATGCCTGGCCAGGTGAAATTCTTTACCTGCCCTGAACTGGAAAAAAAAAGAAAAATCCAAGACCTTCTTCGAGAGGAAGGACTAGCCTAGAATAGAAGTGGTTTCCCAGGACAGATTAAACACATGGTCGAGCGAAGCCGGTAGAGTTGTTTCCTCTTGATATTAAGGTGAGACCAAGGCTGTGGCTCTGCTCTCAGCACATGAGGAAGGACGATGGCACCCACGTGACCATTATGCTCTGCTTCTCCCCAGGGAACTGTGCTGAGGCTTAGCTTTCCTTGACAGGAATGCCCCAGCTCCAGCTCCAGGAAAGCAAAGATTCTGTCTGGAGGCCCCAGCAGGATAGACCGTCGCTGGGCATGGGCCCGTGGAACAGACTAAGATGGCGTTTTTCAAATGGGGAGCTGCAGAAAGGCAGCTCCACCCATGCTCTGTAGATGCAAGCCTGGGAAAGGCTGCCAACTTTCATCACTGTCTTAGAGCTCTGGATGCCCCAGGGATGCCAAAAGCTCATGCTGAAGGACCACTTGACTTGTCCAGCCCAGCATTGGTTTGAAGTATTTGGCCAAGAGGTTTGCTCTCCACAAAATACTGTCAATTTGCAGTAAGTTTGAGGCCTTCTTTCCTCCTGGCCCTGAGCCCCAGCTTCCACCCAGCACAACTAGGCAGATGGACTGAGTGTCTCCAGGTCCTCCTACTCTGCTGTTTTTCTAGGCACAGTCGAAGGCTGGCTCCCTTCCCATCTCTCTAAAGGTTCTGAGCTTGAAGGAGGCGGGAGACTAAGGCTGTGGCAAAGGGGTGCTGGGATACCCACCACGTGCAGTTCTCTCTTCTCACCCACCCCACCTAGGGCTACAGCACAAGTGAGCAGCTCATAGAGTAGGAAGCCCAGAGGGTTCACGATGAGGGGCCATCCACCAAGTCTTCCTGCTCCTGGGAGCCCAGGAGCTTGTGGCTTCTCGGTTGGTGGGATCAAACAGGTGAGCTTACCCTCTTTGGATCACACTGTTCCCAATATGGAACAGCTAACACTTACTTAACTGATCAGTGCAGGGAGGGGTCTGTTTCTAATCACAGATGCAGTAATCACGAGCGCGCACGCCTCCTCAGGAAGCCTCCACATTCCAGGAGCGGCTCCAAACGCACTGACTCATCGCCCCACACCAACAGCTCCTTCCTCGGAATCTCACACGTACCTCTCGCAAACCACACGTCCCACACCCACAGCACCTCACGTTGGCATATATAGACCCTGACCTGCTAACAGTTATTCTCACTTATCCCCCTCCCACACGGTCCAAACAGCTCCAGCTGCTGATGGATCCCAGTGGCTGCCGACGGTAGCTATTCTGCGTCCTGTCCAAGGCAGAGGCTTTTGGGGGGTGGTGGGGAGAAGCTGAGACTTCAATGGGTCACCCCGGAGGAAGATGAGGATGCCAGAAAACCTACTCATTGTATTTCAGAAGTATGGCTCTACCTTAGCTAACACATGGGAGCATCCAGCCTCTGGGTTACCAAAGAAGCCCCCAAGAGCTCTGTTAGGCATCCCACTCCAGCGCAGAGCGTCCTGAGCGAAGCCACGATGAAGATGTGTGTCCATGGTTCTTTGGGGCAAAAAGAGGCTAAATTCATGAAGACAGTCCTGTAGCCTAGTCCTCTGAGAAGAGGATGTGGATACCTTGTGAAGGCCTGGTCTCCACCACAAAACTGGGGACAACAGTTTAGTCCACCACCTTAGGCCCCCAGATAACTGGAAAGAAACCCAGAGAGGAGCTGTCCAGACCCCTGCTGGAAGGCAGATCCCTGGTCCTCTTATGGACATTCCTCTGCAGGTCTGCCAAGGAGAGAGGCAGGCCCAGAGCTTGGGAAGCTTGCCTCCCCCAAGAGGCATGCGTGTATGGTCATCTCTAATGGAGGAACCACTGGAAGAAGTTGTCCTTTTCTTTTGCCCTCTCCAAGGTGTAATTAAACCATTTTCTTTTTAAATTTCTATTCTGAAACTCTAAGTTTGTGGGTTGATTGGTTTTGTTTGTTTGGTTTTTTTTTTTTCAAGACAGGGTTTCTCTGTGTAGCCCTGGCTGTCCTGGAACTCACTCAGTAGACCAGGCTGACTTCAAACTCTGAGATCCTCCTGCCTCTGCCTCAAAATGCTGGGATTAAAGAAAGGCATGTGCCACCACCACCAGGTTAAAAGTATTTATTTTGCTTTTACAAGTGTGGGTGTTTTCCTGCCTGGATGTCTCTGTGCACTCTGTGCATGGGACTGGAGTTGCAGATGATTGCGAGCCATTTTGTGGGTTCTGGGAACTGGTCCCGAGTCCTCTGGAAGAACAGGTGGTGTTCTTAACAGCAGAGCCATTGCTCCAGCCCCTTCTAAGTTTTTAGGGTACAGGAATCTCTCAGGGGACTTGGGGCTTGACCTTGTCCTCTGATTCCACACCCCGCAGCCACTGCCACTATCCCTGTCATCAGGATTCATGGGCACCAGTGGGTAAGGGAGATAGCCATGATTGGGATTGGTAGAAGGAAGGGAAGGAAGCAGAGGAAAGATGCTGAGACAGTGGTCAGATGCAGGTGGCACACAGGTCCTTACCTGGGTGAGGTGAGGGTTGGGGTTGAACCCGCATTGGTTGCAGACCTTGTTGTGACACTGGGTGCAGGTATTGAAGTTTGGCTGGCTGGAGGTTGACGTGAGGTCCGATGTCTTGCATATTGGACACAGGGTGCTGCTAGGAAGAGGGGCAATCTGGGGGACGGAGTAGGGTGATGTGGGAGTGCTGCCTCTCTCCGGTGACACTGAGGGGGACCGTCCTGATCTCTGTGTCCTGCTGTCTACCTGCAGTGTCCTGCGGGGACCTTCGGCCTCCTGGCCTGCTGGGCCTTGGACCCTTGTCTCTCGGGGGCTCTCTCGGCCAGGAGCAGTAGCAGAAGCTTGCTTTGGGGTTGGAGAAGTTGCCCTCTGGCTACCCAGGGGCTCCTTGGGGTCCAGTTTCCGGGGAACACTGAAATGACATTTAAAATGGTTGTTAGAGACACATCTTACAGAAGTAACTTACATAGGTCCCTTCCAACATAGAGTGACCCCAGGCCCCATCAGTGTCCGTTCTCTTGCACAGTGACATCATCATGGTCACCATGTACTGTATCCTGTGCTTGAGCACAAGCTTCTTGGCAACAGGCCATATGGCAGATGGACATGACTGTCCTCTTTCACACTCTGAGAAAGAGCAGATTCTAGTCAGCGATCTAGTAGTGCATCTAATGTGGGTGGACTTCTTTGTTTGACAAAGGGTCTCATGTAGCCCAGGCTGGCCTTAAACTCACTCTGTAGCTAAAAATGACCCCAAATTTCTGATTCCCTGTCTCTACTTCTAAAGAACTGGGATTGCAGGTAGGCACCACTATACCCAATTTGTAAGTGCCAGGGCTCTGTGCATGTTAGGCAAGTATTCTACCAACTGAGCTACTCTCCTAGCCCTAGGACTGCACTTTTGAGCTTTATTTTTATTTATGCATGTTGGTGTTTTGCTTGTACGTGCATGTCTTTATGTGCAGGGAGTGCACATAAAGGCCCAAAGAGGGCACTGGATCTCCTTGTTGTGAGCAGCCATGTGGGTACTAGGAATCAAATCCATATCCTCTGGAAAAGCAGCCAGTGCTCTTAACAGATGTGGTGCTTTGAATAAGAACGGCCACATAGACTCATAAGTTTAAATACTTAGTCACCAGGGAGTAGCACCATTTGAAAGGATTAGAAGGATTTGGAGGTGTGACCTTGTTGGAGGAAGTGTGTCACTGAGGGTGGACTTTGAGGTTTCAAAAGCCCACGGCAAGCCCAGAGTGTGTGTTTCTCTCTCTCTCTCTCTCTGCCTGAAGATCAGGATGTTGCTCTCAGCTCCTTCTCCAGCACTTACCTCCATGTTGCCATGTGCCCAGCCATGATACTGGACTAACCTTTTGAAACTGTAAGCCAGCCCCAATCAAATGCTTTCTTTTATCATAGTTCTCATGGTCATGATATCCCTTCACAGCAAAACGAAGTGACTGAGTCAGATGAGCCATCTCCAGCTCGGGATTGCCCTCTTAAGAAGCCTCTAGGTGGAGGGGCTAGAGAGATGGTTCAGTGGTCAAGAGCACTGACTGCTCTTCTGAAGGTCCTGAGTTTAAATCCCAGCAACCACATGGTGGCTCACAGCCATCCATAATGAGATCTGACACCCTCTTCTGGTGTGTCTGAAGACAGCTACAGTGTACTTAGATATAATAATAAAATAAACTTTTTTTTTTTAAAGAAGAAGCCTCTAGGTAATACTGATGTCCTGCCCCGCCTACTGACTTCTGGAGACCCTGCAGCAAGCCTGGTGCCCAACCGAATCTAGGAAGGTGGGATGCAAGGTTATTCTTTTCATTGGAGTAAGGCTGGGTGGGGCTTTAAGTCTAACCCTTGAGAAAGCTCTGAAGGAGGCCCAATGTGCCTGGCATCATGTCCATCCCAGAATGATCTGTCTGCAGAGCTGGGTAGACCCATGAGGTAAAAGAAACATTCAGGCTAAAGTCCAATTCCCTGAGGTCCTTCTTTAGACCATCTTAAGATTGTTTCTGCTAATTTATGTCTTTTCCAGTGTAAAACAGGGTGAAGGAAAAAAAAGCCAAAGACCAAGTTTCCTGTTGCTTTCCAGAACATTCTAGACAGGCTTTGGTCTGTCTTCCTTGGGTGGCTGCTGAGAGTCACAGGACAAACCAGGTTTGCGGAGACACTGGAAAAGTTTCACTTCTGTAGCCCACGTTAGCCTCGAATTCATGGCTTTGCCTCCTACTATGATTATAGGTGTGAACTACAGAACCTGTGACCGGCTCAAAGTGACTTTGAACTCAATGTTGTATCATAAGTTAGTGGTTCCTTAGGAATGTTGTGCATACTGAGGGCCTGGCACAAACTGGCACAGACCCAGGAAAAGGCCTGTGCTTTGCACAGTGGCTATTCACTGGGCACACAAAAATGCACGGAAAGAAGTGTGAGTAGTTTGGTGAGCTCAGGAAGCAGGGCTCAATCAGTCAGCACGGCCGTCCAGTTACAGGCATTTCATAAGGAGTCTGCTTAGCCACTGACTCACAGATTAGCATCGGAGACATAGACTCTAACAACAGACTTCCTTCTTTCTGTCTGTCTTTCTTTCAGTTGTTCACACTGACATCTGTTCTAGGTCCTTTGATCTGTTTTTGATCCTACAGGCAGATCCAACCTTCGGTCTATGGGCAGCATGCAATAGCATTCAGCCGAGGAGAGTTATGAATTCAGCCCAACACAAAAGCGCTAGTTTATTTCAAACATTATGAGATTCCCATTTGTGAATGGAGGCGGGGGCACTCGACTCTTTGGTTCCTGACTGAATTTTTTTGATGGCAACATGATATGGCAATGATAAAGGGTGGGATGCACCTGAGGCTCTTAAGTTCCTACAAGGCAGGTCAAGTCTCCAGGTGCGCACGCGGTTACTCTTTACACATATACATATTTTATAAGTCTTCTTATATTCTTTATGAATACCTACTCAATATTTAATTAAAATGAATTTTTCAAAAAGCAAATCAGACAGGGATCTAATCCTCAGTCTAGATTAGAGATAGATGTGCAAACAAATCACTGCCAGACACACGGCCACGGTCACGAGGAAGGTGAGGAGACCTCTACACTAAAGGACAAGCCGCTCTCCCTGAGGTGGAAGGGCAGGCTAGACTTAAGGAAGGCTCAGAGCTGTCAGAGCATGCTCAGCACGGCGGAGGCAGGCACAAGAGTGTCACGTGCAAACCGTTATCCCTCCCACCACCTAGAACCGCTCCTGAGAGTCTTTGAATTACCTGAATTAGTTGGGAAGCTCAAACAGAATATGGGGAGGGCCAGGACAACAGGGCCTTTAAGGATTCCCAACAGAGGTGCATGTGGCCTCTGTGCCAGAGAGAGGATGATGGAGGTAGGGAATCCGGTGAGGAGGAGCCATAGCCCAGGAGACGATCTATAGAATCTGAGGGAGGAGTGATCCAACTAAAGACATCGCTGCTTCCCCCCCCCCACCCTGTGGGGGATACAGAGCAGGAAGCCAGTCAGGGCTGGGGAGTGCTCACCAAAACCGGAAGTTTGAATTTGGTTCTGTTGAAGGTTGGGGGCGGGGAGCAGGAGAAATCTTGAAATTTAGGTCTAGATATTTTTAGGTGAGAGAGTAAGTTCAGGTCACAGGCAATTCTCAGGAACAGAGGTCACCCGGAGAGCAGTGGCCCAGGAAGCACACAGGGTCCGACAGCATTTGTGGGCTCAGAGGAAAGCCCAGAAAAACAGACAGAAGAAAATGACCCCATATAGCTGGCCTTAGTGGCACGCATCTTTAATCCCAGCACTCTGGAGGCGGAGGCAGGTGGATCACTGTGAATTTGAGGCCAGCATGATCTACAGAGAGTTCCAGGACAGCCAGGGCTACAAAGTGAGACCTTATGTCAGAAAAGGGAAGGAAGGAAGGCTCCCCTACTGGAGAGCAGCCAACACTGGACGCGGGGAGGGCGGGAACAAGTCAAGCTGAGTCTATTCACCCGAGGCTGAGTTGCAGGAGAAAATGGCTGCACCTATGAAACCCATACACCATACCATGGGAGCCCAAGGTCTCCCCAAACCCAGTGCAGTTCTTCCTCCTGCTTAATTAAGGTGCCTCCATGAGGGAGCTCAAGAGTCATGACTGTCTGGGCACAGATCCCAAGACAACTCAAGTGGAAGGGACAGCCTGAGGACAGAGGAGGTAAGACCTCTAGGGGGCCTGCCTCCACATACAGACTTCTCCCCCAAAACGTGCTTGCTGGAAGCAAGGAAAAAGGAAGGGAGATGTCCACATGCAAGACCATCCTGTCCCATGAAGGACCTGACCTTTGGACACAGGACACCAGTGAAGCCCCCAAGCCTTAGGGAGCCTGCTTCTTGGGAAGTGCTGGGATGAGGGTAAAATGAAAGGTTGAAAAGCAGACACTTCCATAAAGAAACAAAGGCACAGCGGGTCAGGCTTCAAAGGGCAGAGATGAAGGGGCTGCTGGAAGCCAACAGGGGAAACTAAAAAGGCCCACTTTTATTTTTTTAAGATTTTTATTTTACATGTATGAGCTTTTAGTCTGCATGCATGTATATGTACCATGTGCATGACTGGTGCCCCAGAAGTCCAGAAGGAGTATCAGATCCCCTGGAACTGTAGTAAAGGGTGGTTGTAAGCCCATGTGTGGGTACTGGGAACAAAACCTGGGTCTTCTGCAAGAGTAGCAAGAGCTCTTAATCACTGAGCCATCCCTCCAGCTACAACAGATAAATGCATTTTTGAGATGGGAAAGAAAGGCCAAGGATATAGAAAACGCTCAATTTCTATCGGCTTCCCTTCCTTTCAACATTTAGGGCTGTTAACCACTCACAAATAATGGTAGCCCAGCCCTGTTTGCCAAGGCAGGAAGGAACCCTTGGCTCCCTTCAGGAAGGCTGCAAAGCCAACCAGACCTAAGAAGCACTGTGGCTTTCTGTCCATCCACACCACTATTAGGAGACACAACCCACAGTACGTTGGTCAGAGAGGCGAACAACTAATTTGTCTGAATGGCTGAAAAATGCTACAGACACCAGGTCACAGCGGGGTAACCTGGGATGGAGGTGGCTGCCTGCTGCATGGTGGGAAGCAGCCAGGGGCCGCTTTGGGTGTGGGGGTCAGCAAGGGCCTGCTAGCACTGGAGTCTACAGGAAAGAAATGCAGGTAGGAGTGGAGCCAGGGTGGAGACACAGGGAATCCATCTTGTGGGCTCTACATGGCTGCATCTAGAACATGCTTCCCACACCCCCCACCACCTCCTCCAGGTGAACATCTGACAGAGAAATGACTCAGATTAATAAGCCGTCTGTCTGTCAGGAGGGGAGGGACCTTAAGGACATTCTCTATAAGTCAGAGCAGCCGGAAGCTTCAAATAAGGCTTTCAAAAATTCATGGCTGACCTTTCAGTAATGGGCAATTAGAGCTGGACAAACACTGTGGGGGACCCCCACCTTTGAGGCCATCCAAGCGTTCTCTGGGCACACGGGCAGAGAAGCAGAGGCCGTGCATTGGTGGGCGCCAGGGTGCAGCTCCTGGACTCTGCAGTTCCTCCCTCAGGTGTGGGTTCGTTTCCACATAGGAAACACCTCCTTAGTCAGTCTGCAGGCCAGAGGTTTCCTGCACTCCTTTTGATCATGTGATCCTAACAATAATATGTTTTTGCATTCCCAACACATAAATATTTACCTACAATTAATGATAAAGCTGCCCCCTTACCATAGGAGGGTTTTAGAGAATGGTTGATAGAAAATCAACATTAAAAGGTCTGGGAATACAGCTCAGCCGATGGCTGTCATCTCAGTAATCTGGGGGTACAGGCAGGAAGATCTGAAGGTCAAGGTTACCCCTGGCTACATGGATGACTTGAGACTAGCCTGGGCTAGAAAAATGAGGGGACATAAATAGTGTTCATTTTTTTCTACTTTGTTCCACCTCCTACCAAACATGTGCCCTAGTTTAGAAGCCACCACTGAGGAAATTCGTAAACGCCCAATCTCCAGTCTTTTTTAAGATTGTATTTTTAGGTAGGTAGGGGTACGTGTGTGTGCGCTGACTCCCCTGAGTCCCATTCCCCACCCCTCTCTTTCACCATCCCTTCCCCCATCTCTTGGCACAGAAAGCACCAGCTGCCACAAGCTCTGTCCAGCTTTGAAGGCTGAGGACCTCTTGCTCCGGGGCGGTGACAGGCATCCTGTGAACGACAGCTTTCCTGCGGGCTAGTGAGTGCTGAACACAGCAGCTCAGTCTAAGGACGGCTGGGCCACAGGCTTATCAGTGATGTCTATAGACCGTAGTCTATATCTCTAGAAACATGTATTCATCCGTTTGTACAAAAAAGAATTCATAGGCATCACATTTCTGAGTGCTAGACTGTCTGGCTTCATCTCTGCGCTCCTTAAACTTGAAGAGCAGTTTAGCGGGACAGAAATCCTAAGTCTGCCCTTTCCTTCCCAGGACTTGCAGGTACAGACACTGTTATCTGTCATGGACTGCTCCCACAGAAAATGCTGGTTCAACCTGACCGTCTTTCTTTATTATATGTTAACTTTCTCCCTCTAAATCAGTGGTTCGTAACCTGTCCTGCGTATCAGATATTTACATTATGATTCATAACAGTTCAAAATTACAGTTATGAACTAGCAGTGAAAATAACTTCATGGCTGGGATCACCACAGCATGAACTGTATTAGAGATTGCGGCTTAAAAAGGATGGGAGCCACTGCTCTAGATAAACAAGAGCTCTTTCTTTGTAATGCCTGGTGACTTCACCAAGATATATTTGGGGACTGAACAATCTGTTACGTTTCAAACCTGGGACTTATGGCTAAGGTGCCTATTTAACATATCGAAGTGGACCAGGTCTCCAGGATCTCCCAGCATCCCTCATTCCCTACCTGTTATGGTACCCTGCCCTCTACCCTAAACTCTCCAGCCCAGGGACTGGCCGTCCCTCCCCAAGAGGGTCTTCCCTATATAATCCAGACACTTTGGTCACCCACTCTACTGTACCTCAGCCTCCTGACTGCTGCACCTCTCTCCTCTGTGCCTCTCCTCCTCTCCCTACACGGCCCAGATCAGTCTGGTCATGCTCACTCCGGAGTCTCGTCTGCCTCTGGATCTACTCTCTCATATATATCTACAATAAACTGTCTTCTCCACCACACCCAGGAGAAGTCATGTCCTTTCTTTTTATTTATTTTTCTTTCATAATCCATGTCAATATTTCCTGACACTGCATATGTCCTTTCAGACTAAGACATAAGTTGGGCCTGGTGGCATAGGCTTGTAATCTTATTCACACACACACACAGACACACACACACACACACACACACACACATTGGAAGGATTTTTCTTTAATCCTATCTTTGAATATTTCTACATTCCATTGGTTTTGTTCCCCTTTTCACAGACACTAATTGTATCTATTTTCAATTTCCTTTGTCCGTCCATGTCCCTGGCTGCTGACAACTGGTGGTTTCCTGCCTCCTGCCACGCCCTGCTCAATCCCTTTGGTAAGCACCAGTCACCTCTCTAACATTGCCTGACTGCACAGAGCTAAGGGGCCGAAGATGGTTACTGACTCTGGCGGTCCGCTGAGCTCCTTGTCCCCACCCTAGAGGTGTACCCCTCCTAGCATCCTCCCTCATCCCCAGGGACATTCCTGTACTTGGAAAACATCTTTGTTCATTGTGTTTCAGTCCATGGGTGATAGAGGGCAGAGTTTTCGTTATTTTTTTCTTAAAGCTTTGGGTTAGATCAGTAAAGGAACTAAGCAAAGAGGTGTTTTTCCTTCGTGTGTTTAACCAGAACCCATTTACAAACCAAAACAAAGTCATTTTTCTCTTGAGTCTGTCTGTGCAAGTTCTGAGTTTCCTAAAGCCAGACCTCTTCTCTTTGTTAGACTTTTTCCTTAGGCAGAGAGACGAGTCAATCAGGAACTTTTTTTTTTTTTTTTTAAATTTTAGGAAGTTCCCAGATCTCCTGAAGCCCTCAGAGAGATAACCATGCTGGTCTTTCTATTCACAAGCATCCATTGGCATGTAATTCCTGGGTGAAACATGGGAACTCACAGACCACTGGGTACGTTACCAAGCACCATGTAAACCTGACCTCTGGTGTGAAGCCACCCTAGGCCACCTTCCCAAGGTCACCTTCCATAGGTGTTAGGTGCCCGAGTTGCCTACCTGCAGGATATTATTGGCTTACTGTCTGTCTTCCAGGTCAGGATGAGAGCTCCCAAGAGGACTTGGGTTCCCTGAACTTTTGTAGTGCAAGCTAAAGGGAGCAAGTTTCACAGCTTGTTTTAATTAACTGGTGGAAAAAAATTGTAATTAGGCAAGGTTTGTAGAAATGACCCTGCAAGGGCTCCTTTTAGGTGAATTAGACATGTTTATACCATTTATCCATTACAAAGTTCTGTTTCAACCGGTTAATTACTCCTAAATTCCCAGAGGAGATGAGGCAAAGAATGGATTTACAACAATGTAGCCAAGAGCTGGAGTCTTTAGCTGTAGCTTTACAATCGCCCATGAGGCCTCTTTCCCTGACCCCCCGGACGCCCTGCACACACCTGCATAACTGCTCACCCTCACCAGCTGTGACTGAATCCCACCAGCGACAGCGTAGGTGGGCATTCCTGCTGAGAGCCAAAAGGGCCAGAGAAGGAGGAAGAGTGGACAGGCAGGCATCCAGGCCAGGGTCACTACTCAAAACTGAAGCCCAGGCCAATAGCTCCTTGAAGTGTTCTCCCTATCACCTCCTGGGATGGCCCTGGTATTGACCACCAGATGAAATGAAGGTCCGGTCATTAGAACTCTTTTTTTTTTTTTTAGCACCTGTTAAATACTGACTGAACCTGGAGTATTGCTTTTGTCTGGACACATCACAGTGCTTCCCGGTGCCCAGAGGTATAGCCATACACTCCATTTGAGAAGTAAGGACCGTCTGGACCTTCTGTTCTGTTGTGGGTGGCTCAAGACCCACCATTTGTCCCTTGGACTTCTCCGCCTGGACGAGCTTGGCTGGCCCTGTCTCCACAGCCTTCTGGGGGCCACGGCTTCCCATGTGACCAGGTCGCTGAGGCTCTTGTCTCTTACCCAGCTTTTGCATATCTGTTTCGGAATTCCACATAGGCAATTTTGAGTTGTGTACTGTCCTAGTTTTCCAACCGAAGGGAAAAGCTCCTAAAGCTAGGAGACCATTTAGGAGTCATAAGACACTGCATAAAGCTGAGTCAGCTGTTCCCAGGTCCTGGCTACTGCAAAGTCTACTACATCCCTTTACCAAAGCGACCGTGGATGAGTCTCTTCCAAATCCTGATGCAACTGGGAAGTCAAGATAAGCCCATGAAATCTGCAAGCCTTTGTGACTATGGAGAAAGTCAGCCCCAGTCCCCAGCCTACTGGAAATGAAAAACCCAGGACTATGAACTAGAAACTCAAGATTCTGCCTAACCTTCAGAGTCTGTACTGAGAGACTCAGTACTCAGCCTGCTTCCAAGGGTTTGCAGAATGCCTCCTCAGTCCACAGAGATGGCCGGGGTCCTGCTTTACACACAGGAAGGAAGACATGGCCAACAGCACAGTTGGTGGATAACTCAGGGATTATATCACTAATACTTGAATAGGCTGAACATCTGTGATGCTTGGGATATGGCTTAGACCCAGATACACCCTGGTGTAAAATATGTTAACAAAGCCTGCTGTTTGAGATTTCCAGGGAAAGCCTGCCTGGCCTGAAACTGCTTGACTTGGTCTCCCAGGGAGTCAATGGAATTTAACAACTGCATCTATTGTCCCATTCATGCAGAGAAACACCAAAGTAATGTTTGCCTGCTCCATGTTAAAAGGTTATCCTTTATAATAATGGCAGGGGCATACATATGAGCAAAGTGAGATATATAGTTATGAAACCCCATGAGTTGGGCGAGGCAGCCCACATCTATGTAGTGGTGTGAGCCTTGGCTACATGGTGAGTTTCTAGTCAACTAAGAAGACTTTACCTAGAAAGAAAGATAGAAAGAAACAAAGGAGAAAACTAAAGTTAGAGTAAATCCATTATTTTATACTTTATACTAAGACAATAATAATAGCTAAGCTAATAAAATGCAAAAAGAGATCTCTCCAGAAATCAAGACTTCTTGTTTTTTTAAATAGTAAATGGAAAACTTACTAGCAATATTCCTGTTTCTTTTTATTTTTCTATATGAGAATAAGAAAAAAAATTGTGCCTCAAAAATGGTTAAAAAAAAAAGGTCAGGGGATTGAGACTTTATTTGTTTATTTATTGGTTCCTCTTAGTTTTAGTTCTGAAAGAAAACAGAAGTGGGGACTGTGAAGTTGCTTAGTAGGTAAAGGCACCTGCCACCAAGCATAAAGACGTGAGTTCAACACCAGGGACACACAAGATGGAAGACAAAAGCCAAGTCTGGGAAAGTTGTTCTCTAACCTCCACACACATGCCAAGTCAGGTGTGTACTCACGCACACAGGCACATATGCGTGCACACACACACACACACACACACACACACCACCCACAGAAAGGTATAAAATATACAAAAATTATAGAAGGGGTCAGAATTTCCCATTTCCACTCACTCCCAGTCACCTTGTACTTCAGCCCAGGACTGTGCTGGCTGCTGAGTGGGCTTGCTCCAGAGATTGGAGAGTCCCATCCTGACAGAGAGCCTCTAGCACTGGTCTGTAGCAAGACTGAGGCTAACACAAGAACAGCAGGTAGGCGGCAGGGAATGGCAGCAAGTAGAAGCACTTACCAGGAAGGCCTGACCCCTCCGCTCCGTCTCCAGAGCCCATGGTGGCAGGAGAAAGGCAACACATGGAACTTGCCCTCTGACCTCCACACATGTACTGTGGCACGTGCCTACCCACCCCCCATGATATACTACACAGTAATGTTTTTTTTTAAGAGAGATAGTAGGTATCAAAGAGAAATAAAGTCTTTGCCTTGCATGCTCAAACTTACTACAGTCAAAAGAATTTTTAAAAAAGTATTTTTATACACAAAACTCCACTTTTCACACATGACATAATGGGAACTTGAATGTCCATGTGTGGGGGGGGGGGAAGAGGGAGAAGGAGACAGGGGGAGAGAGAGAGAGAGAGAGAGAGAGAGAGAGAGCCAATGTTTTCCAGTCAGGCAGAGTCCTCAGGTCCTCAGAGCCTGCTACAGGGCCCAGCCAGAACAGGTCTCAGTTTACTGGGGAGCCAGAGGCTCTCTATGGTAAGGACAATACTATGGGCATGGGACACAGGGGACCCACTGTAATACCTGGAGCCTACCAGGCGTCCCTGGCCAGTGACAGACAGGAATGGGGAAGGACGTTAAAGCTTGGGACAGACATCATGACAGCATCTGCTCAGAAGTCTTATTCAGAAAGTCGACTTTAAAAGACCTGTGTTTCCTGTGGCAACTACCACCATCAGTCACACATGTGAAGGAAGCCTGGAAGAGACACTGCTGAGTGGTCACTCTGATTTCAAAAGCACCTCTGGGATGGCTACCCCACATCCTCCAAAGCACGCTACAGTGGGATTCCCTAGTCTAAGCCGTTTCCTCTCCCCATCCTGCCTGCAGACAAGGGGTGCCTGATGCCGCCCGCCCCTGCCCCACCCCAGCTCACCCTCCCTTCTCTTTCTGCGGACAAAGCACCTACTGTGCAAACGTGAGCGCCTCAGTGCACATCCAAGGAGCCACATAAAGCTCTGTGCTCCCAGCACTCGGGGGACCCTCAGGGGGAGGCAGCTAGTGAGATTACCACAAATGGTGAACCCCAGGATTAATGAGTGATGGAGCCTCAATAAATAAAGAGAAGGGCAATGAAGAAAGACACCCCTCGTCACCGATATAAACACTGGACCTCCACCCGAGTGAGAACAAATGCGTACAGTCGCACAAGTGTACACACACATACCCACACAATGCAAGTATGCAAGTGTGTGCGTACCCACTGACACACACACACACACACCACCTTAAACACTGGCTCAAGCCCTATGGGACATCTGCCAGATTTCCCCTGTCCTGACATCTGCTGTATCTTCTTGTAGCCTTCTGAAGGGAGGGATCTTCATGAGTGTCTGGTCCTTCTCTGACCTCACCTGCACACAGCATGAGCCAGATGCCCACACAGAGCTGCTGGTGCTAAGAAACTGGTGATGACAGGATGCAATTCGATCCTCTCAAGGAAATAAGAAAATATATACATATGCGTGGGCACACACACACATACACACGGACTGTGTTATTTTGTCTTTCAAAACAGGGTTTCTCTGTATAGCCCTGGCTGTCCTGGAACTTACTCTGTAGACCAGGCTGGCCTCAAAATCAGAGAGCTGCCTGCCTCTGGCTCCAGAGTGCTGGGATTAAAGGCGTGCGCCACCACTACCCTGCATATGTGTTTTTTTTTTTAACACCATCTCCAAATGGTAAGTGTGCTGGCTAGTTTTATGTCAACTTGACACAAGCTGGAATCCCCAGAGAGGAAGGAACCTCGATTGAGAAAATGTCTCCATAAGATCCGGCTGTAGGATATTTTCTTAATTAGTGATGGATGGGGAGGGCCCAGCCCGTTGTGGGGAGTGCAACCTCTGGGCTGGTGGTCCTCAGTTCTACAAGAAAGCAGGCTGAGCAAGCCATGGGGAGCAAGCCTGTAAGCAGCACCCCTCCACAGCCTCTGCGTCGGCTCCTAGGTTGAATTCTGGCCCTGACCTCCTTTAATGATAGACGATGACATGGACATGTAAGCCAAACAAACCCTTTCCTTCCCAGCTTGCTTTTGGTCATGGTGTTACTCGAACCCTAACTAGGGCAGTGCTCAAGATGGAATTCAGTCAGAACAGCATCCCCTCCTGTAACTGATACCCGCTGCAATACCACATCGCGCACACAGCCACCACCTTCCATCTCTGACATCGCCGTGTCCATTGCTCCACACACTCTCAGCCTCCGTGCAGAAGAATTCACATGGGTGGTTTCCCGTTTTTTCTAACTGTACTGTCTTACCTCTGTGATTTTCTGTTTTAGAAAGTGTATTTACTTTTCTGTGTACGAGTGTTTTGCCTATACATATTTCTGTATACTATGTGCATGCCTGTTTCCAACGGAGGTGAGAGGAAGGTGCCAGGTGCTTCAGATGGTTTCCCAGCTGGGAACCAGAGCCAGGTTCTCCGCAAGGGCAGTGAGTGCTCTGAACCACTGAGCCATCACTCCGGCTCTTCCTCTGGGGGTTGTATTGCTTTTCAAAGGTCTCAGGTAGTCAGGCTGGCCTCAAACTCGCTACGTAGCCAAGGATGACTTTGAACATCTGATCCTCTTGCCTCTACTATCCAAGTGCTGCGACTGTAGCTGTGTACCAGCACGCCTGGTTTATGTGGAGCTAGAGAATGAACCCAGAGCCTCAGGCAAGCTAGGTGAGTGCTGTGCTAACAGCTACATCCCACACCTGCCTTTGCAGGCCTGTGACATCCAACTGCTCAAGGCTCTGGCTTTTCCTCTACCTCAAACCTGGGAGCATAAGAAGGGCAGGGCTTCGTTTCTAGGACCTTCCTGTGGACAGTTACCCCTCAGAACAGTGATTGACTTCTGGCAAAAGATGTCTTCCCACTCCCCACCTCTTGCTGTAGAAGTGGGGTCTCATACCCCTCTCCTCCACCACTGCAGGGTACAGGCCCGACTGAGGTCAAAACTCTCACTTAAGGTTTTAATTTAATTTAACTTAACATTAATAACTTTCAAGTGCCTGGATGCCTCTGACCGAGAGAAGCCCTCTCCATGGCTGGCCACCCAGGGCTCTCTC
The DNA here is from genome assembly GCA_036184795.1 of Tokudaia tokunoshimensis. NCBI lineage: Eukaryota > Metazoa > Chordata > Mammalia > Rodentia > Muridae > Tokudaia > Tokudaia tokunoshimensis. The sequence goes on from BTHU01000008.1 coordinate 109,325,825, forward strand.
TTTCCTGGGGCTCCTTGTCTGGGCCAAGGCTCAGGGACATTTCTGTTTCTATCTAACATGGCAAGAACACTGAACTCCATAAAAATAAATGTTCAAAGAAAAGAAATAACCCCTGGAGAGATGGTTCAGGAGTTAAAACACTTTTGCTCCTGCTGAGGGCCTGGGTTCGATTCCTAGCACCCACGTGGTAGCTCACAAACATACATAACTCAACTTTCAGAGGATTCAATGCTCTCTTCTGACCTCTGCAGACTCCATACACATATGTGGTGTACATATACATGCAGACAAAATTCTTACATGCCTAAATAAATCTAAACACTAATGTTCTAGTTTAGTGCTTCCTAAATGCTGTGGCCCTTCCTTGTGTCATGGTCACCCCACCCCCACCCCAACCATACATTTTTCACGGCTAGTTCATAACTGTAATTGCATTACTGTTATGAATCATAATGTAAATATCTGCGCTTTCTGATGGTTCTATGACCCCTGTGAAAAGGTCATTTCACAACACCCCCAAAGAGGTCGTGTGTGATGCCCAAGTTGAAAAACAGGGTTTCTAGTCAGACCCATGGTAGCAAACACTTAGAATCCCAGCACTCAGGAGGTTGGTTGAGGCAGGAATATACTTTTGAAGCTAGCCTATGCTACGCAGTAGGTTCTAGGCTAGCCTGGGCTGCTTAGTGGAACCTTGTATTAGAGGGAAATGGGGAGAGAGAAGAGACTGGTCTTATATGCCAGTCTGGAGCTGGAAGCAGTATCAAGACTGGAGGGGACACTTGGTGGGACACTGTATGCACATGTGTGTGCCTGTGTATGACAGCAGTGCTCCTAAGTGTGTATACATGCATGAGCACATGTGCGATCACATTTTCCACAGCTCAGGGATAGATAGCCACTGAGTTATGAAGGAGCTGTGCTCCCAAAGGGAAGCAGGGCAAATGCTCTGAACAACAGCCCAGGCCAGATTCGCCATGCCAGGGCCACCCTGGGTCAACAGAACCCAGGGCCATCCCAGCATAAGGAGCATAGATGCCAGGTGCACAGTAGGCACGGAGGAAAACATTAGCTTTGCCTTCCTCCCTTCCTTCCCTGGCTTGGGAACAAGTGGAGTGGGCAGGAAGCCTGCGATTCTGATGCCAAAGTCTCAGGGAAGTGGGAAGGAACGAGAAGTCAGCCAGCAACTCTGAGAGAGAGAAAACAAAACAAACGGAAGAACTGCATGCTCTGCGTCTGAGGGGGGAGAGAGACCAGGGTCTGAGAGCCAGGTTATGAAACAGGCCCGAGGCCTAGCCAACCCCGCTGCCCAGGGTCGGGTGAGTGCATCCAGGTCACACAACCTTGCAGAAAAGATAAGGGCAACACTGCATGCCCAGCCCACGACCTGAGAAAGGGGCCTGGGCACACTGGGGTTCCTGGAAACAGAGTGGGGTGTCAGAAAGAGAGTATGTGGCAGAGATTCGGACACTGGCAGGAAACTCAGGGGAGGAAAGGGGGCTTTTACAGGGTGCTGCTCCACTGTGAACCAGGCTCTCCTAGGGACCAGGTACCTGGCACTGAACTGCTCTGCGGCCTTGATGGCCTGGCACTGAGCTAGGCAGACACAGCTGCTCGTCTTGTGGAACTTGCCTTATGGTCAGGATGCAGGAAAAAGCCAACAAGACAAATTCAGGGCATGAGAGGTGTTTGGGAAGACATGAGGGAGGAAGTGGGGGGCTTCTGAAGGAGGGCACACGAGAAGGCCCTGTAAGCATCCTGGGAATTGTACCACACATGACATCTGGGGGAGCCATGGCAGAGCCATAGACTGAGATGGAAGTACACATTGCAGGCAGAGACCAAGGAGCAGGCCAGTGATGCTGGGGCTGTACCGTGGGGAAGTGAGCAATGGGGGGGGGGGGGCGGATCTGGGAGGCCTGGACATAGGACCTTTTCCAAACCATCAGGGTCACTCGGATGTCCACTAGGCTGTTACAAATATTCAAGGATCTCTGCAATGGTCACAACATCTCAAATGTATTAGCAAACCGTGTGTCCATTAACAGATGCCTGCATACATGTTTTATACATACAGACGGCAGAATGATACCTAGCCCTAAGGAGTAAAGAAATGAGGAAACATGCCGCAATAGAAACGAGCCCTACAGACATCATGCTAACGAAATATGTGGTCTCGACACAGCAGGTGTCACAGAAGGTGCCTTAGGACCATCCACAGGTCAAATTTACAGAGCCGGGAAAGAGCGCCAGCGTTCAGCAGGTTCAGAACTCCGTCAGAGACCATGAGGGCTGAGGAAGAACCGTGGTTGTGGTCTCACGATTGAACAAACCCAATACCACGAAACTGTGCGCTCCTGTGGTTCAAGCTGGGCGTGGTGGGCCGTGCTTGTAATCCCTGGACTCAGAGGCTGAGGCAAGGGCTCCATGAGTTTCAAGCCAGCCTAGACTACAGACTGATAAAAAATCTGGGCCACCAAGGGGGTTTCATGGGTAAAGTACTTGCTGCATAAACCGGACCATCTGAGTCCAATCCCTAGAACCCAAGTAAAGGTGGAAAGCTAAGAAAATGCAGAGTTGTCCTGGGACCTCTATATATGTGCACTGTGACATGAAACCAGCCCCACCTCACACCATTACATATAATACAGTAATAATAATAAAACACAAGAAACAAAAACTTGAAATGATAAATTTTATATGATGCATATCTTAGCAGAGTGAAAAAGGCAACAGAAATGAAGTTTGGGGTTCTGCTACAAGGTAAATAAAACTAAAAAACCTGCTCAGTGGAAGGGTGAGGCACAAACAGTCAAATTTTATCATTCCATGTTCATGGAACATATAGAGAAGGGAAATGCATGGTTGTAAGGAGTGGAACCGTGAGGGCCGGGGGCGGGGGGGGGGCGGGGAAGGAAGGTGGCGGTAAGTAGTTAGTGGAAAGGGGGCTCTCTTTTAAACATTAGTAATTTCTAAATGTTTATTATTCTTTCAAGGTTTATTTATTTTTATTTAATGCGTTTTATTTTATGCATTTTGCCTACATGGACATCTGAGCTCCATGTTTATGCCTTGTGCCCAGGGAAGTCAAAAGAGGGTGTTGGATCCCCCTGGAACTGGAGTTACACATGGTATGAGCTGCCGAGTGGGTGCTGGGAACCAACCCTGGGTCCCCTACTCTAGAAAAGCAACAAGTGCTCTGAGCCATGGGCAGCCAGCCCTCCAGCCTCTTTACTCAGAAATCCGCCTGCCTCTGCCTCCCAAGTGCTAGGACTAAAGGTGTGTGCCACCACTGCCCGGCCTTACTTGGATTTTTAAATCTATTTTCAATTTTTTATTTTGTTTTATTGAGACAGAGTCTTTCCACGTAGCCCTGACTGTCTTAGAATCTGCTATTTAGGCTGGCTTTGAGCTCACAGATCTACCTGCATCAGTCTCCCGAGGGTTTGGATTAATAGCATCAGCTATTTTTATTTTTTAATAGATTTTAAAACCTTATTTAGTTCATTTATGCAGAGAGAGAGAGAGAGAGGCTTAGATTTAGTTCTCTTCTTTCACTGTAGGTACCAGGAATCGAACCCCGGTCATCAGGATAGTCCAGGGAGCACCTTTACCCTTGGAGCCATCTGACTGGCACTAGTTCTGTTCTGAAGTGATAAAAATGAGAACCACACAGCGATGACCCCTGTGCAGCACTGTGGATGTACTAGAGCCACTTTAAATAGTTCATTTAATACTATGTCACTTTTACACATGAGGGAAGAGACAAAAAGAATCCTTGTGCAAGATCAGAGGATGCCTCTCTCTCATGGGCCACAAAGGCTTCTGCTCACCTTGTTCCTGTAAATGAGGAACAAACCTGCCAGCATCCGTGGTCCTCCTAACCCAATGGGTCGGCTCGGCCCTTCTCTTACACAGCACTTCAGACAAAGATCCAGTCATTTGCTAATTCAGTAACTGGGAAAATATCCAAAAATGGCAACCCAGGCAAGCTTCTTGCCAGAGCTGCATTATTGGAAAACTATCAGTAAAGCCAGTGGAATTTGCTCACAGGGTCCCATCGGCACTTCAGATGGTCCCATTGGAAGAAGAGCACCTAGTCACACACTGGCCAGGCAACAGCAGGCAAAGATGAATGAGGGAGAGGGACAACGGTCTCTTTCTCTGACAGGTCAGAGACTGGTATCTCCAGGAGCAGGCAGGAGACCAACAGAGAAGACTCTGCGCACCCCAGGGGTCCCAGGAGAGCTGTCCTACAAGAGCCAGCAACAGAGGGGCACAGCCTTGCCCAGGTGTGCAGAGAGAGGCAGACAGGGCCAAGCGGGTCAGGCCAGCCTAACTAGCGAGCACAAGACTCCAGGAGCTGTTGGGATGTCGGTATCCTCTGTACTGTGGCCCAGCTCATAGCACACTTCCTTTCACCCCAAACAGAGCAATCTGTCACCAAGGAAAGGGCACAGAGTGCAAGAGGGAGCAGGCCAGACCATGGGGTAGAGTGAGGAACCTAGCCACTTTTAGCCAGAGCCTTCACACCCACCATGGTGGCCAATCTCAGCACCGTGATGGCAGTCCAGATGAGGAAAAAGTTTGAAGAGAGGAATCAACACACCAAGGCAAAGTTAGGATCAGAACTAGGCCTCTTCCTGCAGCCATCCCCTTCCTTTGAGTGGTTCCCTGCTCTCATGACTCTTCCTGATTTGGGGCACTGTCACCTGCCCTCAGGGAGCCTGGTCAGCCAGGTCACCCTGCTTCGTGAGGACTTGGGGGAGATTATGTGGGCGGAGCGGGCTGAGGTCCTGAGGAAATTAGCCCTGCTGTAGATGCTTGTCTTTGTAGCCTCCCAGAGGCAAACTCAAGGACACTCCCAGAGAATTAGGTGGCAGAGCTCAGTGGACAAGACGCCCTCAGCTCGTCCCACCCACCTCACTCTTCCAAACATGGTGGGCCCAGTGCAGAGGCCTTGAGCGGAGAGCCCCCTTAGCATTGCTCAGGAGAGCCTGAAAAGGTAATGCAGCCCTGTCATGGCGAGCTCCCAGAACGCCAAGTTCTGTTTCCCTTCGAGCTTGCAGAGAACAGAACTGGGGACCACGCAAAGGCACCAGATGGAGTCTTCTCTATTTTAGCCAAATGCTGTGACTCATTTAAACAAATCCAACCTTTTTCAGAAATCTAATATCTATGTCTTATTGAAAAATACAAAAGATAAAATCTTTAGGAGCAAAGTATCCTAGTGACACATACAGAAAGCTGGGGACAGTTTTTTGGGTTTTTTTGGGGGGTGGCGGGTGGTAGAAACTAGGCTAGTTCAGAATCAGCCTTCTGATTGAACCTGGAGCAACTTTAGTGGAAAGAGAGCTTGAGTGGAACCCACCCCTGCAGCTCTCAGAGTCCTCGGCTCCAGCTGTTTGCCTTGACTCCACTCTCAACCTGTTTGCCAAGACAGAGATGCCAAGTACCGCCGAAGGGGAGGTTTGGCTCAGAAAGCCACCTTCAGAAAGCCACACTCACCACAGATTTACTCCTAGGTACGTGTCTCTAGAAGCCTTTGGAAAGGAAAACAGGGCCGAGACGTGTAGCGTGTATCAGCCCCAATTAAACATTTTCCTTTATCAGAGTGGCTGTGGTCATGGTGTCTCTTCACAGTAATAAAACCTAAACTAAGACAATAGGTTAGATTTTTACAACCTGTAGACTAGGAGAAAATGTGAGAGTACATACCCAATAGAGGATGTGAACTCACAAGAGTAAAGAACTCTCAAAGCTCAACAGAGGAAAAAAGCTGAAAACATGTAGACATGAGCAGACACACGGAGATTTACACAAGGAGAATAAGCAAAGTGAAAGATGCTCAATACGATTGATTAGTCATGAAGAGAAACACAAACTCAGGGCTGAGGAGATCGATACCCTGGGTGCTGGCACGTTTGCCTAACATGCTACAGGTATCGCCTTGCCACCACCACCAAAAAAAAAAAAAAGAAAGAAACAAAATTCATAAGATTTTCTACAAACTTATAATAATCACCACAATAAAAGTGAGAGCAGAAGCCAGTGGCTTGCCTGGGCAGTGATGATTCTCACCATGAAGACCTAGCAACAGAGCTCCATCCCTGGGAAAGACTAGAAAGGCAGAAGGAGCGAAACAACTCCACGAAGCTGTCCTCTGACCTCCGCAAGGGCAGCAGGGCAGGCCCGTGGCTGCACGCATAAACATGCATACACACATGCACAATAACAATGGATAAAACATTAGATATGTTTTAAAAATGAGGACAGTTTGGCACTGTGGCCAGCCTGGTCTATATAGTGAGTTTCAGGACAGCCGGAGCTACATAGTGAGACCTTGTTTTGAACAGACACACACACACACACACACCACCACCACCACCACCACCAACAACAACAACAACAACAAAATGAGGACACCATCAGCTGACCAGGAAGCAGGGAAAGTGGATTGCTTGGGCAATGCAGGCAGACATGATTGTACTCTCTCCAAGGTGCAGGAAGCAGTGTGGAAGAGGGTAGGGGAGGGTAACTGTGAGTGCTGTGAAACTGCCTTTCAGACACCTGATGCAGTCATGAGCACAAGACTGGACTCGTCAGCATTCTATCACCAGTAGAGGGGTTCCCATGAGGTCCCATCCCTTTCTGAGAGAGGGAGTGACATTTTCTTCAATGATGAAGCCACTGGGGGACTAGCTGGGAAAAATGGCTCAGAGGGAAGGAAGGGGAGAACAGAAAGCAATAGAGACAGATACACAATGTATTATATATTGTATATATGCATACGCAATGTGTCATATATTATATATGTGTGTATTATATACATATTTACTGCAAATACATAGAAAAATAGTTTTAAAATGTTATGACTAGATGTACATAGTTTAAAAAGAAATGTAGCTGGACTGGGGTGGCGCACATCTTTAAAACCAGGACTTGGGAGGCAGAGGCAGGCAGATCTCTGAGTTCAAGTCCAGCCTAGTCTACAGAGCTGCACAGGAGAGAGAGAGAGAGAGAGAGAGAGAGAGAGAGAGAGAGAGAGAGAGAGAGAGAGAGAGGTGTATGCCAGTCAGTTGCACATTTGTAACCTTATTTATCTTTAAAGAGACAGGGTCTCTCTACATAGCCTGCTTCTGCCTCCTAAATGCTGAGGTTAAATGTAAGCACCACCAACCTTGCCTGAAGCAATGGCCTCCTGTGACTTTCGTGTATATGTCTGTTTTGTGGGTTATGTGCAGGTGCTGGTGGAGTCCAGAGGAGTGAGATCCCCAAGGTCCGGAGCTACCCTACTGATGCAGGCACTAAGGCTCCAGCTCTGGGACTCTGCAAGGACAGTCCATGCTCTTAACTATGGTGACATCTCTCCAGCTCCCTCAATTTGCAATTTTTAAAAATTAAGATTGCAATATCATTGGCCCCAACATGTAGGCAGGAGCATCATGATTTTTAGGTTAGCCTGGACTACACAGAAAACTCCAGACCAGACAGAACTCACAGCAGGATACTGTCAAGAAAGAAAAGGAATGATGGAAGATGGGAGGAAATAAAGCAAACAATCTTTGTAGGAACGTTCAAAAAGGCTTATTTGCAATAGACCACAACTTTAATGGTCCCAGATGCCCTTAAACAGCGAATGTGCAAACACACTGACACAGGTATGTCATAAAACACTAATCAGCAATAAAAGTGAATGACCCAATGACAGATGCATCAGCTTGGATGGCTCTCTAGAGAACTAGGATGTATTTAATAAAGATCTACTCTAGGGATGTAGCCCGACGGCAGAGTGTTCGCCTAGGCCACGAGGCCCTAGGCTTGATCCATACCACCACACCAAAAAAAAAAAAAAGCCAACTTCAAGAGTTATATCTGTATATATGTACATCTATATTATACAACACATATACTATATGGTAGTAGGATCACGCCTAAGGCTTTGTGCTTGTAAGGTGCTCTAATTCACTTTCATTATCAACTTGACACAAGCTAGAGTCACTGGGAAGAGAAAACTTCAGTTGAGGAATTGCCTACACCAGATTGGCCTGTGGGCATATATGTGGGACATTTTCTTGATTGTTAACTGATGTAGGAGGGCTGTACTGACTGGCTTTGTGTGTCAATTTGACACAGGCTGAAGTTATCACAGAGAAAGGAACTTCAGTTGAGGAAATGCCTCCATGAGATCCAGTTGTAAGGCATTTTCTCAATTAGTGATGAAAGGGGAAGGGCCCATTGTAGGTGGTGCCATTCCCTGGGCTGGTAGGCCTGGGTTCTATAAGAAAGCAAGCTGAGCAAGCCAGGGGAAGCAAGCCAGTAAGTAACATCCCTCCATGGCCTCTGCATCAGCTCCTGCTTCCTGACCTTCTTGAGTTCCAGTTCCAACTTCCTTTAGTGATAAACAGCAGTGTGGAAGTGTAAGCTGAATAAACCCTTTTCTCCCCAATTTGCTTCTTGGTCATGATGTTTGTGCAGGAATAGAAACCCAGACTAAAACAAGGGCCCAGTCCCTTGTGAACAGCACCATCCCTCAGCAGATGGTCCTAGTCTGTGTACAAAAGCTAGGTAAGGGTCTGGAGAGACACATTCTACTCTTACAGGGTCATGTAAGAGGAGCATGTCATGCAGCTCACAACCACCTGTTAACTCCAGCTTCAGAGGATACAGTGTTCTCTTCTGGATTCCATAGCAGTCTGCATTCACACTCACACAGAAACACACAAGCATACGCATACTCAAAAACAAAGAGAAAACTAGTTGATCAGATACCAGAGAGGGAGCCAGTAAGCAGCATTTCTCCATGATTTCTACTTCAGTTTCTGGCTTCTCTCAGTGATGGACTGGAAATATAAGCAGAAATAAGACCTTTTCTCTGTTGCTTCTGGTCATGGTGTATCACAGCAACAGAAAAGTAGTTAATACACTCAGCAGGTGTTCCATCAACTAAGATACATTCTACTCTTTTTAATTTTCATTTTTGTTTTTTGTTTGTTTTTCCAGACGGGGTTTCTCTGTATAGCTCTGGCTGTCCTGGAACTCACTCTGTAGACCAGGCTGTCCTCGAACTCAGAACTCCACCTGCCTCTGCCTAACAAGTGCTGGAATTAAAAGCATGTGCCACCACTGCCCGGCTTTAATTTTTAAAGTTTCCTCTCAGTTGCCCAGGCAGGCCCTGAACTTGAGATCGTCCTGCTTTCAGCCTCCCAAGTATCTGGGACTAGAGTCCTGAGCCATCAGGGCTGGCTAGGATAATGATCTCTCAAATAACAAACACAGAGACAGCTGAGCGTGGTGGCACACACCTTTAATCCCAGCACTCAGGAGGCACAGGCAGGCAGATTTCTGGGAGTTCAGAGCCAGCCTGGATTACATAGCAAGTTCCAGGCCAGCCAAGGCTACGTAAGACCCTGATTCAAAAATAATAGGACTGGAGAGATGTTCCAGCAGCTAAGAGAACATACTATTCTTGCAGGGACTCAAGTTCAGTTTCTGGGACCCACATTGGGTAGTTCAGCTCACAACTGCTGTAACTTCAGCTCCAAAGGATCAGACACCTATAGCCTTTGAAGGCTCCTGTCTTCACACAGAACCACACACACACACACACACACACACACACACACACACACACACGCACACACCTACACAGGATTAAGAATAAAATATTTAAAAATAAATAAATACATCACGGAAGTTTAAAAATCTGTAGGAGAAAGGATAATTGTTAATGAAGTAAAAATGAAACCATTACCTGTTTAACAAGATTAACAAGAAAGTAAAACCTAAGAGGAAGCAGGAAGAATGTAACTACAGATCACCTTATAAGAAAGAACAAAGGGAGAGGCCGAAAGCCAGCCACCCAGCAGTCATTCTAATCCACACAGAAAATCCAGAGGGAGCAGATAAGGGCCGCAGTGTGAAGGGTGTGTTAGAACGGAGAAAGTGTGGCCATGAATTCCTTTCACTTTCCTAACTGATTTGGGAAACAATCACATAAAGTAAAACATTTATATATGTCAGGATAATCAAACCTAGACAGAAATATATCCGTATTGAAATACAAAAGGCACATCAGAAGGCAACTCAAGTCCACGGGAAATGGTGGGGGTTAGAGACTGTCGATGGAAAGGCCGGTATGCAAGCTCTCGCATGTGCGCACACCTGCCTGCTGCACTTTGTGTCTTGGCTTGTACAGTAGCACATATAAGGTTATCTGTAGCACTATACAAAGTGACAGTTATAACCATATAATTAGGGTGTGTTTTCCATTTGTAACGTATGCAGAGCAGTAACAGCATACCACCAGGTGGGGGAGGGGGGGAAAAGAGCACAGCTGTGGATGGAGCCAAGTGTCCACTCTCAATGTTTCTCTCAGTGTGGGATCAAACCCAAGGCCTTACACACAGGAGACAAGAACTACCACTGAGCCATAGCCTTAGTCCACATCACTAAAATTAAATTAGCATAAGTCTGAAGTAGATTCTGGGTCTGGCTAGGTGGCTTATACCTTTAATCCCAGCAGTGGGGAGCCAGAGGCAGTGGATCTCTGCAAATTCAAGGCCAGCCTGGTCTATATAGCGGTTTGAGGCTAGCCGAACCTATATAGTGAGACTCTATCTCAAAAACAAATAAGTCTGAGATAGATTTTTTTTTGTTTGTGTATTTATTTGAGGCAGGGTCTCATCATATAGCCCTGGCTGTCCTGGAACTCACTCTGTAGACCAGGCTGGCCTCAGACTCACAGAGATCCACCTGCCTCTGCCTCCCAAGGGCTGGAACTAAAAGTGTGTGCCACCATGCTTGGTCTGAAATAGAATAAGGTGTAGATTGTAAACCCTATATAATTTTTTTTTGTTTTTTTTTGTTTGTTTGTTTGTTTTTTTGTTTTTCAAGACAGCGTTCCTCTATGCAGCCCTGGCTGTCCTAGAACTCACTCTGTAGACCAGGATGGCCTCGAACTCAGAAATCTACCTGCCTCTGCCTCCCAAGTGCTGGGATTAAAGGCGTGCGCCACCACTCCCTTTTAAGTTTTTTTTTTAAAAACATGCAATTACAATGTTATACTAGAAAGTGTTCACTTAATACAAAGTAAGGCAATAAAAGTAGAAGGAAGAGATAAGAAACCTTGATACACATACAAAGCAAAAAGCAAAATGCACCTGCAAATCCAACCATATCAGTAATTAGATTATGTCATCTAATCCAAGATCAGAGATTGCCAAACTTGGTTGAGAAAAGGATACAACTATTTCTTATCCATAAGAGACATTTTTAGATGCAAAACCAAACCAAACCAAACCAAAACAAAACAAAACAAAACACCAGGCTGAAGATTTTTTTGTTTTTTTGAGACTAGGCCTTGCTCTCTAGCTCTGGTTGGCCTAGAACTCATATCTAAGCCAGATTCCCCTTGAACTTGTCAGTGATCCCCCTGCCTCAGTCTCCCAAGCAGAGTTATTTCTTAATGGGAAAAAAAGTCATGTGACCACCTGTGTGTGTGTGGGGGGGGGCGGCTATGCTAATGTGAAATGAGATATCAGACGTCAGAGGCATGCTGGGAAGTAAAGGCCTGTGGTCCCAGCAACTCCCTGACTAAGCCTGGAGGAGTCTGAGCACGGAAGCTTGAAGGAAGCCTAAACAACACTGAAAGGCTTTATCTCTTTAAAGAGGGGAGGGGAGGAGCTGACTGAAGATGAAGGCTAACAAAGGGGCCATCAAATTAGAAAGATACAACTATTATAAGTGTATATATGCCTAACAACCAGCCCCCAAAATATATGAATCGACTGAGTTAAAAAGAAAGCAGACAGTTCAACTCTAATAGCTGGGGACTTCAATTCCTTATATGAACAAATAGAACAACACTGTAGAAGATTAAATTAAAGACTTGAAAATCACTACAACTAACTGGAACTAATAGCCATCTGGGAAACACTCCACCCATATCAGCATGCGTACTCAAGTGCGAGGGGATCAGTTTTCCCAGACCATAGGCCCAGACACAAGATAAACCCCATCAACTATTGAAATCATAATAAGGATGTTCTGTGAACACACTGTAATTAAATTAGCAACAGATTTGGCAACCGGACAAGTTTGTAAAATTCACAACTAAGTGTAAATTGAACTGCAGTCCTAAATAAGCTATGAATCTGAGAAAAATAATCCTTAAGGAAATATTTCAAAATACATTTATTGTTTTTGTTTTTCAAGACAGGGTTTCTCTGTTTAACAGCCATGACTGTCCTGGAACTTGCTTTGTAGACCAGGCTGGCCTCGAACTCACAGAGATCTGCCTGCCTCTGCCTCCTGAGTGCTGGGACTAAAGGCATGTACCAACACACCCTGCTCATGAGTGAAAATGAAAATGTTCTGTACTAAACACACAGGTGCAGTCAAGCGTGTCAGCACCATTCTGGGAAAATAAAGATCGATTATCAATAACCTGAACTTCCTCCTCCTAGATACCCAGGAAAGTAAGATCAAGCTACAAATCGTAAGCTCAGTGAGAAGATGAAAAGTCTGCGTGTGCTCACCCACCCAGAGTATATTCTGCCGCTCCTGTCTTATCCACCTCTCCCTCTCTTTAATTTATATAAATAACCTTTTCCTCTTGAGCCAGCTGTGGCGGCACACACCTGTCATCCCAGCAATCCGGAAGTGAACAGGAAAACTGAAAGTCTGAGGTGACCTTGGCCTACCTAGCAAGGTTCTGCCAAAAACAAAAGTAGGAAACTAGAAAGAAAGAAACCCTTTCTTCTTAGTGAACTCCAGCTCTGCTATAAGGAGGGTAAGAGGCTAGAAAGGTGGCTTAGCGGTTACAAGGACTCGTGATTCTGAAGAGGACCTGGGTTCTGTCCCCAGCATCCACATGGTGGCTCGGAACCATCTGTAATTCCAGCTTTGGGAGATCTACTGCTGTCTTCTGGCTCCATAGGCTCTACGTACGTGAAGTGTGTGCAGACACAAAAGCATACAAACAAAATAAGAAAAATGAATACAAAAAGTTTATTTGTTAATTTCTATGTGCATTCGTGCTTTGCCTGCGTATGTCTGTATGAGGGTGTCAGAGGCCCTAAAGCTTACATTAGACAGCTGTGATCTGCCATGTGGGTGCTGGGAATTGAACCTGGATCCTCAGGAAGAGCATCCAGTGCTCTTAACCTCTAAGCAATCTCTTCAACTCCTGAATAAAAGTTTTAGAGAAAAAGAAATAGGGGAGAAGCTCATGAGGTCCCACCGTCCTTGAGGGTCTATGGTCTATAGGCTGCTAATGGTTGCTAATGGAAGGGAAAAACAGTTTCTTCTGTGTTTTTCTTCTTCCTTCCTTTCTTCCTCTCTCTCTCTCTCTCTCTCTCTCTCTCTCTCTCTCTCTCTCTCTCTCTCTCTCTCTCTCCCTCTCTCTCTCTCTCTCTCTCTCTCCCCTCCTCCACCACCTCCTCCTCCTCCTCCTCCTTCTTCTTCTTCTTCTTCTCCTTCTCCTCCTCTCCTTCTCCTTCTTCTTCCTCTTCCTCCTCCCCTCCTCCTTTTCTTCCTCCTCCTCCTCTTCCTCCTCCTCCCCCTTCTCCTCCTCCTTCTTTTTGGTTTTTCCAGACAGGGTTTCCCTGTGTACCACTGGTTGTTCTGGAACTCGCTCTGTAGACAAAGGTGTCTTAGAACTTACAGAGACCTCCGCCTCTGCCCTCTGTGTGCTGGGATAAATAAAAACAAATAAAATGAGGGGGAAACCAGTCATCTCAATTGACGGGGGAAAAGTGCTTGACAAAATTTAGCATATTTTTGTCATTAAAGCATTTCATGATTAAAAAAAATACTCATTAGGAACTGGACAGATGCCTTAGCTCTTGCAGAGGACCCAGGTTTGGTTCCCAGCACCCATCTAATGGCAAACAGCCAGCTGTAACTTCAATTCTATGGGATCCATGCCCTTTTCTGGACTCCATGAGCACCAGCACACATGTGGTGTGCATATACACGTGCAGATGCATATTCATCTAGAACTCATATACTCGTACAATAAAAAGGAATCTCTTTTTACAAAAACCGACATAATAGGCTAGAAATACAAAGAAACTTCTTCACATGATCCAGGGCACTTGCGAACACTCCCAGCTAATGTCATACTTAGATGTGGGTTTCCATGGTGTGAAAGGCTGGAGGCTTTCTCTGTAAGATCGGAAACACAAGTAAGCCAAGGAGGACTCAGCATTCAGTTCCACTCAGGGCTAGAGATCTGAGCCAAAGCAATTAGGCAAGAAAAACAAGCATCCAAATTGGAAGAAAACTGATCTCTGTCTGCCAACCACATGATTCTCCACGTCAGAGGCCTAAGGAGCTAGGCATGGCACACGCTTGTCATCCCAGCCCTGGAAAGACTGAGGCAGGAGGATCATGTGGATAAGACTACCATAGGCTACAAAGTTAGATGTCTCAAAAGATAAAATAAAAATTAAGAATCAGGTGGTGGTGGTGGTACACGTCTTTAATCCCAACACTGCACTCAAGAGGCGGAGGCAGGTGGAAGGATCTCTGTGAGTTCAAGGCCAGCCTGGGCTCCAGAGGGAGTTCCAGAACAGCCAGAGCTACACAGGGAGACTCTGTCTCAAAAAAGCAAACAACAAAAAGAGCCCCTGACATCTAACACATTTATTAGTGAATGAATAGATAAAAGACGACCCAGCCATACATCGGGATGCGATTGGGTGAGAAGAGGGAATGAAGCGCTGATGCGAAAGAGCCAGACCCCCAAAACGCACACTGCGTGGCACCACATATGCAACATATCTGGAACTGCCAATTTATAGACAGATGCTAGAGGGGAGAGGGGACACGGGAAGCTAGGATGTGAGAATTCGAGACACACGCATGGCACACTTTAATATTTGAACTTCATAAAATGATTATTATAGTATACAATGATTTTTAAAAAAGAATTATCTTGAAGCAGATTATGGTGGGTCAAGCCTTTAATCTCAGCACTCGGTAGAGGCAGCCAGGTCTCTGAGTTCCAGGCCAGCCAGGAATTCTGTCTCAACCAAGGGGTGGAGGTTTCCTTTATGCCCTCTGTCCATCCAGCCTGGGAAAGAAGGCACTCTCGTTCCTAGAAATGAACATCAGGCTTCCCTGCACAGGAGAGTCTTCCTCTTAGGTCTCCAGCCTCCAGGACTATAAGGAATGTGTTTCTATTCTTTAGGTTACTAAGCTTTTTCTATAGCGACAGGAGCGGCGGGAAGCACGGACTGAGGCAGAAGTGATGCGCCAAGGTGAGTGAGAAACAATGGGAGCAGAAGCTGGGGCCTGGCTGGGGAGGCCCCGGAGCATTACAGAGGGCTACTGTCATAACCCACGGTGACTGGAGCATGCCCACTGAGTAAGCAGAAGTCAGGTTCAGGCGCCTTCCACACGGGAGCACAGGACTTGGCAACCAGCCTGGCCCAGCTGGGCTCCCCCTTTTCTTTTAAAGTTTATTTATTGATTATTAATGTATGTGAGAGAGATGTGTGCATGTCAGCGCATGCGTGCCACAGTGCACACACATGGAAACCAAGGGATAACTTCATGCGTTACCTCAGCCCTTCCACCATGGTAAGCATCTTCACTGCCAGCCTGCAGCTGGGCCTCTCTATGGCGCTGGACGCCAGGGTCCCCAAGGTGTGAAAGAGAAAGGCTTCCAAAGGAGGGGGGCAGCAGCGAGGTGGAGACTGGGAGCCAAGCATGAGGACCCTGGCCTTTAGCCCTAAAACCTCAAAATCAAACACTAAGAAAAGGTCTTCAAGTGGGAGACATTTTTAGATTTTTGTGGATGTTTTTCTTGGCGCTTTTACTTCTTTGGGTTTTGATGTTGTTGCTTTGAGACAGGGTCTCAGTGTAGCTCAGGTTGGCCCCCAGCTTCCTGTTTAGTCAAGGGTGACCTCCTGCCTCCACCTCCCTAGTATTGGGATTGCAGGCCCGTGTCATCTCATGGTGCTGGAGATCAATCCACAGCCTCCACAGAGAGAGGGCCTGTAAAGGGGTGCTATCATACGCTGGCCAGCACTGGGGTCTTGCAGTTGGTCTGAGAGTGAACAGTGAACTTTCTGCTTCATGGAGGGATGTGGTGGAATGACTCTACATTAGCAATCACACCAGACAAGGCCTCTACTCCTCCTGGTCCCCAGGAAAGCATCAGAGACCTTCACAGTAGCAGTGGCAGCGAGCTACACAAACAACCCCCGAGTCAGGAGTGGATAGGGCTAATGTTGGAGTCCAGAGGGAAAGGCTTGGGAGTGGGCACAAGAAACAGACCATCTGTACAACCAGCCCCAGCAATCACAGCAAGATGTCCTGGCCAGAAATAAGCTATGTGTATTATTTCCTCCTTTGTTCCCACACACGCTTCTGATCCATCTCCCACTGAAAAGGAGCCTCCTGCTTCTTTTAATGGGAGCCTCTGGGGGGACTTGTGTGTGCGAGCTTCCTCCTACCTACAAGGCCCAGCCCCGTTGCACCTCCATTCAGCTACTCTACCCTCAGACTTGTAACTCACTCAGATGCCCACATCAGCGTCACTTCCTGGGGCAAGAGTTCTCACGAGAGCACATTTGTTTCTGGATGACTAAAATCATTCTCTCCCACTGAGCCTGGGGCTCTTTGAGAACTGGCTGCACTGACTTTTCTTATCATTGTATCCCAGGTGTTGGCCCAGTGGCTAGGAAGAAGAGGATGGGCAAGACTCCACGAGCCTCGGTCATGGGTACTTCTCAGATCTGAGTAGGTGACAGGGGTTGCCAAAGGAGGCAGCTGGCAGAAGCCGCCTGTCTGCTGGCCTTCCATCTCTCTTCTGCACGCACTTGAGGGATGTGGAACCACAAAAAAGAAAGTGGACCCTGGTAATGGGAAAGGGCCTAGCAAAAGCAGCCCAGGGCTGCAAGTGGTGGTGCACAGATCCTGGCTCTCAGAGGCAAGGAGGATCTCTGTAAGTTCAAGACCAGCCTGATCTACATATTGAGACTCAAGCTAGGCTTACCTCGGCGTTGTGGCTCATGCTTATAATGCAAGCACTTGGGAGGTGAAGGTAGTCAGTTCATCTTTAGCAAATTCAAGGCTAGCCTGGGCTACAGGGCACTCTGTTTCAACAAAGAAAAGAAAAGCAGAGGCTATGATAAACCCTACAGAGTCAGTTTTGTGTAGACCAGGCTGGCCTCAAACTCATAGAGATTCTCCTGTCTCTGCCTCCCAAGCACTGGAATTAAAGGTGTGTACCACCCCCGGCCCAGTTCACAGAATCAGCTCTAATCCACAACAGCTGAATTCAGTGGACAGAGACCGGAAGTTTCTTGACCGTTGAACGTCAAACTAGAGGTGAATGAATGGGCCATCAAACAGCTGGAGAGCATTTCTTGGATCCCAGTCCCAGGCTGCTAACCACCCCAAGTTCTAAAAGACACCGCTCTTTCCGTCCTGTGCTTGTGACATTTCCCACTAGAACTGTCCTTTGATTCACCAACCACACCCGACTCAGCTACTCACACTGACCTTGGGCTCCCTGGAACCCAGGACCAGGTAAAGGCTCTGTGCCAAACAAAAGACTTGCTAAAGATCTCCTATGGACATCAAACAAAATCGGTGACGTTCCTAGCCTCAGAAAGACTTCCCTTCCTACAGCAAGAGGATCGCCAGTTCAAGGCCAGCCTGAGCTACATATTGAGACTCAGTCTGAAAAACAACCACCACCACCACCACCACCACCACCACGGCAAAGTCTTCATGTCAGTTCATTGTGCTGCACAACAGACTCAAGTTTTCCCAAGAAAAGAGACCCTGGGCAGCAGAGTTATGTGGTAACGCTGTTTCCACAACAGCAGGAGGGACAGCGTGACAGTGAGGGTCCTCTGCATGGTCCATGCCTGGGGGCAATGTGGATGCTCTAGCAGAGGCCTAGTGAGCGGGAGGAAGCCACAGCTGAGGGCTGAGACCTGGGAATCCATGCAGGCAAAGCAAACAATGCCAGAGGAGACGGAAGGCAGCCAAGGAGGTGCACAAAACCCAGAGCGACTTTGCAGAAAGCAAGTCAACAGAGGGAGCCCAGAGAGAGGTCTAGGGCTGCTGGAAACATTATACGCTTATCCCACCAGTAGACTATCCTGAGTCCCAGGAGGTAGTAAGGTCACAAATACATGTGCGTATGAGTGTGCACGTGCATATGTGTTTGCATGCATACATATTAGAGCAGGCTGTGTGTGAAGCTCAGAGGTCACATGTGCAGCCAGGGGTGGGGTGGACACATGTACCTACCACACACCTTGGACTCCCTTATCAGGTTGTGGCCCTCGTTCCTGAAGGCCATGCACTCTGTGAATGTTCAGAGCATGTCGACATTTGCCTGAGGAGCAGAGGCATACTTTGTCTCCCCAGCAGGTGGAGGAAGAAGGGATGACATGAATTCTGTCCTCTTCCCAACCAGGCCCTGAGGCCTCTGGAGCATGGCCCAGATTGAGTGCACAGGCCTGAGTAGTCACATGGCAGCAAAGGCCACGCCTCCAAGCCCCACCCAGTAGGGCTGGGCCTTTTTCCTCTGCTGGAGTCTTATAAGGCAAGGCTACTAAGAAGATGGTTTCTGCTTCCCTCTGGTCAGTTTGCAGAGCCCACACATGGGCAAGAAGAGTGTTTGTGGTGCATTAGGCTCTCTGTCCCTTCCAGACCATAAAAGCTTCTTCATCCCAAAGTGGCATAAGTCATTCACTGAACCAAGGCCCTTCTTCCCCACCCCATTTCTGGCTTGCCTAGTACCACTCTGGAATCACCCCACAGTGAACTTGACCTTCTGTCAGCCAGAGACACACAGCATATAAACACATCCTTTGGTTCCTACCTAGTTGCACTACTGTTTCCAAAAGAGGTGTATGTATTGGGGCTGGAGAGGCAGGTATTCTGTAAAGCGCTTGCTGTACAGGGAGGGAGAGACAAAGGATCCCTGCGGTTCAATGGCCTGCCAGTCTAATCAGGGAACCCTAGTTCCCAGTGAGACACTCGGCCTAAGCAATGTGGACAGTGTCTGAGAAACAACACCCAAGGTTGACTTCTGGCCTCTATGTGCACCTGCCTACCTGTACACAAACACATTCACTTGTGTGCTCACACTCACTCGTGCATGATCGAAAACACACACACACACACACACACACACACACAACAATGCATGTTTTTACCTAGGTTTTTGTGCTTTCCTGAGACACCAATGTACTACAGAAAGGGAAGCTGAGGGAACATGTCTGAGACCTTGCAGCCAGCTTCAGCCCTTATTTTGGGTCTTTACACCAGAAGAGAAGGTATTACCCCGATGGTCCACAAAAGATCTCTGATCTCTAAGAGCATGTTTGTTTTCCTTACTCAATGCTCAGGAGTACAGAGGTTTTTAGTTTTTACCACTTAGGAATGTTTAGCTGTGACGTCTCTCCCTAGAGTCCCGGGGAAGCTTCTGCCTCTGTCTTTCAGTCTGTGTATTTCTACAGCTCAGGCAAGCAAAGAATACAGCAAAATGGTCAGGTAAATGCAAAGCAGCAATGCAGGCAGGGACTGTGGGCTTCAGTGTGCACCCTGACAAAGAAACTGGGGCTGGTAGGCTCTGCAGGAGGCCTGGTCTCTTGGGAACACTGAGAGCAAGCTGCCGGGGTCTATCTGTTCCTTCCTCTCTCTCCCATCGGTTCAGCCTGCACCACAACTCCCCAAAGTGTCCTAGGAGGAGCCGCCCTGTGACTCTGCTCTGTGGGTGGTGCATCTCAGACACCAGGCCATCGGCACTAAGCACCTCCATCAGCAGCACTGGAGGAAAGCAAGGATGGATGTCTGGCCATTGGGAAAGCCCTACTCCAGCTTACCAGCTTCTTAGCCAGCCCCATGAGCCTTGCAGCCCACTTGCTGGACTCTGAGGAATTCCTAGCCCAGGTGAGTGGTAGTGTCTGTACCCATTTTGGTCATCAGCAGGGCACAATGTCAGAAGAGCAGCAGCCTCCTTTCCAACCCCCAGATCTGCCAAGGAGAGCCTGTCTCACTCCACTCTCACTCAAGCTGAAAGCCAAACCCTTAGTCAGGTTTCATGGAGTGTCATAGGGGAGAGGACTAAGGAGTCAAGGCACCCTCTCTGGTGGGCTGCTGTCCTCTGTGGCTCTGGTGGTCTGGGTTGAAGCTCTTGAGTAGCTAGCTGTATATTCTGAGAGTCCTCGGAACCAGACAGGTCTTTTAAGTTCGTTGTCTAGTCTGAGCCCTAAATGGTGCCTTAGCAGCTGTGTGTGGGCATGAGAAGGATGGTCCGTGGCCCTCTGAGCCCGTCAGGCACCACCCGTTGCCTAAGGGCCCTCAGAGGCCAGGGAACAGACCCTTAATCAAGTTTAATTCAAACATGCGCTAAAATAGGAAGTCAGGAGCACGAGTCCACCTCATTCACCTTTCGTTCTCGGGCCTATCCATGAAACCTGGCTTCAATTAATAGTCATGTCATGCCAGGCCTTGAGCTGAGTGCTTTCGTTCCCAACAAATCATTTGATAAGACTAATGTTTGTTCAACTGAATGTACTCGACTCGCTCTCCTGGAACGCCAGCGCTGCCTTACTTTCCTCCTCGTTTGTCTCTCTTCGAGACCCAGGTGGCATTACAGTAAAGTGCTTGCAGGTGAAGCACTGCTTAATGGCGCAGCCTGGATCTGACTACCCAACATGGCTGCCACCTCACTTGGATGCCTGCCAATCACACCCTGGCTGGGACCGTGGATTCCAGAGCACCTCCCTGGGCTTGGTCTCTAGCACCAGGGAAAGTCAAGCGCAATGGCCCAGCATGGAACTCCTAAACTTAGGCCCTGCCCCTTCCATCTCCCTCTCTGCCCATCTCTCTCCACATACAGCACCAGACTTCAGGCCGAGCTCAAGGGTCCTCCTGATCACTCTCTTTCTCAGCTCTCTGCAGCCAACCCCAGGCAAGCACCGGCCGCGCGGGCAGAGCACGTTGAGAAGACGATTACTGTGGCCACACTCATCTCTTCCAGCTCCGCACGTCGCCTTCATCCCTGCTGCATGGCCCATCTCTGAATACTAACTAGCCAAGACAACTCGCCAGCTCCCTGGCTCTACCTTCGTCCTCAGGCCCGGCCACCAAGGGAACACTGACTTATGCATTTGCCATTTTGTTTGGAGCAATCCACTTGAGGAAATCCCACACTGACAAAAACACAAAATATCATGCGTGTCATGTTATTGGCCATTATTCCATGGATGGAAGGGACGGGGCCTAAGTTTAGGAGTTCGATGTTGGGCCAAAATAACATGTCCCTCACTGTGATGCTGCAGCCCAGTGTCCATGAATAAATCATGCTATGTCCACAAGGGGACTAGGGTGCCGATGTAAAGAGAAGGTAGGAATTCTGAATCAGCTACAAAGTGATGATCGAGACACATTATATAAGTTGAGTGCAGTAGTCTGTGCCTTTCATCCCAGGACTTTAACCCTTGCACGCAGGAAGTAGAGGCAGGCAGGCAGATCTCTAGTTCTACACAGTGAGTTCAAAGGCTACATACTGAGACTCTCCCTCGAAAAAGAGAAGTGGGGTGGGGGGACAGGGGTTGCTGATAAAACTGTTTCTTACCACAGAAGGAAGGGAAGAAGTAGTAGAAATAAGCCACTCGGGGAGTGGTGGCACATGCCTTTAATCCCAGCACTTGGGAGGCAGAGGCAGGTGGATTTCTGAGTTCGAGGCCAGCCTGGTCTACAGAGTGAGTTCCAGGACAGCCAGGGCTATACAGAGAAACCCTGTCTCAAAAAACCAAAAAGAAAAAAAAAAAAAGAAATAAGCCACTCCTAGTGTGCCCTTCCTGGATCTCTGCAGTATAGACCGTGACCAAAATGCTTGTTTTCCGTCACCAAGTTCTGAGGTGTTTGGTGACTATAATACCACACTGGGATTAACCATGAACTGTGTTGTCTAAAGAAAAGTGAACAACACATGAATGTCAGTCACCGTTCTATGGCTGTGGGCAGACACCATGACCAACAATCTCTTATAAAAGAAAGCATCTGGCTGGGGGCTTGCTTGAAGTCTCAGAGGCTTTGTCCATTACCATCACGGTGGAGGCCATGGTGGAATATATGGCCCTGTGGCAGTAGAGTGTGAGAGCTATATCCTGATCCACAGCGAGACACACTAGGCTTGGCATGGGCTTTTAAAACCTCAAAACCAACCCCTAATAACATAGTTCATCCAAGAAGGCCACAACTCCTAATCCTTCTAATCCTTTCAAATAGAGCCACTCACTGGTGACCAAGCATTCCAATATCTGAGCCTATGGGGGCCATTCTCACTCAGAGAATTTTTTTAAAGAACTGTTATTTGAAGACACTGTATTTTGGCTGATTTATTGCACAATAATATGGTGAAATCAGGTAAGTAATCAAAACCAACTCTCACAAATTAAAAACAAACTAGAATAAAGGAACTTAATTTTATATCTTATTAATGGCATAACCACACAGGAAATACTAACTTCTAATAGCTCTAAGACATGAACCTATATGTCTCTGGAAAGATGTTACCTAAAGGCCAAATATATCACAGGGGTCTAAAATTATATTCACTAGAATTATTGCTAGGAAAATAATAGCTACATTATTACTTCAAAATAAACATACACATGTATACATATTCTATACTCTGCCTACATTCACACATACATATGAATGTATGTATATATTCATAGTATGTCTATATGTATATATTCATAGCACATATGAATATATACATATATATGTTGGAATAAAGCCAACATATAATAATGACAATGTCTGAAGATCATAAGAAGCAAGGAGTTTTCGTTGTTTTAGTTTCCAGTGAGCTGCCTCCTCAGCCCCTCACCATTCCACATGTCTCCTTCTGAGTATATTTAGAATTTTTGTCTGCAGAGCACCTGCTGCCCCTGGGAGCACAGACCCTACAGACCCACAGACTGGTGTACCTACGGGAAGGCTAGCAGAAGAGCAGGCCTGCACAGTTACCCCTCTGCTGTGCACAGGGGCTGTGGCCAGGGTAAAGGGGTGCTGGCCTCTCGAATCTAACTTTGACCCTTCCTCTCTCCTTAGCTGGCAACTCTCCCAACATCAACCAGCAAGGCCTCGGCTGTGAAACTCTAACACTGGCCATTCAAGGTCAGATGTAGGGCTTGAGAGCGTGGGCTCGCAAGGACTTGGGAGAGGGAGGTACCCTCAGAGGATGACTCCTGAAACAAGCACACTGCCTTAGTTATTACCCTCACTCTCCAGTGGAACTGAGTCGGGATCCGAAAACCTCACTAGGTTACAAGGAATCCCCAGGCATACACGGAACAGACATGGCAGGACCTATGCAGGCTCCTGCAGATGTACACCTGGGTTCCATGTATTCAAGATGGGGGTCACTCAGCCTTCATGTGAAGATGGTCAGCATGAGGCTAGACAGCCATGGGGAGAGCTTCCATAAAGATCTCAGAAAGGCAGAGGAAGATACTGGTGCTTGCATGAGTGAAGGCTCTGATCCCTCAGACTATGTCATTCATAATCCATGTGACTTGCTAAGCCAGGACCCTGTTCTCCGAGTCTCCCTGTCCTCAGAGTACTGAGAGTCTTGGGCAGGGAAGCCTAGTTGGCAACTGTCCCCACGACAGCCAAAGGAGCTGGGGTTGTCAAGGTCAGAGAAGCCCAGACTGAGGAAGTGTGAGAACATGGCAGGCAGGGAGGCTCATGACAGATACCTGTAAAACCTCTGAGTGGAGGACCAGCCAACCAGAAATATAAGGAAATCCACTTCAAATAACCAGAAACAGGAGTTTCCCAATAGAGGAGTCTGCTGAGAAAGACCAAAGACTGCTGACCACTTCAGCGATCATAAGTGGGCAGAGCTCTGCCCAGATGACGGCAGCCATTCTAGCATCTGTTAGGGCCTGGGTTAGAGGCAGAGAACACACATTATCTGCTGAAGCCAAACTGTATTCCTAAAGGATCACCCTCACATACTGGACACTGAGGAAGTCTGGTCTAAGCCCACAGAGGCCTGGGGCAGCTCTTCCTGCTAAAATGAAGGTGTCAACCCCACTGTCCAACTGCCTGAGTAGACCAAACTAGCCTCTTCTGGGCTAGCCTTCTCTTGTGACAACCTCCCCCCTCACAGTTTTGCCCAACTCCAGCCCCCCTGGCAATCATGGGCACATAGACCATTGCCGCAGCATCCGCAGTGGGGAGAGAGATGCTCAGGAGATGAGGGGCCCAGAGCAGGGACTGGCGAACCGCAGCAGGCTCTGCCGGCCTGTTTCGCTTGCATCTTTGCTACTGGCTGGCTACCCCAGTGCATGGCAGCCAATGGCTTTCCAAGCAGCCGCCACCTGTAGGAAAAGTGCCGGAGAGCCTTCACCTGGCTCCAGGCTTGACTTCCCTTGTCCATTCTAGGAAATTTCTAGAACATAGTAAATGAGCCACCCTCTATTTACAGCTGCTTTTAATTCCCCTAAAGGATACACATTGTGCTTTTTATTTATAATCTTGTTTTGTTTGAGACAGGGTCTCTCTCATTCTGTATCTCAGGCTGACATACGATTACCACACGCTGGCCGGGAATGCAGAGTGACCCTCCTACCTCAGCCTCCTGAATGCTGGGATTACAGGTGCGAGCCCCCATGGCCAGATTGTGACCTTCATGTCCATTCTCAGTGGGGTGAAGAACGGAAAGTATCATCTCCCTTTTTATTCATCTCATAGAAGTCAAATGTCAAGGGTGAATGGGGCTTTGGAAATTGTCCGATTAAACCCTTCATTTTAGGGATGATGAAACTGAAAACTTAGGGGCCTGGGAACGGATCAGTGGTGGAGTCCTTACAAAGCACGATCCTCAGAAGCTCAAAAACAAACCAAGAATATCCTAAAGCTCTCCTCGGTGTGTGTGCTCAGTGTGGCGTCTGGGGCAACATCAAATGATCAAAACCTGGATTTCTGATGGTCACTCAGGAGGCCCACTCTTCGGCACCCCACACTGTCCTTTATCCAAATGTCCTACTTCCTGATCCTTTTGCCTCCCCACAGCCCTCCCCATCCTTTGCTAAATTTTCCATCTTCTCTGAGCAGGAGGCAGGGAAATGACACGGCTCTCCAGCTGTGCTCGGTGTAAGGCATTTTGGTTTGCTAACGTCTGCTTGCTAGCTGCTCTGAAACGCTCATCTTTGGTCTTTGGAGCTCCCAACAGAATAAGCTAATGTTTTGAATGTGTTTTGTAAGCTGTAAAGCACTATACAAATATATGTTCTACTATTTTAGGATATGGAATAATGCAATCCCTTCAAATTGTGCTTTTGATTATCCTACCTCTGTGAGACAAAGAGAAACAGAGGCGAGAAGGGCAAGAAGGAGGAGGAAAGAGAGGGTAGAGATCTGAACATGTCTGCCTGTCCCTCTTCAGACCACAAGTCCATTGAGGGCGGAGCCCACTCATTCTATGCTACTTCCTCTATTCTTGTGACTCCCCAAGCACAGGCTGGACGAATGGTTCCTTTAAAACCCTCTACACTAGGCACGGTGCCTATGATCCCACCACTCAGAAGGCTTAGGCAAGAAGATTCAAAACAAGTCTGGGCTACACAGTGAGACACTGACAAAGGAAACAACACTGAGCTGGACATGTAGCCCAGAAGTAGAGCACCCACCTAATGTGCATGAAGCCATGGGTTCAATTCCCAGCACTGCATAGACTGGGCCTGGTGGCGCATGCATGTAGCCCTAGCACATTGAAAGTAGAGGCGGAAGATCACAACTCCAAAATTATCCTCATCTACTCAGGGAGTTTGAGGCCACCCTGAGCTACGTGAGATCCTGTCTCAAACAGAAAAAAAAAAAATTTACATCTGAACTGAGAATTTAGCTCAGCAATAAAGCATTTGCCTAGGATGTATGAGGCCCTGGATTCAATTAGCAGCATCAAAATGTAAGTAATAAATTTTAAGTTAATAAAACCACTTCTATTTCACTGAAAAAAAAAACAAACAAGGCTTCCCACATATAAAATATACAGAAGAAGAGAGTGCGGAGACTTTGGTCAAGAGATAACAACTCTAAGTTAGATAGGAAGAATAAGTTAATAACAACATTATATTCTCAAAAAAGCACTGAACAGATTTCAACTATTTTTTACCACAAGAAAATAAGTATGTGAGGGACTAAAGACACTAATTATTTTTCCATGTTTTAAAGCATCATGTGGCATATAATAAATACTGTTAATTTAAGAGCCTGGTATAATGGCACATGCCCATAGCCCCAGCATGTGGCAAAGAGGAGACAAAGAGGAGGGTCACACATTCGAGGCCAGCTTGGGCCACGTGAGACCTCAGCCACCCCACCCTCCAAAAACCTCTAGGCTCAGTGAGTAAGAACCTTCCCACATAAGCTTGGCCTCTGTTTGAACACGGAACAAACAAAATGTCAGGTGTGGAGGCGGGTGTCTAACTGCAGTGGTCCTCCAATGAGACATGACCATGGACAGCCTGCGGCTGCAGAGACGGCTCAGTGGTCAAGGCCACTTCCTGCTTTTCCAGAGGAGCAGAGTTTGATTTTCAGCGCCCATGTGGGGCAGCTTATAACTTCTGTAACCGCAGCTCGGGGCGTCCGTGTCTCCACGGGCACCCTCATACAGACACATGCATACACACAATAAAACCAAAATATCTTAAAAGGGTGAAGAGAGCTGGATAGAATGGCGCAAACCTTTATTCCCAGCACTCAGGCGGCAGAGGCAGGCAGATCTCTGAGTTCAAGGCCAGCCTGGTCTACACAGAAAGTTTCTAAGATTCCCAGGGCTATACAGAGACCCTGTCTCAAAAAGATAAGAAAAAGAGGGGCATGGAGGACTACAGTGATTGTTCAGTGGTTAAGCGCACTGGCTGCTCTTTCAGAGGACCAGGGTTCAATTCCCCAAGCCCACAAGGCAGCTCACAACCACCTATAACTCCAGTCCCAAGGGACCCAAGTCCTTTCTGGCCTTAGAGCACATGTTGCATAGACTCACATACAAGCAAACACCCAAATGCATAAGACAAAATAATTTTTAAAAATTTAAAGAGAGGGAGAGGACCTGCCTCAAAATGGTGGGTAAGGTCTAACACCTGTGGTTTTCCTCTTTTCTAAATATGCACCACGGAATGCTCTCTCTTTCTTCCCTGTCTGTTTTTTCTTTCCGTCTCTACCTATCTGCTGCTGCCCCTGTCTGTCTGTCTCTCTGTCTCTCTGTCTCTCTCTCTCTGTCTCTCTGTCTCTCTCTCCTCTCTCTGTCTCTCTCTGTCTGTCTCTCTCTCTCTTCTCTCTCTCTCTCTCTGTCTCTCTCTCTGTCTCTCTCTCTGTCTCTCTCTCTCCTCTCTCTCTCTGTCTCTCTCTCTCTCTGTCTCTCTTTCTCTGTCTCTGTCTCTGTCTCTCTCTGTCTCTCTCTGTCTCTCTTTCTCTTTCTCTGTCTCTGTCTCTGTCTCTCTCTCTCTCTCTCTCTCTCACACACACACACACACACATACACAGGCACACGCACCTGCACACGCACACATACGGGTGGTCCCTTGCTACCCCCTCCCCCCCAGCAATATACCAATGTGACTATTGAAAAGTGTCACCCACATTCTAAGTGATTATTCAGCATCCTTGTGAGGATTATTTTCCTCCCTAGGCCAGTGTCACTCTCGGGTAGGACAGACTTGGGGTATCTTCTCAGGAGCTCCTAGACAAGCTGCTAGGGCTCTTTGATCCCGTCTGTGTGTGAGACTAGGTCTCAGAAACCACTCCCACTTCCTCTCAGCTTCCTCACCTTCGGTTCTGACAGCAGAACCACCTGCTCTAGGCCAGGCTTCTGCAGGCACTTCTGGACTTAAAGGTTCTAGGTGCCTCCAAATAATTTTCTTGTTAGAAAGAAGTAAGGGCCAGGCAGTGGTGGCGCATAACTTTAATCCCAGCACTTGGGAGGCAGAGGCAGGTGGATTTCTGAGTTCGAGGACAGCATGGTCTACAGAGTGAGTTCCAGGACAGCCAGGGCTACACAGAGAAACCTGTCTTGGAAAAAAACAAGAGAGAGAGAGAGAGGGGGGGGGTCAGCAGATAAAGACTCTCTTCTTGATCAAAGCTCTCTCTCATTAGAACCTTGAGTGCATAAGAGCAAAGACAGGGAAGGAAACATCCTAACGCCCCGCTGGGCCCAGAATGCAACGCAGATGAGTGAAGGAGCTCACCTACCAGGCTCAGCCGCGCAGTCCTAAGTGTAATCTAGATAGAAGAATAATGCCGCTCAGTCCTAAGTGTAATCTAGATAGAAGAATGATGCCGCTCAGTCCTAAGTGTAATCTATATAGAAGAATAATGCCGCTCAGTCCTAAGTGTAATCTAGATAGAAGAATAATGCCGCTCAGTCCTAAGTGTAATCTAGATAGAAGAATAATGCCGCGGGTCTGGGCTGAGGACGGTGGTCAAGTAGCACTTGCCTAGCCTGGCATGCGCAAGGCCTTGGGTTTAATTCCCAGAACCACAAAAAACCAAAAAGACAGAGAAAGACGAGCAGACACCCACCCACTAGAGGCCCGGCTTGACAGGAGAGAACCACAGAGACCAGAAAGTCAGAATTCTTGCCTCCCTACCACAGAGAGCCCGCAGGCCAAGGTCCCAACTATAGCTAACCTCCTCCATGGTGCTTATAAGTGGAGATGGCAAATGATCCCTTAGGAGAGGAGCTTGGGCAAGTCCATGAATGTGGGGCTGCTACCAACAATGACATGCCTCTGGCAGTGGGAGGACTGAGGGAGCTAGACTGTCCACCAAGCCCCACTCATATCCTAAAGTGACCCTCAGCCCCTGCTGCAAGCATGCAGGTCTCAGCCACCGTTGCACTGTTTTCAAACAGTTCCCAGGCAGGAAGGACAAGATGCCGGGACAGACAGGGCCTGCAGGGTTTGCATGGCATGGCAGGTCAAGAGAGAGATAAAACACCTAGCCGACCGTCGGCAATGAACCAGCCACCCAGTAACCATAGTTAGACCGAATGTGACGGTGCTGTCAGTCCCAGCTCAACAGGACAGGCCTCAGCTCCAGGAGCAGACCGGTGAACTGAGGGTTTACTGAAACCCTCAAACCTATCTCCTAGTAGCTTCCTACTTCAAATCTACAGAGGGCTCACATGAGCTGGGGTCAAAGGGCATGACTCTGAAAGCTTTGGCTTCTTAAACTCAAAACCAAACCAATTCAGGAAAATTTCAGAGAAAGAAGAAAAAGTGACCCAGTACATTGTTCTTTGGCTCCCAAATTAGTCCAAAGCCTGGCTCTATTTTTAGCAACTTCCTCCTCTCTCCATATCTGAATCCTTCAACAAATCCCTTCTTCTAAAGGTAGAATTTCAGCCAGGCCTGGTAGCACAGGCCTCTTATCTTAGCACTTAGGAAGCTAAGGCAGGAGGATGGAGAGTTTGAGGCCACCCTGGGCTACGCAAAATATGTTTAAGATTAACACAGCAAGTCATGGTCTCAAAAATGACGCCAAAATGAATGAAGTGCGGGCTTGTGACATACAATTCAGTGGTATGGCATTGGTACGGCATGTATAAAGCCCCTGGGTTTGAAACCCAGAACTATGAATAAATAATAATAATAATAATAATAATGAAATGTGGATTGGAATAAATTCTAAACATGATATCCAATTTTTCAGGAAAACACTAGCCAAGATACATGTTAAATGACATCATAAGAATGCAATTTAGCTCAGTCCAGAATAAGAAGGATCACAGAACAAATGACTCAGAGATGTAATACATAAATTACAAAACGAACAACTTAAGAGACTGTCTATCAGTTTAAAGAGACTAGGTTTGCCTTATACATCACAATTTGCACAAACCAACTGTCAAAATCTATAACACAATCAGAAGACAGAACCACGTCCAAATAATCCCTGAGATTAAGAACAGATTGCTGGAGGACTGGAGAAACAGTCCAGCAGTGGACATCACATACTGTTCTTGCAGAGGACCCAGGTTCAGCCCTCGGCACCCATATTGAGTGGCTCATACTCCCTATACCCCACTCAAGCGAGAGCCAGTCTTTCTGGCCTCTTCGGTTACATATATTCAGATGCATATTCATACACAGAGACACATAATTAAAAATAAATCTTTTTTAAAAGAACAGGTTGTTGGGCTGCATGTTTAGAAGACAGAGTGCCTGTTCAGAATTTCTGAGGCCCTGGGTTTGATTCCTAGCATACCTTCCCCGGGAAGAAAGAAGTACCTACTCAAATATCATGGTGGCGTTATGGTTACATTTATACAGAACTCATTTCTTGGAAGGATACAGTGAGATGCTGATGGTGGGAGGTTGGACTGTCTGGAACTTGTTTCAGTGAGAAGGAAGGGGTGAACGGCACCTGATTGGCTGAGTTGAACGTACCTCTGGCTGAGTAATTGGAACATGAGGCTTTAGTGGACGATCCCCTCTGTTATTACATATGCTGAAATGTTCCATGGTAATCTTGTTTTGTTTGTCTGTTTGTTTGCTTGCTTGCTTGTTTAAATAGCCTGTCTTCTAATTTCTCCACTAGAAAAAAAAATTTAATTCAGAGCTAGGCGTGGTCACTCATACCTGTAGTACCAGTCCTCGAAAAGCTGAGGCAGGTGGAACAGCCTTAGTCCAAGGCCACCCTGGGTTATGTGGTGAATTCCAGGTTAGCTCAGGCTAAAGAATAAGACTCTGTCTTCAAAAAAAAAAGCAAACCACCAACAGCATCTCAACAGCTCCACAAGTGCTGGAGACAAATCACCAAAGCTGCCTCTTTTTCCCTGGCAAGAAATGTAAAAAAAAGCGATTGCCCTCTCTAGGTAAGCTGTGACAATGTCACTATTCTAAAGGAAGGTCACTTTATTTCATACCTGTACTCCCAGTAAACTCAGCCACTGGGGCCAGACAAGGCTTCTAAATGACAAGTGACAGTTATTTCCAAACCTGGCATTTCTGCCTTGCATTCTGCCTTCACAGGTTCACCGTAGTCTTTGCTAGCCCGTGACTATCGGCTAATGCAGAGGACCTGGATTCGGACACTGTGCCTGACGAATCCGTTTTGAGAAAAGAACTCCACACCTATCCAGCAAATGACAAGGTCTGTTGTGTTTGCCTCAAGACTTCTCCATGTCGTATGAACTAAAAGGGAACTGTGGATTTTGACAGGCATTTGGAGAGAGATGTCTCAGCTGGCTTGTCTCCGTCTCTCTCCTAGTCTCTTGCATTCAGCCTCACTCTTTGCTCACTGTCTCTGCCAAGGTAGACCACATTCCTTTTCCCGGCCCTACCCCTGAATTCCAGTAATTTTTCCATAATGCTTTGTGTGTCTCCCTCCCTTGAAACCTAACTGTGTCTTTCTAATCTTCCTACTTGGAAACCCTTCCATTCGCAGACACTAGGCTACCCAGTCTTTCCTAGAGATCAGTCACGATTTGGCTGTTCAAGAGGGACCTAACCAACCAGACTAAGTGCTAGTGGGTAGGGACATACTGGGTTTCTTTTCTTCCATCCATGTAGCCGAATCCAGTGCTTGTTCTCCATAGCCAAGATACCTCAGGAAATTTACTGAAGACCAATTTGCACATGACAAAACATTTACAAGTTCTTTCAGCTGATGTGGGTGAGATAGGCCTCAGCCACTGATTTATGTGGACCCTTTGTGCAATTTTAAAGTAGTTGTTTTAGATTTATTTACTTGTGTGTGAATGTGCCTAAATCTATGTGCACAGTTGGGGGAGGGATGTGTTTAGCTGTGTCCACACATGGAGATGGTCCACAAAGGAAGGTCCTGAGGGTCCTATTCAACGTTCTCCACTCGGCCCTATTGAAGCTGGGGCTCTCTTCTCAGAGAGGCTGGAAGCCAGCAAATCTCAGTGATCCTCTAGTCTTGCCCCAACCTCTCAGCACCTGGGTTGCAGGTTTTCATGAGATGCCCAGTTATATGATGCTGGGATCCAAACACAGGTCCTCAAGATTGTATAGCAAGCTCTCTTAACCACGGATCCATCTGGTGTCCATAGAGGCCAGAAGAGAGTGTCAGATCCCCTGGGACTGAAGTTATGGATGGCCCTCACCCAACATGTGGATGTCAGGAATTGAATCCAGGTCCTCTAAAAGAGTAGTCAGTGCTCTTAACTGTTGAACCATCTCTCCAGGACTCAATAAGCAGGTTTTGGTTCTGTTTTGTGGTGGTACTGGGACTTGAACCCAGGGCCTTATAGGTGCTGACTAAGCACTCTGCCACTGTACTACCTCCCAGCTCCTTACTTTCTTAGGTACTTACAAGATCTAGCCTTAACCTGGTAGTATGTCATGGATACATGTACAGGTAAAACTGCATCATCTTGTGCCCTTGTTGCACATTGATACATCTCTATAAATGAGTGAGTGAGTGAGTGAGTGAGTGAGTGAAGCTTCTTCCTCTCTCTAACAGGATGCAGCCCCTACCAAGTCGCTTAGCGTAGAAAGCAGAGTCTGAGACAGAGATCAGCTTCCTTCCAATCTGTCTCCTTAGGAAAAGCCGATAGAACTGAAGTGAACCTGAGACCAGAAACAGAAAATCCTTCCTTGTGGAGCTCTACAGTGCCCAAAGCTCTGTCATCAGCCCTGGAGGCCAAGAGATGTCACTATGGGTGTGGCAGCACCTATGCTTACTGAATTCAAGTCAGGCTCTTCAGTCTTGAACGCCGAAGCCGCCCCCTCACAGAGCCCAAGTCAGCTCAGCAGGAGGATGAAAAGAACGAACTCAGCTTGAGGTGACAAGAGGTGGCAATCTGAGGGAACCAGGGTTCCACTTCCTAGGAACCTCACTTCTGTTCCCCTATGGGGTTAGAAAATTAATCACACCTTCTTTTGGCCCCTTCCCCAATACTATAAGGTTTCTGGCTGCTATAAAATTCAAGATCTTGTTGGAAACAATTCAGCTCTTTGCTGAATGCCTGAAGGCGCATGCCATGGGGCTTTTTCTCCATCAATGGGCCAATCTGTTCATCGGCATCTCGGAACAGAACATGCTAAATTTGGTATCAGGTACCTGAGATGCACTGGTGAGAGGAACTAGAAGCCATTCCGACTCTGAGGAAGAGACAGACGGACAGAAGCGGCTGTCTGCTTAGCTGAGATGCTGTGATAAACTGACTATGAGCTAGAAGAGTGAATTCTACCCCCTCAAGGGTCCTCAGTCTTCAGTGTTACTGACAGACCACAAGCTCACCTCCTGAGCCTCAAGACTGAAGGACCTCAGGAACACAGACCCGTGTGTGAGCCCTACCCACAGCTGGCAAAATGTGTTGTGACCGCTAAATCCAGCAACAGCCCATGGTTTCTGCACGCACAGCAGTGGCTAGGTCTGCCCTGTAGCAGGATTTATAGGTAGAACATAAATGGAGCACTGAGGCGTATGAGCAGAATACAGCAGCCTCTTTCCTATCCCTCTAAGCCGCCAAGTCTTTCCAAAATTCCATATGCTTGCCTCTGCAATGTCTGATAAACAGCTCATAGAGCAGCTGGTCTGGTTAACCGGAAGGGAAATGGTAAATTCCCCTTATAACAACAAGGTGTTTTTCCATTCAGCTGTGGCTTTTCCTGGGAGGGAGAGGACTAAAGCTTGGTGAGCCTCTTCCTTAAGCTAAAACCCAATCGAGCAACTCAACACACAGTAAGATGGACAGTGTCTCCAGGGCTAAGAGCTGTGTGCTACTCAACTGCATTACTGTAAATAGCAAATGTAAAACAGGCAAATTCCTCCTCTAAAAGGTACATTCATGGGCTGGCTTGTTTGAGATGGTTTCAGGCTACTGACATCTCTTCATCACTGTGGGTTATCGAAGAAAAGACTTCTGAAGAAATCAACACAGGAGGCATAGTTGGGCATCTGAAAAAGCAAACATTCTCCTTCTTCCTTGGAGTTTTTTTGGGTACCGGAAAAGGCAAAGCAACACAGATACTGGAAGCTTTGAATGGAGACAGAAGCACCTCCCCCAGGGGGGATGCTATTCCCCAGGCCCAACTGGTGTAAAAATATCATCTTCCGCTTTACCCTGTCATCTCTTGGTAGTGTGGAGTCGGCTGACACAAATGAACCTTCACATCCTCTGCTTTCGGTGCAACTTGTTTGGCAGAATCTGGGTTTGGCAAACACCTGAAACGAGCTGGGCTCAAAATATCTGGCCAGCTCTATTGGGTTTAAACCATTCTGGGTGGATTTTGGCTTTCCCACTGGCTGGAGGTGTTGAGCTAAATCATGTAAGCCATGAGTTCATATCTGGTGGGAGGTAATTCAATAGCGTTTTTTTTGCTCCACCTGAAAGTGTTCACGAACCCTTGATGAAAGCACATGACTGTGAGTATTAGCGGGCCTGATAGTATCCAGTGGGCAATTTTTCCTTTCCTCAAAGACAGTGACAGCCACAAAATGCTTGAGGAAAGCAAAAGATCAAGTTCATGGCTCAACTATTCCCATCTTTCCCTATTCCTAGCAGTGACACTTATCTTCCCTGACAGCCACTCCCATTGTGCTCTTTCTCGACCCAGCACAATGGACATATGCAGACGCTGGCAGACAGGGAGGATGTCTTCCATCCCATTGCTCCCCTGTGCAGAAGGACCAGGCTAAGGTTACATAAGCCCCTCCTGAGCTCTTGGGCCCCTGCGCTATGGGGAAGAGAATTGGGGGATTGTGACGAAGTCACGAAGTCACGGTCTGCAGGCCCTGACTAACCCTGTACTCACCATCCTGTCCTGTCAAGGCGGGGCGGCTGGAAACCTAGGGTCGCCCACCTCAACCACCCAGCTCACGCCAATCTGGCAGGATCCGCAGTGAAGGCAGACCCGAACCTGCTGTCCACTAGATCGTAGGATTCCAGGCCCCGGCCCCAGATTCGGACCACAGCTCCCTGCCCCCCAGGCGCCCAGACGCGCGCTCTTACCTGCCCGGGCCGGGGCCGGGGCCAGGGCCGGGGACCGGACCGAGACCAGGGGTCGGGGGTCCCGCCGCTCGCGCAGCGCCAACCACGGGGAGCTGTCCGCCGCCAGCTAGTGCTGAAGGCGGCTTCCCTGCTCCGGGGCCCGGACCCAGACCAGAGCCTCCGGGCGGCAGCGGCCCTTCGCCCGCGCCGCCCTCCAGGCTGGCCTCGTTGCCCATGGTGGGCAGGCGGGCGGGCGGGGTCGGGGTCGCACTGCGCCCGGGCCGGCGGCTCCCGGGCGGCGCTCACACTCTCCGCTCCACCGCAGCTGCCGCCATCTCCCAGCTCGGCTCGCACAGCCGCCTGCTGCTGCGCATGCGCGTCGCGCGCGCCCCTGCCCTGCACACGCCCCCCCCTCCCCGCGCGCGCTCACGCCAGCCCGCGAAGACTCGTGTCCACGCACCAGCCTCGGGGTCGCCGGGAAAAGGCCTCCGGAACCCGCGCATGCGCCCTCCGCGGCCAACGCGGCCGGCGGGTGTTGAATGAAGGCTGACTGCTGCGGGTGGCT
Source organism: Tokudaia tokunoshimensis (assembly GCA_036184795.1). Lineage (NCBI taxonomy): Eukaryota > Metazoa > Chordata > Mammalia > Rodentia > Muridae > Tokudaia > Tokudaia tokunoshimensis. The sequence continues at coordinate 109,361,350 of BTHU01000008.1, forward strand.
GCGTTCGGCTGGACCACTTTGGAGGTTCACTAGACCTTAGAAGCGACCTAAGAGCCAGGAGAGGTGCCTTACGTGTGTAATGCCAGTCCATAGGAGATTGAGGCAGGAAAATCAAGGTCATCCTCAGGTATATAGTGAGTTCGAAGCCAGGCTACACCAAACCATTTTAAAAGAAAAGAAACGGGGCGGGGGGTGGGGGGAGGGATCAATAGGTAAAGATGCTTGCTCCAAATTTGACGCGTGAGTTAGGAACCCACATGGTGAAAGGAGAGAACCAACTTCCACACTTTGTCGTCTGCTCTCCACACCCTCCCATACCCTCAGCTATACACATATACAAATAAAAATGTCTTCCGTTAAAAGATGGTCTAGTAGGCAGTGGTGGCGCACGCCTTTAATCCCAGAACTTGGGAGGCAGAGGCAGGTGGATTTCTGAGTTCGAGGCCAACCTGGTCTACAGAGTTGAGTTCCAGGACAGCCAGGGCTACGCAGAGAAACCCTGTCTCGAAAAACAAAAAAACAAAAACAAAAGATGGTCTAGAGAGATGATTTAGCAGTTAAGAACGTATATTGCAGCTGGACTTGGTGGCTGACGCCTTTAATTCCAGGATTTAGGAGGGAGAAGCAGGCAGATCTCTGAGTTCGAGGCTAGCCTGGTCTACAGAGCGAGTTCCAGGACAGCCAGGGCTACACAGAGAAATCCTCTTTCAAAAAGCCAAAAAAAAAAAAAAAAAAAAAAAAAAAAAGCTGTGAGAGAGAGAGAAGAAGAAGAAGAAGAAAGAAAGAAAGATGTATGTTGCTCTTGCAAAGGACCTGACTAGGGTTCCTACCACCCAAGTTGGGCTTATAACTCCAGAGGGATCCTATACATCTAGCCTTAAAAACCCCAGCACTCACATGCACAGAGCCACACATATATAAATGAATAAAAATAGTAGCCACGCATAGTGGCACACACCTTTTATTAACATCTGGGAGGCAGAAGCAGACAGATCTGAGTTCAGTGCCAGTCTGGTCTACAGAATGAGTTCCAGGACAGCCAAGGGTACACAGAGAAACCCTGCCTCAAATAAGTAAACACATAAATGAATACATAAAAAAACAGCGTGTTTTTAAAGAGGGAGAAAGATGAAAGAAAAAGAGGGAGGGAGGGAAAGGAAAACCAGAAATGGATGAAAAGGAAAGAAAGGCAGGAGAAAGCAAGGTGGCATGGCGCTGTCCACGGCCTGAAATCTGACACTTTCTACCCATAAGGACCAGACATTGTGGTGCACACCTTTCTTCCCAGCGCTTGGGAGCAGAGGCAGGAGGATCTCTGAGAGAGTTCAGGATTGTCTACATAGCAAGTTCCAGGGCAAGCTATTGTAGGATGTAGCAGGAGGCTGGTCTGGTGGGTAAAGCACAGACCAGGCCGTGGTGAGAGGCTCCCAGAGGGTGGCTTGAAGGATGCAGATAAACAGGAGTCTGTTCAGAGGTGTAAAGTCATAGAAGGAGACAGACAATGTTGGGGCTAGACCATCAGCGGCTGGATATTGCTGTGGAAAAACCAGATAGCAGTGGAAATCATCTGGGATTCATACTGAGGCAGAGTCCCACAGACCCAGAGTCTCAGGAAGCACCCCAGGGAGAGAGGGTGTACAGACTCCAGACGGTGAATCTGGGACCAGGGAAGAGAAGTTACTGGTGGCCTTCTGCCGTAGCCCTCAGGGACCTTCCAGAGGATTGTGAATGTCCTTCCTTAGCCTGAGAGCTTACTGAACGGGGGAGGGACAGAGGAAAGGTGAGGTAACCAAAGCAACATAGTGGTGTACGGCACTACTTGGGGCCAGTGTCACCTTCTGTCCAAGGGAACTGTTAGGAAGGACCTTCCTTTGAGTAGCCTAAGTGGGAGGCTGGCCTGGTAGGGATAGGCATAAAAGCTTCCTGGCTTCTTACACAGGCCTCAGATGTTTTCCTGAGAAAGGACGTCTGTAAAACCCATACTATATTCTAAACCATTTGTGGCTTTATAAAGCATGGATGGCTGTTCAGGAGGGCTTAAGTAACTTGACTGCATTTTAGAAATCCATTTCATTCTCTTAAGTCTGAAGAATGTATTAAATATCAGAAGTTCTAACCTGTCATGTGGTGGTGGCGGCGCATGCCTTTGATCCCAGCACTTGGGAGGCAGAGGCAGGTGGATCTCTGAGTTCAAGGGTAGCCTGGTCTAGAGAGTGAGTTCCATGGCAGTCAAGGCTATACAGAGAAACCCTGTCTTGGAAAACAAAACAAAAAAGTTCTAACCTGACTAGAAATAATCCAGGTGAACATCCATGGACAGGAAAGGGTGTCAGGCCCTTCCACCAAGCATCTGTCTTAGTCAGAGTTTCTATTCCTGCACAAAACATTATGACCAAGAAGCAAGTTGGGGAGGAAAGGGTTTATTCAGCCTACACTTCCAAATTGCTGTTCATCACCAAAGGAAGTCAGGACTGGAACTCAAGCAGGTCAGGAAGCAGGAGCTGATGCAGAGGCCATGGAGGGATGTTTCTTACTGGCTTGCTTCCCCTGGCTTGCTCAGCCCACTCTCTTATAGAATCCAAGACTACCAGCCAAGGGATGGCACCACCCACAATGGGCCCTCCCCCCTTGATCACTAATTGAGAAAATGCCCCACAGCTGGATCTCATGGAGGCACTTCCCAACTGAAGCTCATTTCTCTATGATAACTCCAGCCTGTGTCAAGTTGACCACAAAATCAGCCAGTACAGTGTCCAAAGCTGCTTTTCCTCAAAACTCTGAAATGGGAAAGGGAAGAAGAAGAAGAAGAAGAAGAAGAAGAAGAAGAAGAAGAAGAAGAAGAAGAAGAAGAAGAAGAAGAAGAAGAAGAAGAAGAAAGAATTCAGAGTCTCTCTCTCTCACACACACATACATCACTCACACACAATTCCTATTGTTTTCTGACGTGTCTGCTGTCCTTCTGGTAAAACTCCCTAGCCTGTCTGGAGCTGAGGGAGGAGAGCCTGCCCTGTGCTGTCCTCGCTGTGCTGAAGAGTATCTTTGTTTCATTTCTGGTGATTACATATGAACGTGTACCGTGTGGGTCAATATCTCAGACCGGCTACTCCCAGTGGGTCCTTGGACTCACAAAGCCCCTAGTTCCTAGTGAGCAAAGTTAGGGTATTAACAGGTCCTCTAATAAGGAGGCTCTGAGTGGAGTCACTGGTGGGGGTTGATACACAAGAATGAGTCCAGCACACAAAGTTAATGCTGCCATTTGCTGTCTTGGGGATTGGTGACACACAATGCAATATGGCTGGCCAGACTGTCCCATACTAGACTCCTTTAGCTTTACAAACACTAGCTAGTGGGACATCTTGGGACCTCTACCTGGGGAGATAAAACATCTACTCACTCCAGATAGGGCACTAACACCAGACAAAGTAGTAATTCCACCAAGATCCAAGTTGGTAAACCAATGAGATTATTGGTCTCACCTATAGAGCATGCATGACCCCAAAGCACCCATATTACTAGAAAGTGTCAAATCCAACATAAATGACAACTTTCCCACAGATGCATAGATGGAGTCTCCCCCGTCCTCACCTTCAGATAACCTTCCATCCTTTATACATTTATTTATTTATTATTTTTTTTTTTTTTGGTTTTTCGAGACAGGGTTTCTCTGTGTAGCCCTGGCTGTCCTGGAACTCACTTTGTAGACCAGGCTGGCCTCGAACTCAGAAATCCTCCTGCCTCTGCCTCCCAAGTGCTGGGATTAAAGGCATGCGCCACCACCGCCTGGCTCCTTTATACATTTAAACACCTCCCAAGACCACAAGCCACATGCAGTTAGAACAGAATTGCAAACACCGGACAAGGAGGTGCAGCAGGGAATGCCTGGGCTCTCAGGTGAGGGTCCCGGCCCTTGCTACTATAAAGGAATGTCAACAGGCACAATCCTGAGGGGCTCTGGTGAATAGTCATGCCTCCTTCTGTTGATGATGGTGATAGTTGTTATGTTCAGAGGACAGTCTTCTACAACACGTTGGTTGGGTCAGGTGGAAGGGGAAAAGCATGTTTATTTTTTTGTTTCTGTAGAAATCATAGAAGTTGTGGCGTTCCACAGATTCAAGTCAACATGTCCCGAGTTCCTATGGGAGTAATTAGCCCTACCCAGCCAGTAGATTTGGGGAGCTGTTCTCCTCAGGGTAGATTCTTGGCTGCAAATAGACCTCTAGGGTCTTTGCTACCTTGGTGACAAAGGGCATGCACAGTGGACCCAGGAGGACCTGGAAGTGTAGGTTAGTGATGCCCTTCCTCTCTCAAAGTCAGTTTCGTTCCCTCTGAGGAGCATTCCCTGGAACACATCTTTCCTATCTACTTCCACCCCTGCCTTTCATCCCAAGGGCGGCTACTGACCATGGGGCAGTACTAACCCCTGGTGGTCTGGGGATCTTGACTCAGCTAGACTTCTTGATAGAACAATCTTTTCGTTTTGTTTTGTTTTCCAAGACAGGGTTTCTCTGTGTAACCCTGGCTGTCCTGGAACTTACTCTGTAGACCAGGTTGGCCTTGAACTCAGAAATCCACCTGCCTCTGCCTCCCAAGTGCTGGAATTAAAGGAATTTGCCACCACTGCCTGGCTTTTTTTTTTAAGATTGATTGATTGATTGATTGATTGATTGATTGATTGATTATGTATAAGTACACTGTAGCTATCTTCAGCACCCCAGAAAAGGGTATCAGATCTCATTATGAATGGTTGTGAGCCACCGTGTGGGTGCTGGGATTTGAACTCAGAACCTTCGGAAGAGCAGTCAGTGCTCTTAACCACTGATGGAACAATCTTAACTGACTTGTTTGCCCTCAGGGACTGATCCCTGGACTTGGTTCTCCAGGCTGCTCTCAGCGTTTTCTCACCTGCACTTTCTAGAAGTTCTACAAAACCCCCTAGGAAGACCTTTGACTTTCACTTCCAGATTACCATTGTTAGGCTGCTGACCTGATAAGCATCAGGGAGAATACAGACTGCATTCAGTGTCTCCTCATCGAGTGGGTGCTGGTGAACTGTCTTCACTCAAGAGAATTCACTTTGACTGTAAAACAACTGTGTGGTGTCTCTGGTAGCATTTCCCTGGAGGTTGAGCTGCTGTCCCAACAGAGACAGCATGGACTTGAAGACTCTACAGGAGTGTTCCTCCCCTAAGCCTCCCTAGCTGATGTATCTTCTTCTCACACCCAAAGGGAATGCATGGATAGGTGTGTGTGTGTTTGCCCCTTCAGCCTGTACACTGAGACATTTGCTAAGGAGCCGAGGAAAGGCAGGAGTTATGGTGCGTGCCTGTGGTCCTGGGTCTTACCGGTGGAGGTGGGTGGGGGAAGGAAAAGTTAAAAGCCTGCCTGAGCTATACAACAACTTTGCTGGGGAGATGGTTCAGCAGTCAAGAGCATTTGCTGGTCTTCCGGGGCAGCATTTCTCAACCTGCGGGTTGGCACTCCTCTGGGAAACCTTCCTCTCCAAAAAATATTTGCATTATGATTCACAACAGTAGCAAAATTACAGTTATGAAGCACCAGCAAAATGATTTTATGGCTGGAGGGAGGAGTCACAACATGAGAAACAGTGTTGAAGAGTCTCAGCCTTAGGAAGTTTGAGAAGCACTGTTCCAGAGTGCTCCAAGTTCAATCTCCAGCACCCACCCAAATTTACCTATAATTTCATTTCCAGGAGATCTGACACTGTCTTCTGGCCCCCGCAGGCATCAGGCACACATGATCAAGTGCACAGGCCTGTGGTGCACCCAGCACATAAAAAAAAAAATGTATACCGGGGTAAAGAAGAAACTTTGCAGGCAAGAAAGGGAGACGGGGCCGAGGAGGTGGCTTGGTCAGTAAAAAGCTTGCCACACAGAAATGAGAATCTGAGTGTGGATCTCCAGCAGGTAAAAACCTAGGCATACGGTACTCTGGTAGTCCCATAAATAGAACCCATGGGATTCTATGGCCAAATAGCCAAGCTATTCCAGGTACAGTAAGAAATCCTGTCTCAAAAAAACAAAACCCCAAAAGACAAAAACAATAACAATAACAACAAAAAAGGTAAAGAACAATTGAGAACACCGCCTAATGTCAGCCTCAGTCTTCCACATGCACACAGGAACTAGTACATGTGAAATTCCCTTCCTACTACAGCCAAAGAAAGAGAGTAGGCAATAGATAGAGGTAGGAGAGGGTAAGAAAGGATGGCTTGGCTGGGAGATGACTCAGAGGTTGAAATACTTGTTACAATCATGAGGACCCCGGTTCAGAGCCCTGGCAGTTTGCATAAATGCCAGGTGGGAGTGACAGCCTGCCTGCAACTGCGGCCTTGAAAGGTGGAGACGGGGAATCCCCAGACTACACTGGCTAACAAAACTAACCATATTGTCAAGCTCTGGGTCTGACTGATAGACCCTGCCTCTGTGAATGGGATGGGAGGGTGACTGAAGACAATTCTTAGCATCAACCTCGGGCCTCCACATGAGTACACATGTCATGCGTACACATCCACGAGTATGCACAACACACACCGTGGAAAAACGGCCTGGAGAGATGCTCAATCTGTTGAAAGCACAATCGGCTCTTCCAGAGAACCCAAGTCTTGGTCCCTCACCCTTGTTAATTGTCTTAAGCACCTTTGTCCCATCTCCAGAGGGGTCCAGCGCCTCTGGCCTCTTCAGGCCTGTACTCCTGGACCCACGTCCCTGCACAAACACACACTCATACCGATAATGAATACTTACACAAATCAAATTTCTTGTTCAAAAATGACCTTAAAATGAGCCTTTAGCTGGGTGGTGGTGGCACATCCTTCAATCCCAGCACTTCAGAGGCAGAGGCAGGCGGATGCTCTCTCTATATGGGGTCTACATAGAGTTCCAGGGCTACATGGAGAAACCTGTCTCCAAAAACCAAAACCAAAAACTAAAACCAAAACCAACAATAAGCCTTTATACTCAATATTCAGAAGATAGAGTCTGAAGGATCTCTTCGAGTTTCAGGACCCCTAGGACCACCTACAACCTTTTCTCAAAAAAAAAAAAAAAAAAAAAGGACTAACTCCAGGCCAGGGGATCCAACGCCCTCTTCTGGCCTCCTCAGGCACTGCATGAATGTGATGATGTCTAGACATATATTTAAACACTCGTATATGTAAGAAATATATAAAAAATAAATTAAAATGGAAAAAGAAGAAACATATACATACAAAAAGAAAGAATGGCTGAAGACAGTTTTGGATATTGGGATGCCACAGACACTTCGGGCTGTCTCAGAGAGACTGGGAGAACTCAGGCCTCTGTCCAGGATTCTAACCCCACTGTTTGTCATACCACCCAATGAGAAGCAACTCCAGCCCCCACTTCTCCCCTGGGTGAGAGAAACAGAAACAGGACTGAAAAGGAGAGAGGGAAGTCTAGAGAAGATTGCCCTCCAGGCTGAAGTTGGCTGGTACCACCCATAGACAGGGAATCAGGCACTCACTCCCCAAGTAGGCAGGAGTCTACAAAGAGACCTTAACCTGTCCTGCCAAGTCCAAGACCCCTACCCCCCGCCCCCGCTGGCCTACACAAACTCAGTTTCACACTATAGTCTTCAGCTGGTCATGGATCCTGGAAGAAGAGGAAAAAGAATGAACCTAGAAAGTATAGAATTCACTGGATGTTTTGCCCAAGTAGAACCTTTCCTGCTGCACTGTGCAAATCTTTACTTGCATTATAAAGAGGCAGTTTTTTAAAAAAAATCATCAGAAATATTTGTCACTAGCATAACCCCACCGCCCCTGCATATTGCTCCCAAGAAAGCTAATTAAGCCCCACTGCTATCAGCGTTACACACGTTCGAAGGCTTGTTGTGACAAGAAAAAAATAATGAAGCCATGGTTTCTACAAGTTGTAAATGGCCGAGTCAAAACATGCTGCTTGGCTTGCCCCTCTGCACTCCCCCCCGCGGGTCTCTGGGCCGGATCTGCCTGTCTCACTGATATACACCACATTCATTCTCTTCCAATGCCCGCTCTACTCCTCAGTGCCAGGCCAGAGAGGCCTGCGGGATCGGTCCTTAAAGAGCTGTGTTTGTAGGAGAAAGACAGACATACAATTGTCACTAATAAACTACAGGAATCGCCCAGCCTGAATCTCTAGTTTGAGTTCTCTCCCCCAGAATCTCTATGTAGTGCCCTTCACCCACCTTCATTCCCTGGATGGGGGGAGCAGGTCCCAGTGAAAAGTCCTGTACTCATGGCATCCCCTGAGTACCAATAAGACAACAGAGGTTTGGACACGTCTCATTGTAGGGGAAGGAGACAGCTTACTTGGTGGTCTCTCTATCATACTGCTCTGCCTGTATTCAGGGAAGTCCATCAAGAGGGCCCCTGCCTGCTCAGCTCCCCTCCTCTTTCCTAATGCAAACTCAGGGACATCACTGGGACTAACCCCTTTCTACTCAGGACCTGGGACTATAGGATAAAGCCATTCTCTTCACTGAGTTCCCTCTGTGTCCTACTCAGGGTGGTCGGGTCGCCCTGTCATCTTTACTGAGTACTTAGGAAGCTCCCAGGAACTGTCAGACAAGCTCCTGTCCTTCTAGGATGGAAGCCAAAGGATTGACGTCACTGAGAGCAAAATCAAACCCTGGGGCAAGACAAAAGATTCTAAGACTTTTGTGGCAAAGATGCCCTAGTCTCTGCCAAGATGGACGGTTTTAGTCAGTAAAACTTGACTGATGTCTTGAGTCAGGTTCTAGCGATAAAACAGAAAATCAAGACTGTGGAAACCACCGTGTCTTCAGCTTGTGATCTCTGAGTCTGACCTTTGCCAGTCTGCTGTTCAAACCAGGCCCCGAACCCGAAGCACTTGCTTCCCGGCCCTCAGTGCCAGACCACTGTCCTGACCTGCAGTAGTGAGTTGAAGCATCGTATTACCAGACAGCGAGGGCTGACACTACACTCACATCGAGGTTGTCTGAGGAGACACTGCCCTGACTGCCCCAGGATCTGGGCTGGGTGGGAGCAGGTATCAGTTGGGCAGCAACATCTGGGTTACCGTTACTATTTCTGTATTGCTAACTCCTCCAGCTGGGAGGCCTGGTGTGAACATCAGCTTTCCGGGAAGGCAGTCTTTCTGACAAAGAGCTGACAGTGCAGATTAAGAATTCCAAGTAACTCTGGGCAAAGGACAGACTCCATCTGCTGTAAGCAGAAAGGCCAAGTGTGCAATTGAATATACCCCATCTTTATTAATGCTAATCCCACACAGGCTCACCTCTTCCCATTCCCAATGCTGCTCCAAGACTCCTAGCCCTCCCGGAGCCTGAATCTCTCTGAGGAGGCTGGAGTTCCAGGAGTGTGCTGCCTCAGGACCTACAGCAGTGTTGTGGGGAATAATTATTACAGAGGCATGGCCCAAGGAATCACGGTACTTCCTCAAACTCTCACTTGCACAGCATTTCTTTTAGTCTTAATTATTTTGAAACAAGGTCTCAGTGTGTAGCCCTGGCTGTCCTGGAACTTGCTATGTAGACCAGGCTGGCTTCAGAGTCACAGAGATCCATCTGTCTTTGCCTCCTAAATTCTGAGATTAAAGGTGTGTATCACGGTGCAGCAGGGCAACCTTGAACTTTTCCTGTATCCACCCTTCAAGTGCTTGGATGGCCAGTCTTCCCTGGCACATCTGGTTTATGTGGTGGAATCCACCACACACACACACACACACACAAACACACACACATGCACACACACACTCTCTCACATACACACTCATACATACTCACAAATACACACACTCACATACATACTCATACACTCTCGCATACACACACACACAACTCATATACACACCCATACATACTCACAAATACACTCACATACATACATATACACACACATACACACACTCATACAAACATGCTGTGGTGGTTTGAATATGCTTGGCCCAAGGAGTGGCACTATTAGGAGGTGTGGCCTTGTTGGAGGAAGCATGTCACTGTGGGGATAGGCAATGAGAGAGACCCTCCTCCTAACCACATGGGAGCCAGTCTTCTCCTAGCTGCCTTTGGAACAAGATGCAGAAATCTCAGCTCCTCCAGCACCATGCCTACCTGGATGCTGCCATGTTCCTGCCTTGATGATAATGGACTGAACCTCTGAACCTGTAAGCCAGCCCCAATAAAATGTTGTCCTTATAAAAGTTGCTTCGATTATGGTATCTTTTCACAGCAGTAGAACCCTAAGACACACACACTCACACGCATACACACTCACATACACACACATTTGCACACATACGTGCACATACATACACTCACATACATACACTCACATACACACACTCACATGCACACACATTCACACATATGCACACACATTCACATACAGACACACTTACATTCACACACATATACATATTCACATACACACATTCACACACAAACACACAAATTTACACACACACATACACTCTCATACACACGCTCACATTCACACACATACACTCACATACACACACATTCACACACATACAGACGCTACAGGGCATGTGCTTCTGCACCCAGCAGGTCTACACCCACTTCAGAATCCCCTATGGCCAGTTCCTGCCCATCTCCACTTGGGCTCCCTGAGGACGAGTTCATCCAAAGCTAGTTTCCTCTCAGAGACATCCCTCAGAGGTCCACCCACCTCCTGTCGACACTGACTGGACCAGCTCTTTGCTCCACCTCTCTTTCCCAAGACCTTTTTTAGCAGAGGTTCTAAGACTTGTGGTGGTTCTCAACCTCCCCATAACTGAGACTCTTTGATACAGTTCCTCATGTTGTGGTGACCCCCAACCATAAAATTATTTTCACTGCTACTTCATAACTGTAATTTTGCTACTGTTGTAAATTGTAATGTAAAGATCTGTGATTTCTAATGTCTTAGGCGACCTCTGTGAAAAGGTCATTTGACCCCAAAGGGTCAACCCACCATTGTGAGTTCTCAATCTTAGAATCCCAACCTTAGATTCCCTTAGTATCTAAGGGAAGTGGGAAGTGATCTTGGAGCACTAAGTTCAAGTCACTGTAAAGGAAAGTTGACCTGTCCTCAACTTGTCCCCATTTTGGTAGGCTCCAAACTTATCCATCTCTATATTCTGAGACTGAGCTACCCTGTAGACAGAATAATAACAGCTTTCTTGGCCAGCCACAGATCACCTGCTTTCCCAGTATGTGCCGGGAGCTGGACAATTTGAGGAAAGGTATTCTCTGGTGTTTCAGGGCACTCGGGTCCACTAGAGAGAATGAGCCACCAGTTCCCCGTCCCCATGTTTCTCAGGTCGTATCCTTTGCCCAGGAGTACAGACTAAAACGACTCCGACAGTACAACCAGATTTGCCTAACTGCTAGCCTAGACTCTCCCAGATCCCACAGTACCCTATCAGACTATCCCCTGCCTCGGATGCTCTCAGGATCGAAGAAGGAGAGAGAGACTAAGAATCCAACAAACCCAAATTGTGGAAGTTAGACTCCACGGAACACAGGTCTTAAAGTAAGAGAGAGCTAGGACAAGGGCGTTGGCAAAGGATGGGGGTCTCCCCATCCCATCCCATATTTACTTATTTGGCAATTTGGATCAGAAACCAACTTGCAGGAGTCGGTTCTCTTTCCAACATATGGATCACGGAATCAAATTCAGGCTAAGAGCCCTTACACTAAGCCATCTTGCTAGGACGGGTAGTTAGAATCCCAAGACTATATAATACACCAGAATTCAAACTTTGCAGACAGAATTCAAACCCCAAAGCGGAAGCCAGCGGAAAGCCAGGGACTCAACGTCACCCATCTCCTGTAGGCTTCCCTTTAGGAGGGGAATGGAGTACGTGAGTGACAGCCTCGAATTACCAGACACACTCTCAGAATCCCGAAGGGTAGTGAAGCCTGAGCGCCACTAGAGGACCGCTCCGCCCGCCTCCCTGCCTCAGCCCGGCCCACATCCGGGTGGCCCCTCCCCTCCCAGCTATGCTGGCACAATTTAGCCCTTCCCTCCCTAACTCATTCCCGCTCTCAGCCGGACTCTCCCACGCCTGCCGCTTTCGTGTCCCCACAACCCACCTCTTCAAGCCCCGCCCACCGCTGGCCTCTTAGTCCTATAGCGCCATCTCCTGGAAATCGGGCGTCATTGTTCTTTGGGGCTACATCGGAGCTGACCCATTCCTTCCTGAGGCTTCCTTGGAGTGCTTGGGGAGCCACTACCAGATTGAGACCTAATCCTTGTCCTAGTCCTGTACCTGCCTAGAAGCCTGGGCTTCACAGAACCCCCAAGAGACGTGGTCTCAGATGAAATTCGAGTCACCTTCAGCAAAGTAGGAGAAGGTAATGGAGGGTAGCCAACATGGGGTAAGTCCCCATGCTTTAGGTGTCAGTCGTTGCTCCTACCACCGGAATTGCCAGCAGATGGGCACCCCTTCCATCTAATGTCTCCTCTGCATCTTCTAGAGTCCTCATAAAGAAGTGGTAAATACATCCCTTAGTAGGGAGCTTATTTAAAACCTTGCTCTTCTACAATATAAACAATAGTGTTTGGGAACCTACTTTACACTAGTTTGAAAAAAATGTGGCCAACTTCTCTGCCTTCTCTGGGACTTAACCATCGTGCATCAAAGACAGTACTTTATAGAAAGTAAGTAAAAATAAGTCACTTGTCTTTCTTTTTTATTTTCAAGATAGGACCTCACTGTGTAATCTTGGCTGGCCTGGAACTCAAGAGATCCACCTTCCTCCCAAAATGCTGGGACTAACAGCATGTGCTACCACACCTGGCATCTTTTCCCTTACATTTTTAAAGATTTGTTTTTATTTACGTGTATGTGTGTCTATGTTAAATGTATGTCATGGGTGCGGGTGCCTAAAAAGACCAGAAGAGGGCATCAAGGAGACTGTGAGCCACCAGACGTGGGTGTTAGCCACTGAACTTGGGTCCTCAGAACTAATAAATAACAAGTGCTCTGAACTGGAGAGCCATTTCATCTCTCCTGATCCCACCTCCCCTTTTTTGAGACAAGATCTTGCTAAGTAGTCTTGGCTGGAGTGGAACTCACCATGTAGACAAAGCTGGCCTCAAACTCAGAGCTCCATATGCCTCTGGCTCCTGAGTGCACACGTGGGTGCCACATCAGGCTTTTTGTTTTAAGCCAGTCTCGTGTAGCCGAGACTGATGTCAAATTTTTCTCTGTAGCCAAGACTGTCTGTCCTTGAACTCCTGCTTCTAATGCCTCTGCTTCACACATGCCAGGATTACAGGCATATACTACTGTGCTAGACTGATTTGGATTTTTAAGACAGCAATACTAAGACTGAAACTTAACCTTGAAAGACCAGTAGTTCAGATAGACCTTGCGTATTTTAAAGAAACCAGAGAAGAAGAGCTTCTCCTAGCTGCTCATTAGGTTGGAACCTGGAGAAATAAGCTAGAAGCTACATTTTAGCAATAATCTGGAACCTCTAGAAGCCGGGCAAGCCATAGTTCATAAACACACACGGTCCTCTAGCCAACAGCTTTGTCTCTCCCATGATTGGCCCGGAGATCTTGTCCCTCAAGGAAGTGTCTACATGAGATTGGTAAGAATTCAGACCCTCTGCTTTTCTCTCTATCCCTTTTGCAGGCTGACTCTGACTATAATCATTATCTCAACTCCATTCCCCAGTTCACTGGGTATCTTAGAGCCCTTGGAGAGATCACTGTCCTAACCTCGATAACAGCCTGGAGAGCCACACTGGAGGGATCCCAGGAGTAGCCCTGAGTCAAATCAAGTAGAGAAACAGGTTCCCATTAGTACCCTTCTGCCTGCCCCCAACCCCCTTCTTTCACCTTCTGTTTAGCTCAAAAGACATAGGCAGACTCACTTCCATCAAGAAAAGATCATAGGAACCTGGCTTGAGTGCTGGGGAGCAGACGTCTACCAGACTCAACAGCAGATTCCTGCGAAAAAGACAGAGAGCAGCAGGTGGATCCTTCTGCAGCCTGCAGCATCTCTTCTTCCTGTTCCTCCGTTCATCCTGAGTTAGAGCTTAAGCTGAGCTTTCTGAGGGTGAGCTTAACTGAGAGCAATTGTGGGGCCATTTCCCGGGTTCCTGTTGCAAGGCCTAGAAGACGGAGTGAGGCACGTGACATGGTGTCTTTAGACAAGGTCCCACGAATCCCAGGTGAAACTTACTAAGCAGCTGACTCTGTCCTTGAACTCCTGATCCTCTCAGCTCCTCCTCCCAAGAACTTGGGTTATCGGTCTGCACCACCATGTCTGCCTTCAGACAGGGCCCCTGTGCCTAGGCTAGCTTTGCCTTGGAATTTTCAAGGTGCTACACATTTATATCCTAACTGCAAACATTTTTGGACCACCAGGAAAAGTGGGGTGTAAAGTCTCATGGAGAGCTGGTAGAAGCTGAGATAAACCGGAAGAGGCACCATTTTTCTGTAACCAGTGTCCCTCTGGCAACGACTGCTACAGCTCTACTTCTCGTGTGTAAGCATCGTCCCAGGAAAACTCCTAGGTCTGGAGTGTGCTCATTCTACCCAGGCCTGTCTGCATCCTGACAGGCACTTAGGGCTGGCCAACCAGAATCTGGGAGCTCGAGAACGAGGCACCCTGGCTAGAGATTGTTCACTAGGGTTACCAGCCAAGCCCAAGCCCATAGTATTTTGGGTAAAAGCCACAGTGGAGCGTCCGTCAGCACACCTCCACCCCAGTCTTCAGGAGGATTGGCCTGGTGACCTGCCCAGAGGCCGCTGCCCCTTCTGAGGCAGGAACTCTATGAGAACATATTCCCATCACCCTCCACCTCACCCACTAGGTTCCCAGTCAAACCCTACCTTTGCAAATGAGGAAACTGAGGGCCAAAATTAGTCTTGACTGACTCAAAGGCAGAAGAGGCACTACCAGAAGCGTGCATACTGGCGAAGTTCCTGGAATACAGGCCTGGCCTTCCCAGAGGTACAGAAATGAAAGCTTCCAGAGGTTCCCTGAGCTGCCCTTCTCTAACATGACTGATCCCCTCCCATCACTCACACCTGGGAACCCTAAGAGCCAAGGTAAATTAGTCAGTCAGAGGCAATGGCATTGTAATAAAGACACTGCTTTTATTTAGTTTGATATGTTTCTATACAGAATGCAGAAAACACATCTTAAAATCATATAGAGGGAAATAAAAACACGTCAGTGGTTGGTGAACACTTGAATGTGAGATTGGCTCTCTGTCTCAGAGTCTGATGGCCATCGCCAGCTCAGGGCTCAGGGAGGGGGTTGCCTGCAAAGGCATTGTTGCTGTTGTTATTCTGTTCACTGCCCCACTGCCTCCAGTTGCTATGACAACAGGCCACTCTGGGCCAGCCTCCTCTCTACAAGGCAATGCCCAATGGTGGGGTTGCTAAGAGCAACAACAGAGTTATCTGGAAGGCTTTCCAAAGCCCTCACCTGGAATATTGGGATTTATTGACTGATTTTTGATGAGGTCACCAGAATTAATCTCATCAGGTCAGATCCCTGCTCTTGACTCTGGGACATGAGGGAAGCTCCGACTTGGACTAGAGCTTGGAGGCACAAGGCCCAGTCACCAGCCACCCATGAAGCACTCATGGGCAGACTCCTCCATGGGCACTGCTCACTGTGAAGAACCTCCTGGGGGCTGAGCAGGAAGGGCAGGCCTTGTGGAGAATGCAGAAGGAGCCACCACTCGGAAGCAATGCTTCTGTCCTACTGGCCTTCCCCTCCTGAGACAGCACACCCTCTGCTGAACAGTCTATATGGCTTAGAAGTTACTGCTCCGTGTGCAACGGGAGCCTGGGTCCACCCACCCACCCTCGATGAGGGAAGGGATACATTATTGCAAAAGGCATTCCTCCCTAAAAGGTACCGAAATAACTCAGACATCAAGAAAAGGCATGCTCAAAATGGTTTCTTCCAAAGGAGGAGAATCAAAGCAGAGTGGGTGCCCCTGAGTCACGGGACGGAGATGCAGACAGATGGACGATGTTCTGCTAAAAAAGGCAAAGGAAGCCTCTATGTAATCCAGAATTTAACCCATTAGGAAAAGAAGGGGGGGAGGGTCAAAATGAGCAAAGCCATCAGTTCCATGGAATCAACACTAGGAGCTTGTACAAACTGCTGTTAAGCATCACCATTTTTTAATCTTTTTTTTTTAATAAAACAATTTGAGGCTGTATAAAAACTTTAGTAAAAAATTAGCTTTGAGAGCCCACAGATTTTACTATGAACTATTGCTGGCACTCCTCCCCAGCCACCAGACCTTTTCCAGTTGTTCAGGCCCAAGGCCCAGGACTGGAGCGCCAGAGAAGAGGGGGCAGGGCGTATGGGGTGGGGCTGTGGACTCTTGGGACAAAGTGGCCAAGGTCAAGTGAGGAAAGAGCATCACATGACATAAAAATATTGCATCTTCACCAAAATGTCCCCCACTGAGTGTTTCAAAGACCATGATATTCCTTTTAAGAGGGAAGGAAAAGAACAAAACAAAACAAAACCCACAGAGAAGGGGAAAAGAAAGGTTGATGAGGTGGAGTCCTTCGACCTTCCCAGGTGCCCCTACGAGCAGCTGGCCCACCTTGGAGCACCTAGGTTGGAGGCCACAGCCACCAATGCCTTTTGGAGTCCCCTTCCCACAGAAATGAAGACCCCCTTGGTGGTAGGCCACTAGCGTGCACGGGGTAGAGGTCAGGATGTCCATGGCCCCAGAGGCCCCTCCAGCTTCCAGCCCCTGGCAACAGCGGAAGAGCAAACCCAGCACCAGGGCCCTGGCACCCGAGCCAGGACCAAGAGGCCCTCAGTCAGGCTCTGGGATATCAGAGCAACCAAGTTGACATAGTGTGAAAAAATAGGATTCCTTTGATAAAAAATACTGTCCCTTGGTCTTCTCTAAGTTTGAAACACCCTGGGAGCTTATTTTTAGCAAAGCAATTCCCCATACCCACCCAAAAATTATACGTACAAGTTTAGGTAAACAGCAGATTAAATGTAAAAACTTAACCTTAATTTCTGAAAGTCCTTTGAATGTAATCTTTAGCTACTGTTTTCCATGTTACATCCTGCAGCTAGACACACGTGAATAGAAAAAACAGTACAGTTAGTGTTAAAGGCAAAATGCAGAGAGCTGGGGCCGCCCAGCACTGCCTGCGAGTTCATTCACGGTTCCTCACTCCCTCCTCCTACCTCTACTCAAACAGTGCTTCAGAGCCATCAAAACGCAGCGAAGACTTTTCTATGAACAAACAAAAAGCTGTTAGGCAAAAAAATAAAAATAAAAAAGTCCCCCAAAGTCTCTCCAGCAGCTTTGGGGTTTGGGAGGACCAGAGAGGGCGGGCTTGTCCAGGCCCTGTGTGTCAGTGTGTGCTAGGTCAGGTGTTGGGTACCGGTGGGCAATGGTCTGTGGGCCACCGGTCTCTACAGACAACACCGAGTTGTCTCCAGGCCCCTGCCCTACCCCTGCCTCCACCCAGGCGCTTGTGGGTTAAGGGGGGACATACGGAGGGGGTGATCGGTATGGGGTCATGTTCTTGGGACGGGAGCCCTTGCCCTCCATGGGAGCAGTGAAGGGTGGTGGTGGCTGGTAGGGGGGCGCATTAGGATCCTCATCCCGCAGGGGCGTGTACTCTCCCACAGTGTCCTGGTTCAGAGGAGTGGTCTCGGGCACACTCTGGTTGGGGTACTCAGGAGGTGGGAGGGGAGCCTTCTCTTCCTGCAAGATGAGCGGCATACTGGAAGAGGGCGGGGGCTTGGAGTCATCCAGCTCATCTGCAAAGATAATAGGCACCCCCTTCTTGATAAAGGTGGCCTGGTCCTCAAGGGTTAGTTTGCCCTTCCTCTTCTTGCGATAGCAGATCATTGCGATGATCCCAGCAATGAGCAGGATGGCTGCGACCACAACAGCTGGGATAACTGTGTGCAGGTAAACGTCATCCTCACTGCTCTTCTCAGGGTCCCTGTCTGGAACCTCTGTGGCCGGTGCTGCTGAGGTTCCAGGAGAGGGTGGTGCCACAGGGATAAACTGGAGGTGCCGACAACTGCCCGAGCCCGTCACAGCAATACTCATAGCCTTAAAGTCAGGCTCTAGAGCATTGGAGAAGGCAGGACGAGGTTTCCCGTTTTCATCAGCAATCCTGCGGCTCAGCCCTATGATCTGCTCCTTGGGGCAGGGCTCCATGGGCAGAGTGTTGTTGGTCCACTCAACCACAATAGAGCCCCGGGTGATGTTCTGAAGGGTGATGGAGCTGCAGTTTCGGTCCCCAAAGGCAAAAGCTAGCTTCTTTACCAAAGCAATTTTCTTGTGGATGTCATTCACCACCGGTGCTGGATCACCAGCAAGCTTGGCCTTGAACCGTGCAGGAGCCTTGTCCCCTTGTGGGCGCTTGTGAACATGGATCTCGAAGGCATCCACAGCAGACAGACCCCCTTTGTCTGTGGCATGCATGAAATACTCATGCTTTCCCACATGGCTGCTGTCAGGCAGGCCGTACATGAGCTGGCTGTTGCTGTTAAACTGAACCCAAGACTTCTCACCTACTAACTGCTGCTCTCGCAGCTTCAGGGTCAGCTTGAGCTTGTCGGTCGTGGTGTCCTCGTTGTCATAGAAGGTGTCTGATGGAATCTTGACCTCAAAATAGGTTCCCACCCAGGCATCCACCCTGTCAATGTGGTTCTTGAGCTCCGGCCGCTGGTTAGGCCCTCCCCCACGAGGCACTCCACTGGTGGGAGTGCGGATTCGAGTGGGTGGGGAAGCTGTCTCCAATCTGGTGATGGGCGCTTTGGTGGTGACCCGGGGCACTGGTCGGGGTGTCCGTGGTTTTTTGGTTGGCCTTCGAGTTGTGGTAGTTGACGAATCAGTCGAAGGCGTTGCTGGTTTTGGCGTGGATACTCGTGGCTTCTTTGTGGTAGTTGTTGGTGGAGTAACAATTGCTGTAGGCTCCACATAGCCAGGAATCGTCAGTGTTGGGCGAATCTGGCCAGGAACCGTGGTACCAGCTTCTGACACCCGAGTAGGCTGGGTAGGGCCCAGAGTTGGAGTCTGAATAATGGCACCTCGAGTCCGAATGGTGACCGTGGGCTTCCCTGGAACAGGGTCCCTGACAGGAGGAGCCATGGTCTCTGTTGGAGGTGCAATGGCTGGAGATGTGGGAGTAGGCACTATCCTAGACGGTGGCTCCTGAATGGCCGTGGTCGGGGGTCCGATGGCAGTAACAGGAGTAGGTGTGGCATGGATCTGCCTCCGGATTCGTTTGGGGAGAGTGGGCTTCTTATTGGCAATGTGCCAACCCACCACAGGATAACCAAGTTGGGCAGACATAGCACCCTCCCGAGCAGGGGTTTCTACACCACGGATGTCAGGGACGCTATTCTGGTTCAAGGAGCAGCCTAGTTTCCAGGACAGCAGAGCCCCATTCTCTACCACTTTCTTTGCATTTCCTGGGCCAGCCATGAAGGCCGACATGTCAAATAGTCTATTATTCACTACAGGCACCAATTTCATGTTGTGAAGTTCTACTTCTGAGAAGCTCTGCATTCTGTTCAACAGATCAATCCTTTGCTTTGGGGTCATCTTGGTGAGGTCAGCGTCCAGAATCACTGTGAGGACAGTCACTGGCTCATCGGCAGCACAGGCAGATGGCACTACTTCACCAGGGTCTGATGAGGCTGTCCGTACAGACTGCGGCTCATTGTGCTCTTCAGGGTAGACTTCAATAGAGAACACACTGGAAGTCTGGGGGACGTGGCTTCCATTGGCTCCCAGGCGTGCAGCACTCACTGAGATGTAATGGACACCTTTATCAGTGTCAAGAGGGAGGCCTTCTAAAATATGACTGTGTGGGTCCCAGTGTAGCCAAGACGGCAAGGCCTCCTTCCCTGCTGCAGACACCTAAAAGAAACATAAGTGTGAGTTATAAATGTTATCATTGCCTAGCCTAAAATGATCACCATAATAAACCACAGGTCTAACCTGAGGTATGTGATAAGCTGGAAGAATAATTTAGAATTTCTGCTGGGAAATCCAACTCACTACTTCCTGAGGAAAGCAGTAATGCCCTGTCACATGACACACACGGCTGGGACACACTAACACACATTAGGATGTCATGGTCCTTAAGGATGTGTGGACTTTGACTGGGCATTATAGCGCTCAGCGGTAATCCCAGAACTCAGGAGGCAGATCTAAGGAGGGATGAGTTGAAGGCCAGTCTGGGGTCCAGTCTGAGACCCTGTCTTTAAAAACAACCTACCAAGGCTAGAGAGAAGGCTCATCAGTTAAGAGGGCAGACTGCTCATTCAGAGGACTGGGATTCTGTTCCTAGCACACACACTGGGCAGCTGTAACTGCAGCTTCTGGAGATCCTAACCTCCTCTAGCTACTGCACACGTGCACATAAACTCATGCAGGCAAACACGCTTATACATAAATTAAAAAAATAAGTCCTAAAAAATAAAACCAATGAAAATATGTACACCAAAAACAAAGACTCTTGTGGATTTTTATACACGTGATACCCTACTTGCCTGCTCCTACCTGTACAGTTAGGTTAGTACACTTCACTCCAGCCTGAAACACCATTTCCAACCTCCTCTATTCCTCTTCGCAGACACCTACTGCTCGGGTCATATGACCAGCTTAGAGGACCTTGTCTGCACACAAATGCCAAGTGAACATAAGTCTGGAGATAAGGAAGGCTCTTACCCCAGAATGACTAGTGTCACAATCATCACTTAATGCATAAAGATAGGGTGGGTATATATTTCTTATAAAATAGTTAGTTGTAATGTCTATCTAAATGGATATTAATTCTCAAACCCCAAGAACTATGGTACCCAGAGTAGGGCAACTAACACTATTCTAGAACAATGTCGACCACAGGCATCTCAAGAATGAGCTCAGTTGACAGAGTGCTTGTCTAGACTGCACCAATCTCTGGGTTCAATCTCCAGAACTAAATCAAGTGGGTATGGTAAATACACTGTGGGTTTGACTTAAGGTGAGATACATTAAGCCAAGTCTCAAAAAAAAAAGAAAAAAAAGAAAAGAAAAGAAGTCATCTCCAATCTCTGAAGGAGAGGTTATGAGAAAGAAGCACAGCCCGCTTCTGCCCTTGACACAGAAGAGTCCTAAGGAGCTCAATTCTTTATTATCCCCAAAAGAATTGTTCAGACTTCGTCCAGTGTGCAAGTCCTTTCCCAGAGTGACATAAATTAAAATACTCAGATACCCAAAGGAATTTCTATCAGCTGACAAGAGAGAAATTAATATTTGCTTCTAGCTCAGGTCCCATGTTCAGCTCCTGTCACCTTTGTGAAACACAAACTCCTGTCCCCGATTCAAGGAAGGTCACACATTCTCTGCTCTGACTGAAAGTGCTTTCAGCCCCACATGGTCCTGCCCTAAGTCCAGAGACACAATGGACAACAGGAGGCACATCTTCAACACTAGCTCAGGGATTATTTTTAATTGAAGGCCACAGCTCAACACAGGCCTATGGCAAAGGCTTCCTATAGCAAAGGCGTCCTATGGCAAAGGCAACCTATGGCAAAGGCGTCCTATGGCAAAGGCGTCCTATGGCAAAGGCGTCCTATGGCAAAGGCGTCCTATGGCAAAGGCGTCCTATGGCAAAGGCGTCCTATGGCAAAGGCGACCTATGGCAAAGGCGACCTATGGCAAAGGCGTCCTATGGCAAAGGCGTCCTATAGCAAAGGCGTCCTATGGCAAAGGCGTCCTATGGCAAAGGTGTCCTATGGCAAAGGCGACCTATGGCAAAGGCATCCTATGGCAAAGGCGTTGACGCCGTGCCTCTGGGCACCCAGTGCCACCTCTTCCTACCAAAAGCCAGAAACCTGAGTGTTTAGAGGAGACTCCGGTTCAAACCTCAGATTTGTACCCAAGACACCTTTTACCAGAGATTTTAAACGCCAGATATAAAATCTGATCCCCAGCCAGGTATGGTGGTACATGCCTTCCATGACAGCACTCGGAACGGGCAGATCTCTGTTGAGTTCAAGGCCAGCTTGGTCTACAAAATGAATTTCAAGGACAGGCAGGGATACACAGAGAGACTCTTTGTCTTAAAAACAACAACAACAACAAATAACCCCCAATCTCCTTTAGTCTACACCGTGAGGTGACTACACTGTGAGGTGACCAGTGAGTTCAGTTCTAAGACACTGCCTCCATGTTCTTTACTTATGGCCTTCTTACATAGACCCAGAACTCGGAAGATGGAGCGTTTGCAGCCAGATTGGCAAGGGCTGTAGCAGAGAAGTATCCATATGCATTACATGCCAGGGACTACAACCAAAGGCTCTCACTCTAAACCAGTGCCCTTCGGGGCATGGAGAAAGAGCAATTGAGTAGGAGTTTCCATTACTTAAGTTTTCACAAAAAAGGTTTCATTCACAGTCTCAACAATCCAGTCAAATATAGTCAAAAGGACAAAACTGAAGAGTCAGACTCTTGCTACTACTGAATTAATTTTAATGAGCTTCTGAACGCAAAAACTTTAAGTGCTGTCATTCAGGACCTGCAAGATCCCTCCCTGCAAGAAGTACAGGGAGGCCGACTCCATGAACAAGCCCTTGCACTGCTGACAGTGGCCTGCAAAGGCTATTCCCTCACATTACAAACCTTCTGGTGGGTCCTCTGCGTCTCTCTGGTAGCATCTTCCAACAAGTACTTCTGTGCTCTGTTCTCAAGACCTGGTCCTTTCCCTGTGTTCACTCACAGACATGCTAGGTGCCTTCTTTCCCTGGTCCCTATTAAAGCCTGTACCACCTGCTCAAGTAAAGTCCCTACAACCTTCCCTCAGACCTTGTCACTGGCCCTTAACCTTCAGCTCTCTCCCCTTAATCAAGTCAACCTTAGCTAAGCTAGGCCAACCTGCAAGATTACCTAGAAGGTTGGCTGCAGGGAGTCACAGAAAACACTGTGAAGCACTCCCAAGTGAAGTTTTTCTATCCTGTGTCCTTCTGCAAATGGTAAGTGTGGCAGTCACAGGGCACAGCTAGAGAACACAGGTGTAGTTTGAGGCCAGAAGGTCAGACATCAGAAGTAATAAACCATGCCAAGTAAGACAGAGCCACAACCCCAAGGGAAAATCCCTCATCCCACGTCCAGATATATCAATGTCAGAACTATTCTTGGTTCTTCTCACAAAGGGCAGGACCACAGGACCACATTCCAGACCAGCCAGTACCCTTCTGATCTGAGCTATGCAGTACTTTATCTGATGTTAACTATTCTCCCCTAAAAATTAATCTTTGGGACTGGAGAGATGGCTCAGTGGTTGAGAGTACCACTGCCTATAACTCTAGTCTCAGGAAATCCGACGTCCTCTTCTGGCCTCCGCAGGTGTCTGCGCACACGTCTGGCACACACTTACAGTCAAGCGCAAACACATGCACAGAAAAAAAGATCTTTAAAAATTTAATCATCTTCCCAAAAGAGCGGCTAAACATAGCTATAGCCACTCAAAAAGTTCTCACAGTCAGTCCTTCTACCCTAAGCCTTGGCATCTATTTTTACTTTATCATTTTATTTCTCAGCTCTTGCCAGTAATTAAAAAATAAAAAAATAAAAAAGAAGCCTCTATTTTCAATAAGTATTTAAGTTGATGAGTCTGGACAAATACCATTCTGACAGCCCACTCCCAAGGACGCTTCCCTTTGGCAGCCCACACTTCCCGGTGTGCCGTGCTCACAAGGGGTCCATTCAGAGCCAGGGACACCCACTCGAGGCAGGAAGAAACTGCAGTTCATCTCACGCAGGCTGCGTTGACACAAAGCTCTCAAGCATCCAAAAAAAAAAAAAAAGCTCCTTTCATGAACCCCTCTTCCTGACCACAGAGAGTAGCCATTGTTGTCAGGGAGACAATCAGGCAGCCCGTGCCAGCAGCTGAGCAGAGTCCCAGCAAGGGCTGCTCCCAGCCTGCAGACATCTTGGGCTGAGGAAAAGTCCACATTGTCTGCAAGCAAGGAGGCTGAAAAAAGCAGGATGAAGAAAAGCCACCCTCACAGGCTGCACCAGAACGAGGTCTCTGAGAGGCTCTGCAGGGACAGCCCCGTCTTTCAGGTGATATTAAGTGTTTCTTGCCTACTACATTTTTTTACATAGAAGGACCTGCAGTCGGAGATTCCACGAGAGACTATGGCCACAGCATGGCCTGGAATGGCCCAGACCCAACACGTGCCAATGTACAGAGGCTTTGAGAATTCAAACCAGGTTTGAGGTGGAAAGGATTCTTTATTCCCTCTGCTAGCTCATAAATATTTGAAGGTCTACTGGATAACAGGGGGCAACATATAAAATAACATAAAGCAAGAATTTCAAGCATGTATGTACTGAGGATTTGTTTGTTTTGTTCTTTTCATAAACAAAGTCTTATTCTGTCACCCAGGCTAGCCTTCAACCATCTCAGTCTCCTAGAGTGCTGGGTTTATAGACAAGTACTGAGCTAGGTGTCCAGGTCAGACATTTAAGAAGGTAACAGAGTTTGTGAGGAGACTGCTTTCACCAGATGGAGAACAGAACTCTAATAGCTCAAAGGATGTTCAAACTGAATCTGAAAGAGATGACAGTACTAAGAAAGAGGGCAGATGGACAGGAGGAGGGAGCCAAAGGGCTGAAGTAGGTAGCCCTAAGAGAGGAAGAACCAGATGAGAAAGGGGCAGACGAGGAGAGGGTAAGAGACAAAGAGATGAAGGGGAGAAGGAGAGCCGGGGACAGGTCACAGTCACAGGGCCTAGATTGTGACGCAGATCAGTCGTAAAAGACTGGGCAGAGTCAAAATGAGAAAATGTCTCTTACTTTAGTATGAAGAAGACTGAGAGTCAGGAACATAGATAAGGGACTTCCTGAGAGTGAGGAGCAAGCAATGGCTTGGACAGAGGGCCAGGTGCCCGCAGGTGTGAGATGAGGTTTGGATTGTCCTAAACAAGCATCTTGGTAATATCACTGAAAGTACTCCTGTTGTTGTTGTTGTTGCTAGTTTGAGACAGTCTCATGTGTTCAACCTGGCCCCAAACTGACTATGCCAGCCAAGGATGGCCTTTAAGTCCTACTCGTCCTGCCTCCATCTCTCCAGGACTAGGATTATAAACATGTGCCAACATATTTGACCTAAAATGTTCCTTATGTCAGGCATGGTGCCACACAAGATACAGGCAAGCAGATCTCTGTGAACATAGTGAGACACTACTTCAACGACAGGAAAGAAACAATAATGTTGGACTGAAAGTTACATTCACAATGAGTATTAAAAATCATAGGAGAAGTTTAAAAATATAACCAGGACCAGAAGATGGCTCAGTGCTTGGAGATGCTAGCCTTGACACTGACACTAAGACTATGAGCTGAGTTTCATCCCCAGGACATACATGGAAGGAGGGAACCAACTCCTCTAATTCCCCCACAAGATCCAAGGCACATGCCCTTCACCACACCCACACCCAAATAAATGTATTTAAAAAATAAGGGCTACAGAAATAGTTATCAGTTAAGAATACTTTCTTCTTCCCCCCAGCACTTCAGAGGCAGAGGTAGATCTGTGTGACTTCAAGGATAGCCTGGTCTACATAGTAAGATCCACTTCAGTCAGTGCTACATAGTGAAACCCTATTTCAAAAACAAAACAAAATAAAACACCTATAGGTCTCACCAATATATATAGGTGCCCAAATGTGAGCTGTAACAAGGATAAAACCAATGGACATCCCAAAAGTGGATGGAGAAAGGCCAAGAGGCCTCAGCCCTACAGAAAGAACTGTGGGCAACTGAGGAAAGCTGTGAGCAGGAGAGGTGCTCCTCCCTAGGGAAGAGCATGCAGATTGGTTGCCCAGTGCCAAATGGTCAACCCTGAAAACATTCATACAAGTAATATTATACAGGCCGAGCAGAGGTGTGTGTAACACACACACACACACACACACACACACACACACGAGTGAAAAAAGAGACCATGAATTTCCAGAAGTCTAGAGAGGGTTATATGAGATGATTTGGAGGGAAGACAAAGGAAGGGAGAAACACTGTATTTTACAACCCAAAACAGGAAAAAAAGGGAGAGAAAAAGAAAAAAAAAAGATACATTCCTTACAAGGACCAAAGTTCAGGACCACTTCTGTCTCCAGCTGCTACGGATCCAGTACCCTCTTCTACATCCTTCAGAACCACACACAGCTGGCATTCACTCACACAGACAAATACATAAAAATCTTGGGTCAATCTAAAATATCTGTGTGTATGTAGTGTGTCTACTTCTTAATAAACATAGAAAATGGTAGAAGCCATAAAAACTTTTCCTTTCTCTCTCACATACTTTGCAAGCCTATATAACATTTTTAAAATTTTGTTTTTAGATTTATTTACTTTATTTCATAGGTATGACTGTTTTGCTGGCATATATTTCTGTGTCCCACATGCATACCTGATGCTCTCAAAGGTCAGAAGAAGTATTTGAAACTTGAAGTTATAGATGGTTATGAGCCACTACATAGGTGCTAAGAATTTAACCAGGTCCTCTGAACAAGTGATTTTAACTCCTGAGCCATCTCTCCAGCCCTTCTGTTATGTTGTTATAAGGGGGAAACATTCCTTTAACACTGCCTTTTCAGCCAGGTTGGTGGCACCCAGCTGTAATTCTACCATGCAGCAAACATAGTTCGAAGCCAGGGAGAGACTCAAAATAAGTAAGTAAATACTTTTTAAGCTTATTTTCACAAGTGAGAAAAATCAAAGCTCCAAGAATCAGGTCATGTATTACTTTTCCAAATCCTCAATCCATACAGCCTGGTTCTGAAGAGCAGGACGGCTAAGGAATCAAATCTAAAGTCCAGTGGGCTGGGCTGTTGCTGAACTCCACCCCCAGTACTTCATCCGTTTTCCTACAGGCTCATCAGCTACTAAACTGTTTGTTCTCCACAGATAAGTATGTTCAGATAAAATCCTGTTTTCCCAGTAAAAGCTCTTTATGCCCCTGGTGAATACGCCGGTTATATGTCTCTGCCAGATACTACAAATATCTAATTCACTGTATCAATTCAAGATACTTCTGGTCAAAATTAATCCATGTAAAACATTCCAATAACCATCTGAACAAGGCAATCAGTGCAGAGTCAGGACACTGAGAGGGTCATATAAAAACAGGCAAGCAATGCACCCTTCAGAGCTATCAGTTTTTAACAGATTAGCATCTGGCCTACTGGGGTAGAAGAGTCCTATGGGCTGATGGTGGTGGTGCATGCCTTTAATCCTAGCCATCAGGAGGCAGAGTCAAGAGGATCTCTGAGTTCAAGGCCAGCCTACAGAGCAAGCTCCAGGACAGCCATGGTGAGACCCTGTCTCAAAAACAGAGACAGAGAGATCAATATTGATATCGATCTATGGAATTCATCTGCTCTATGAGCTAGGGTCTTCAGAAGAAGGTTACCCTGCAAATAGTCTATGATATACAGATAATGGAGTCCAGAGGGAAAAGGAGAACAGGCCCACCCACATTAAAAGGAAAGAAGCAACAGATTCACCCCCTCTTCCTGGTAAGGCTGGCATGGAATCTGTGGTGTTCAATCTAGAAGCCTGGGTTTGTGTGTCAGAAAAGACACAGCAGACTCCGTGAAGGTTTCAACCAAGAGCCGACAGCGAAAGTGCTGCTGTGCTGGGCTGGAAAGATGGCTCGGTGGTTAGGAGCACTTGGTGCTCTTCCAGAGGACCTGGGTTTGGTTCTCAGCACCCACATGACAGCTCAGAACCATGTGTAATGCACATACATACATACATGTACGACACACACACGTAATTTAAACAAGAAAGAAAAAGTGCTGCCGGGCAACTTCCCAAGCTCAGGCCTTAAAGGAGGATGGCTCCAGATGGGAGTCACGGCCCAGTGAGTCTGACAGCTTCTGATCTCTGCAGGCGGCAGGCATGCATGTGGTGTTCATACATGTGAATACATGTGGCAGGCATGCATGTGGTATTCATACACACATGTGAATGCTCAAGCCAGCCCCATCTCAATAGAGAAATGAACAAGATACAACAAAGGAAACTAAACTGAAGATGGGAACTCTTCCTCAGGTGTTTTTATGTGCAGTCTCACCTTGATGATTTCTCCATTGGAGGCAATTAAATCTGTTGGAATGCTCACTCGAAATGAGCGCCCAACAACAGCCGTTCCGTCTGGAATGCCAACCACGGTGGGAACAGCCTCCTGGAAGCCCGAGAGAACTGAGTGCATGGACGCCTCAAGCTGGTTCTTCCAGTCCCTCACAGCCTCTGAGGGTTCGCTGGGCCAGTGGGCCTGAGCCATAGCCACAGACAGTAGGAGGAGAAAGGTCTGTCCCAAGAGGGGGTGCAGTAGCCAGTGGTCCACAGACATCCTCGCCCAGGCTAGTGTTTGCTCGAGCCAACAGTTGCTAAGGAAGAAGGCAAATGATGTGGTCCCAGCGTTGGATCCTCACCCTCTGCACAGCGGTTCCATCCTACAGCACCTAGAGCCTACAAAAGAGCAGATTCAAACACTGAAGCAGTGTTGGCGGCTTTGAGACTATATACCTCCCAAGTGTTTTGCAGAGACATTCTCTCCTAACCAGAAGCCTCTTACTCCTGTGTTCTTCAGCAGCTACTTAGGGCTGGAAATTGATTGGTCTAGTAAGTGCAAAATAACACTGAATTTTGAAATTTTGTATAATAACAAAATGTAAACTACCTCATTAGTAATTAAAAGGAAAGGCTGGAGAGATGGCTCAGCAGTTAAGAGCACTGGCTGCTCTTCCAGAGGTCCTGAGTTCAATCCCCAGCATCCACATGGCAGCTCACAACTGTCTGTGACTCCAGTTCAGGGGATCCAACACCCTCACACAGACACGCATACAGGCAAAACACCAGTGCATATAAAATAAGTGAATAAATCATTTAAAAATAATTTAAAGGGATATTGCATATTGAAACCACAGCATATTGAATCACCCATATTATTAAATGAATAAAAAAAAATCTATAAAATACAAATAGGTGAGATTAAGTTCACCTGTTTATTTTGTTATGAAAAGGAACTCTCTAAATGACATTAGTTGACATTCTCTGTCTCTAAGCAGCACTGCCCCTAGAGGAGGTCTAGAGCCCTTCTTTCTGAGTCACACCCCCAGCCCAATAAAAACACCACACTCAAAAACACCACACTCAACTTCTCTTTTTCTTTCTTTTTTAAAATTTTTCCTTTTACCTTTATTAATTTTATTTTATTTTAGGTCTTTTGAGACAGGGTCTCCTTATGTAGCCCTGACTGCCCTAGAACCTATTCTGTAGACCAGGCCGACCTAGAGCTCACCTGTTTCTGCTTCCAGAGTGCTGGGATTTAAGGAGTACACCACCACACTCAGCTGATTTATTTTATATGTATGAATGGTTTGCCTACATGTATGTGCACCACAGGTATGCTTGTGTCCTCAAAGGTCAGAAAACGTTTCAGATCCCCTGGATCGTACTTAATAATTTTAAGATAATTTTAAGCTACCATGAGTGACAGGAATTGAGCCTGGGTCATTTGCAAGAGCCACAAATGAATGCTTTAAATCACTAAGCCATCTCTCTAGCCTCTCCAAATCTTCTTAGATCAATCATAAAAATATGGAAGTATGTGTAGCGTTGACAAATCTGTATATGCAGGTATGTATGACATTAATGTGTTTTCTACTGAATCATGTGATTATGTGATAATAAACAGGATGTAGGGCACATTTGGGCCTGTAAATCCTAGCACTCAGGAGGCAGAAGGAAAAAGAAGGAGAACGGCACAAGTTTTAGCCCAGTAGATTAGCCAAGGCTCTACAGCAAGACTCTGTCTAAAGAACAAAGCAAGGGCCAGTGAGATGCCCTTGAGTAAAGATTCACACCACCAAGCCTAATAACCTGAGTTCAATCCCTAGATCCCATATGGCAGGAGAGATAAGAAAGAACTGTTTCCCACAGTTTTCCTATTATGTGTGTTCGAACACGAACACGCGCACGCGCGCGCGCGCGCACACACACACACACACACACACACACACACACGGGGTGGGGGTTAATTACTTAACTGAAAAACACGGTGGCACAGACCTGGAATCCTAACCCTGAGAAGAGAAGCCAAGATGACCAGAAATACAAGTATCCTCAACTCTACAGGGAGCTGGAAACCAGTTTTATAACCTTTGGACTTGAATCCTGTTCCCATGAGTGTTGGGGAAATTTTGAAATAGTAACTAAAACCCAAACCCGTCTCGGGTATCTGGAGACTCTGCCCTATTTATTCCACTATTCATCCTCCCATCTCTCGTCTCCCTTTCTGTCTGTTCCCCACTCTCCCTCCCTAGCCCTGTCCCAGTTGCCCAGCTGTGAGTGTGCTTCAGCAATGAAGTTCCTGTCTAGCATGTACAAAGCCTGTGCTCAACCCTGGAAGCACCAAAGGGGGACATTTCAGTACTGGGCATGCACCTAATGGACACACAGGAGGATACGGGCCTTTTTTATTTTTATTTTTCCTACTTTTTTTTTCCAATTTAGTTCATTTATTTTTCCATCTGCTAAGTCCAGTTGATCTTTTACTTTCTCAACCCGATTCTCAATTTTAAATTCTTAGCTTAGTTGGAAACAGCACTAATTATAAGACACACCCTACCCCACTAAAAGCATGAGTTTAGTCCTACTATCTGGGGTCACATGACAACATGGGGTGTCTGTTTCACAGGCATGACTAAGATCTCTGCATTTAGCAGTCAGGCAATGTCCAGGGCACAACTCCAACTACTATGTGCTGGTTTTCCATGCTCTGGGGAGAAAAGAGAGTTTCTGCCACTTGGCTAAAAGTAGCCTGAGTGTCTTTCTGATGCTGGTTTTCTATAAGTAAGGGTCATGCCTGCTTGTGCTAGAAGCCTTGTAGATTATATCCACATGTCTGTATTAAGCTGTCCCTCCGGGACAAATTTTAATTTTTATAATTTCTTTACTGGGGAGAGGGTGCATGCCACAGCAGGCATATGGAAGTCAAAGGACAACTTTCAGGAGTCTCCTTTTATCACATGGGTCTTAGGATTCACGATTAGTCAGGACTGGCACCAAGTGTCTTTACCCATAGTAAGCCATCTTACTAGTTCTAGAAAAATTTTTGTACAAGTCTCAAATACTGACTCTTGGTCACTAGAGAGATAGTTTCCCTTCTTGCAGGGATCAAAGCCCAGAGAACAATACAAATTCAACCACTGTCATATAAAGCTGGGTGGTACAATCTGTTAGGAGAAAGGTTACAGTACTCCTGACAAGGCACCCACAGTTAACACTTTATACACGTACACCTTGTGACCTCAGCACTCACAGCTGATCCTCTGAATGGACCGCACCTGCACTCACTGTCAGAGCTCTCCTGCTGAGAGAAGAGTGGCGTGGTGCGGACAGGGATGCAGGGCAGTGCACACAAGGTAATCTGTGTTCCCAGGGATGCCCTATGCCAGCAAAATACAACTGCATTAAACAGGTCCTCTTGGAGCTTAAGCAAAGACTGTGGCTCTCTGAACAACATATCCAGCAGCCCTGGTACACAAGGTAAAAGATAAGTTTGTCTGACAGCAGTCTTAGACACTCTCCACCTCCATAGACCAGAGAAACCTTAAAAGTATTAGAAGAGCTGAAGAAGCCAAATATGGGTGGCACAGGCCTAAAATCTTAGCAGCAGAGAATCTAAGACATGAGGATTTCAAACTTGAGGTTAGCTTGGGCAATCTAGCAAATTTAAGGCCAGGAGGGCTACAACAGGGTGACTTTGCACCCAAAATGCTTAATTAATTAAATGTTAGAGGCGGGACAGGTGGTACACACCTGAATTCCACTACTCACAAGGCCAGATTGGGCTACAAAAAAGTGTTGGTGTCTACAGAACCTGGAAAAGACAAAGCCTTCTTTCCATGATGATGGTGTAGACGTAGCCACTCAAGCTGCTCAGGACAGCCCTGAGAGCTGGAAGAGCCCATGACAGCCTGGAGACCCCCACCTCTGCTGAGCCTAGCAGGCATTCAGCATCTAACAGCCACATCTCCACCCAGAGGCAGAAGAACATTTGAAGACAAGACCTCCGCCAAGCTCTTGGGAAGTCTGCAGTAACATATCAGACAACTTTAATCTAAAAATGGAAGTCTCGAATGGGCAAAAGTGAAGTGACATTTCACAAATACCTAAAAAGTAACCCAAAATATCCAGAGCTGCTTTAGAGGTAGAAATTATACATCAGCCATCCGGGATACATGGGAACTCAAAATTACTATGCAGTGGCTGGCAAGGACTCCAGTCAGCAAAGGCAGAATGAGTGCAGCAGGAAAGGGTCCTTCTAGCCCTTCACCTATACAGGGCCCTACTTAGACGTAAATGAAGCATGTCACCTGATGGAGGGAAAGGCAGGTGCCAGTGTTGCACCGAGCGCTTACGACCCATTTATTTTCAGAAAGCTTTAGTACCTAAGAAGTAGAGAGCCTATTCCCACAGAATCTGGGCCCTGGACAAAGGCAGTTCTGGACCACTCTGCATCCCCCCCGACATGTAATGTGTGCCTGTGTTCATGGGAACCCAGTTAGCTTTCCATTCAGTGAGTTCAAAAACTAAATGTACATGTGGTATATTCAGTCCACAATAACCAAAACTCCAGGAATAAAACTTTTACCTATCTTAACCTAAAAACTCTTTAAAGAGCAGCTATGAGTTTTCACTCTCTAAGAATAAGGAAAAGTTGTGAGATTCAACTCCTTGTTAACCACACTCTACTGCTACTTCCCACACTACTGAGGGAACGGTCTACTCCTCAATAGCTATGCTACCTTCAAGTCATACACACTGTCAGGCAGCTACTACTCCCTCTTGTAATTAAAACGTTAAAGGAAAATGAGATTTTCCTCTTAAAACACAATTAAAATAATAAAGTCCTAAGTCCCTGTTTTAAATGGTCTTGGGAAATTAAAAGGATGAAATCTTAATTAAAACAATCACTTTAGGCTATACCTAACAGAAAGGCTTGTTTAGTCCACATACGCAAAAGTTAAAATTCAATACTGTGAGTTCAACATTAACACAAAACCTCTATAAAGTTAACCAGTTTAAAGCAGTTCAATCTAAAGGGCCTACAGATTATATAAACACAATGAAAAACAATACTGTGAAATTTATTTGGACTCCAAATATGAAAGACAAGTGGGTTTTCTGCTTCCAGTTTTTAAAAGGTCTTTTGTACTCTGTAACATAGATAAAGAAGATCACTGGTGAGAATTTGAAGTCTCACCTAAAAACTGTTCTCGACTCAGGAAGCAAATGGGATTTCTCTGCCACAGCGATCTGGCATGATATTGGTAAGAGACAATTCCAAGTCATGGGGAGGAATGATCAGGCCCAATCAGTCAGAAGCAACCAGGGCCACATAAACAGACTTAAGGGTAAAAATCTGTGGGAGAGAAAATTGCCACCTCTGAGAAGCATACCTATCCTGTCTATCAACAAGAAAAGCTACTTAAAAGCTTCTCTCATTTAGAAAATTTCTTGTAAATCCTAACTTATCACAGGTACCAACAAAAGCTACAGTGAGCAGTGATGTCTGCTGATAGTGGCTTAATTTTTTTTCCCAATAATCACATAAACAAAGCAAAGACCTCAACCTTTATATAAACACACACAGGTAAAAACATGCTAGAGAGGGGGGAAAAGATACAGTTGAAAGCCCAGAACTAAATAGCTGTTCTCTACTAGACCATGGTCTGTAATCCAAGCTGACTTTTAATACCTTGTGTGGGAGGCTCACTGAGCAATTCCACACTCCATTACACTCCACATGCAGTGGTTAAATATTATTCACTATTACTATTAAGAAGTCACACTTAAAACCTGTTCCTGGTGAATTTTACGGCAGGAATTTTGGTTCTTTCTCTCCTGCTTTGTTGTTTGGGAGACTGGATATTATGTCCAAATTGACCTCAAACCCTCAGTGCGCATACTGGCCTTGAACTCTTGGTTCTCCTGCCTCCATAGCACGCACAATTATGCTTTTTTGTTGTTTTGTTTAAACAAGATTCATTTTTAACTCCTTCCTGCAATCCCAATGTTTAGGGAGTTAAGGCAGGGAAATTGCTGAGAATGGAAGCCTCAACTTTATAGTGAGATCCCATCTCCAAAAACAGTTTTTGTTTTATTTTAGAGCTAGGCCTATAGTACTAGCTACTCAAGAGGCTGAGGTAGGTGGGATACAAGGTCAAGCTTGCCCAGGCAACTTAATAAGACCCAAATTCAGGAATATTAATAAATAAATAAAATACAAAAGACTGGAAATATAACTAATGGTTAGAGGTTCTAGGTTCAATTCCCAGTATACCCCACCTCCTCAACAAAAAAGAAAAAGGGAAATGATAGCACAAATAAGCTCAGGGCGACAGGCAGACGCCTTAGATCCCAGCACTGTGAAGGCAGAGGTGCCCAGATCCCTGTGAGTTCAAGTCATCCGGGCCTACTGAGTGAGTTACAAGACAGCCAGGGCTACACAGAGAAGCCCAGTCTCCAAAACAAAACAAAACAAAACAACTCGGGGCTAGAGGACAAACTTACCATGGAACAAGGTCCTGGCTTGAACCTGAAGCACTTACACATGCAACATTTTTAAGAAATAACATGATGGAGCTGGAGAGAGGGCTCAGCAGTTAAGAGCATACTGGCCATTCTCTCAGAGGTCCTGAGTTCAATTCCCAGCACATCATAGATGGTGGCTCACTACCATCTATAATGGAATCTGATGCCCTCTTCTGTATAATACTCTCTTCTGTCATGTAGGCATACATGGCTGGGCGGTGGTGGCGCACGCCTTTAATCCTAGCACTTGGAGGCAAAGGCAGGAGGATTTCTGAGTTCGAGGCCAGCCTGGTCTACAGAGCGAGTTCCAGGCCAGCCAGGGCTATACAGAGAAACCCTGTCTCGAAAAACCAAAAAACAAAAAAAACCAAAAAAAAAAAAACAAAACCATGTAGGCATACATGCAAATAGATCACTCATATACACAAAGAAATAAGTCTCTTTTAAATAAATATTTTTTTTTAAAGTAAGATATCAACTTATGAGGTTGGGGATGAAAAGATAGCTCAGCGGTTCAGAGCATACTGTTCTCAGAGAACCTGTGTCTGGCTCCCAGGCAGCTTAAACCCCTGTAACTTCAGCACTGTGGAGGATTTGGCCTCTGACCTCCACCTGCCCTTGCATGCACATACTCCTCCACAGACACACACCACACAGGGACATCTATGCAAGAGCTGAGCTAGAGGCACAGCTCACTGGAAGAGTGCTTGCTTAGCATGTGCAAGGCCCTGGGCTTAGTCCACAGCTCTGCAGAACTAACCAGAAAACATTATTCAAACCTAGCTTCACAGCACAACCTGGGATCCCAGCAGGAGGAGGGCAGAGGCAGAGGTGACAGGATCACAGCAAGTTCAAGGCCAGCCAAGGGTACATTAACAAGGTCCAGTCTTTTTAACTGTCGATGCCTAAACTGGTCACTAAGGATAGGAAAGGGTTCAAATGAGCCCAGAGACAAGGGCTAAGTCTAATCATCCATTTGGTTAAAGCAGGCAGAACAGGAGGTGTAGTGGGGCAGAGGGGGTGGGGGCAGGGGTGACAGTGGGTGGCCAGATTCCATAGTCTGCAAGTGGGAACATACCTTCAACTCACATGGCATCCAAGAATCCAATGAAAGCAAACTTCAATTATCTTACGACAACACAATTAACACTTCAGCACACATTTGCTGACTACTTACCCTGTGGGATAGGTGTGAGGCTTCAATTACTGAGCAGTCTTTCTAAATTTCATACTCTATTCAATTAAGATTTTATATGAAGTACCAAATCACAAAACACAAATAGTAGTCCACTTAACTAGGTAGTCACAAGGCACATACCAATGTTCTAGAACACATTTATGATAGCGGCCATATAAAATTACAAGAAAGCTAAAAACATTCCTAACGCCTAATCACAATACAAGGCACTACTCACATTGAGGATACTGGTGTAAAACATACCAGGCTGCTAGTCAAATCACAATAGGGCATGTACAACGTTATAGATGTTTAAAAAGGAGCAACTTGCTGATTTATGGAGTTACTATACTTTTCAGTATTAAGAACTTACTCCTACTTATGAATAAGAAAAGGTGAATTGGGGTGTAACGGGGTATAGCTCTTAGGTATAGCATTTGTTCAGTATGTACAAGTTAAAGGTTCAATTCCCTACTTGGAAAGAGAGAGTGGCAGGAGATATTACAATAAGAGCTGACAACTGAATGGACTTTACTGTCTGGAGACCTCTCAGGGGTGATGCTGGGTAGGCCTGGGCTAGAGAGTGCACAGGTGTCTATATTGTTTGTTTCTAGGGAAGGGGGTTTTGGAGAGGAATTTCTGTTTGGTTTTTTGTTTGTTTTGTCTGTTTGGTTTTGAGGCAGCATTTCTTGTCACTTATGGGGCCTCAAACTTGCTTTGTAGCAAAAAATGGCTTTGAACTCTTGATCCTCCTGTATCTACCTCCCAAGCACTGGGAATGTGGACATGAATCATCACTCCTAATTGTCTGGTTTTACAATAAAAAAGCTTTTCTTTTTTTTTTTTTCACTCCTTGAAATGAATCCCAATACTCAGAAGGCAGAGACAGCAGATCTCTTTACGTTTGGGTTAGCCTAGTCTACATAGTTTCCAGCCACCTAAGACCCTGTTCAAAATAAAAACCAAGAAAAAAAGAAGAGGAAGAAGGAGAAAGGAGGGGAGGGAAGGGGACAGGAACACGGATGGGTCGGGTCAGGTCGAGTCACAAGTTTGTTTAAGCTCAGCCTGGGCTACAGAATCTGTTCTGTCTAACCTGGGCAACTGTGTAAGACCCTGTATCAAAAGAACACTTTGAACTGGGGTGGACGTTCACCTGCTCAAAATGTGAGGCCTTAGATTCAATTATTCTTTTTTTTAAAAGATAGATCTATCTATCTATCTATCTATCTATCTATCTATCTATCTATCTATCTATCTATCTATCTATCTCATATATGTGAGTACACTGTCACTCTCTTTAGACACACCAGAAGAGGGCATCAGATCCCTTTATGGATGGCCACCATGTGGTTGCTGGGAACTGAACTCAAGACCTCTGGAAGAGCAGTCAGTGAGCAGTCTTAACCACTGAGCCATCTTTCCCACCCCTAAATTCAATTCTTAAAGCAAAGAAATTATGTTTAGCCATTCAATGTGCAATTGATTTGTGTTCTTATCTGTGTCAAAAAACCTGAAAAGTTTATAAAGTTTATAATAAGCTAAGATTAAAGAAAAAATTTAAAATATCGAATTTATTTTTATGTTTACAGGTATTTTGCCTGCATATATGTCTGTATACGGGTGTCAGAAACCCTAAAACTGGAGTTATAGACAGGTATAAGCTGTCTTTTGGGCATTTTGTTCTGCTTTTGGAAATATGAACCTAACATAGGAAAGTTAGTGATTACTCTGAAGCCGCAGACTGAAGCAGGTAAAAGAGCCAGTCAAACAAGACTGTGGGTGGGCGGGGGGGAATTCTTCCAGCAGGAAACCCTGAGCAAAGACAGTGGGTACCAGTTATGTCTTGTTTATTTATAAACAAGACGTGTTGATCTGGCTATTTCTGGCATGAAAAATATGTTCCTAATGGTCAAGTGTTCAGAAAAGAAGGTAGCTTAAACAAGTTGCCACTACTTTAAACACTGAAGGCTGAAGTATCTTTTTAAACATGGCAGCTTAGAGTAAGGAAGTGTACATGACTCTCAGTCACAGGGGCTGCGACATCCTTTTTTGATCCTGAGGCACTGACATTCTGAGGTCCCAGCCCCATACCATAGGGCTGCTAGCAGGGTTGACGGTTACAGTTACTGGACTGTGAGAGTATGCTTTTGTCTGTGGAGGAAGAGGAGCAGGGCAGTGATTTGGGAATGTTCTATGTCATTAGTCAATTAGGTCAGAAAGACCAGCAGCCAGAAGAGTTTGCTAAATTCAGTTCTTTGAAGCCAGATTACACTTAGAGTGATAGGCTTTTAGTCTTTCACATTACAATGGGGGAAAAAAAATCAGGAAGCTTAGCTTTTAACTTGAAAACATAATCAAGTGGTCGCTCTCTTTCTGCATGGTAAATCATTTAAGGAATGTAATGAAGCCCTTTCTCTTTGCAGCTCTCCAATGAGTTCCCTGCCTGCTCGGGGGAAGGAGCAGCAGATTACATGTGGCCATGACCTTGCACTGGCCTCTCCGCTCTCCTTCTTCTCAGGGAAGGTCTCATTGTCCAATCTTGACTCCTCGCCATCCTGCCCTCAAAGGGTAGTGCTACTCTGTACCATTGGATTGAGTTGGTGGAAGTTAGCGTAATTACAGATGGAGTTTGGAAAGTTAGAAGGCAGCTTT
The DNA here is from genome assembly GCA_036184795.1 of Tokudaia tokunoshimensis. Classification (NCBI taxonomy): domain Eukaryota; kingdom Metazoa; phylum Chordata; class Mammalia; order Rodentia; family Muridae; genus Tokudaia; species Tokudaia tokunoshimensis. The sequence continues at coordinate 109,399,829 of BTHU01000008.1, forward strand.
AGTTTCCAGTAAGCACCTACTTGGAAAAGTATGACTATTCATTGTTTCATGATGAGGGTATATTCTAAGCAAGTGTTAGACACTTATATGAATGTCATATAATAAAAACCTAGGTGAATACATTTACATCTAGGTTTTATAGTATGGCTTATTTCTCTTTGACCACAAACTTACAGAGACTGAGTGTAATGAATAATGTAGACTACTGTATATAGTAACATTTCTGTATTCAAATGTATCTAAATATAGAAAAGTCACAAATACAGCATAAAAGATAAAAGATCCCCCCTCCCCCCAAAAAAAGCACCACCATATGGGCATTCAGCATTAGCAGAGCTGTTTACCAGACTGGAAAGGGCTCTGGCTAAACCTGGCTGAGTGGTGAGCGGATGTGAAGCCGAGTCCTTACTATGCATTATTGTTGGCTTCATAAACACAGTTTAGGCTATATTAAATTTGTTGATGCTTTTAGCATTGAGATAGGGTTTCACAGAGCATTCCAAGCTGGCTTTGAACTCTTTTTTTTTTTTTTTCGAGACAGGGTTTCTTTGCATAGTCCTGGCTGTCCTGGAACCCGCTCTGTAGACCAGGCTGGCCTCGAACTCAGAAATCCGCCTGCCTCTGCCTCCCAAGTGCTAGGATCAAAGGCGTGCGCCACCACCGCCTGGCTTGGCCTTGAACTCCAGATCCTTCCTAGTGTTGGGATTACACACATATACCATCCATTGAAGTTACACTTATTTACTTATTTTTTACTTTATTTACTTATTTATTTATATATTTACTTATTTATTTTTTAAATTTCTTCAAGAGGCTGGACTTAGTGGCCCATGTCTTTAACCCTAGTCCTCACTGGCAAAGGCAGGCAGATCTCTAAGTTCCAGGCCAGCTAGGGCTATATAACCAGACCCTGTCTCAAATTTTTTTCTCTCAGTCTGACGTCTGGTAAAGTGCTGCTGTGCAAGGCTGTGACCTGACTGTGCTTCCCAGGGCCCACACACAGGTAGGCTGAGAGAACGGACTTTAACAAAGCTGCTCTCTCACTTCCAGGAGTGGACCCATACATCCGTCTCACACACACTGATAATACTAATAAAATCTTCACAAATGTTCTTCAAGGGCCTGAAGCGATGGCTTAGTGGTTAAGAGCAATAGCTGCTCTTCCAGAGGACCTGGAGTCTTGTGGACTCTTTGGGAGCCCTGTTAGCAAAGCTATGTCACTATGGCTGGTATGGAAGTGGTCAATGTCAAATAGGGGGAACAGGGATACCTGCCATACCTGGCCTCAGGATCAGGCTAGCCTAAAGAAGTACCCGAACACAGAGCTTCTAGTGAACTGCAGAGGCAAAGGTTCTCAGATCAGGTCCTGAAGCTCACAAAGTGCTAGCTTTCCCCAGTAGAAGATGCTGTGCAGCTTATTAGGAGCCAAATATAGAACAGAGGTCTATGTTTAGTGTTTAGTAGAGGCTCCTCTACATCAAGCAAGTACCCTGCTATGGCTTGAATCTAAAACATCCCCCAAAGGCTCATATGTCAGAGGTCTGGTTGTCAGCTGATGATCACGGCAGCGTGATATGATCAAAATGAACCTACTGATGAATTCATAATTTGATGGCATGACCGGGAGGCAGTACAGATAAGGGGGTGGGGCTTGTTTAGAAGATGTGCGTTACATGGATGGATCTTGTTCCTGGTCTTCCCTACACATTAAACTTGATGCTGGTCATGGTACCAGAAATAATAAGCTCTAAACTCCGCAAGCATCTAAGACATCACTTCAAATAGAGTTCATATCACATGCACCTGTACTCATTACTTTCTCAGCTCATGCCCCACCTGTGTGATGTGTGTACAAACAAAACCCTCAGAATGGTTAGCAAGAGGTACTTTATTTGATATGAGAGAGCCAATATGAAATCAGCTCTAAAACACACAAGGTAGATGAACATTTTAAATCCTAGCTGCCCTTCATAAGAAAAACAGAAGAGACCCAACAGAACTGCAGGCAAGAGCAGACAAGGCTAAGTGACCACCAGGAATTCCAACACTCCACTCAGCTGAGTGGCAGGGCCACAAGGATAATAAAGAAGAAACAGCTATTTCTCTGGCCAAGATTTGCTTTTATATATCCAAGTCTGTTCTCAAAACCTTATTTTCTAAGAAAATACAAAATAACAGCAGCTACGACAATAATCAGCAGCATGAATGGACACAACTTGGGCAAATGACAAATTAAGTAACAATACTTACTATCTGTTTTACTCACTGAATGAAGTATCACAGAACACCTACTGCTTGCTCCAATAATACTGCTCATCTTTCCACAGCATCTTCTTGGGAGGGAGGGAGGGAGAGAGGGAGGGAGGGAGGAAGGGAGGAAGGGAGGCAGGCAGGCACATAGGCACAGAGTAAAAATGTGGTGGCGCACCCCTTTAATCCTAGCACTGATGGCAGAGGCATATGAATCTTTGTGAGTTCTAGGCCAGCCTGATCTACAGAGTGAGTACCAGGACATCCAGAGCCACACAGAGAAACCCTGTCTCAAAAACAAAGCAAAACAAAACAAAAAAACAAAAACCCACACAAAAAAAAAGTTTGTTCTTCCTTAGAGGATTAAAAAATATACCCAAAGTTTCAGTCCAGTTCAAAATTAGGCCAAAGGTCTGAGATTGAGGGCTGCCTTTTATCGCCACTTCATCTCCTGAAGCCCTTCTGTCATCTTCCATCTCTTCAACAGCCTTGTCAGCGAGTCCAAGCTTCGTTTCCCCCACCTGTTTGTTACTGTTGTTGTGTTGTTTGGGGTTTTGGTTGCTTGGTTGGTTGGTTGGTTTTGTTTTGAGGCAGGGTCTCTTTACATAGGAGGTGCATGTTTTACATACCAAATCAGACCTCCAAGCCTCCAGTTTCTCCCAGTATCCTTCAGTCCCTACATGTCAGAGGGCATGGCTGGCATATCCCGCCCTCTGCCCTGAACTTTCCCTACCCCAAGGGTCTTCCCTATGTAATCCACACACTTTGGTCTCCCCATTCTTCTCCTCTCTCCCTATCTCTGCATTCTCTCTCTCCCTGTGTGTATACGTTCTTTCTCTTTCCCCTCCCCTCTCTCTCTTCCTCCACCATGGCAACTTCCTGATAGAGTAGCTTCCCAATAAACCTGCCTTTACATACTCTAATTTTGCTCGAATTGGCTCATTTCATCAATGGAGAATAACTTATCAACTACATAGACCACAACAGCCTCAAACTCACAGAGATACACTCGTTTCTCCTCCCAAGTGCCAGAATTAAAGGCATGTATGTATTCTGGACTTACTCAAGCTTTTCCTGTCCCAGCCTTCAGTGCTGGGATTGCTGGCAGGGCTGTGCTGCCATTCCCAGACCATACGCAGATGTGTGGCTGGCTTCTCATCCCTCTGCCCTGCACTCTACCTGTGCACACAGGACCTGCACATTTCTGCCCAACTCAGAAAGTACTGCACCCATGGGTTCTCTATGTATATTGAGGACTACCCCTCCTCTTTCTCGTGACAGATTCTTCTCCCTTGCCCTCTATTGGTGCCTCTCCTAAGCCCAAATCCTAGTTCCCTGGATAATGAGCACTCTCGGGTGCTCCTACAGCACAACCGTGCTCTGCTTCACCTGGAGTGCTCACTCCTACACCGCCTGCCCTTCAACACAACAGTATAAGGAAGATGCTCAAGAAATATTTGGTTGATGGAGGAATATACACTGACATTTTCCTTCATCTGTGGCTCCATACCAAAATTTTCTTTCCTTTGTTTCTCCAGTTTAAAAAGGATAGACATTTCCAGTGTTGGAGAGCAGCGCTCATCTTAGGAAGATAGTCACCAAGGAAATGAGTGTTTCCGGAGGCCTCGGGAGGTGCATGAATCAGAAAAGATTGCAATCATCTTTCTGGAAACGCTCAAGTAACGGATAGTATGTCCTGTTCTGTTTTTTATAAAACTGGCTGATTCTTTGTGGGGGTAGGGGTGCAGAGGTGTCTTGTGCTAGACAAATGTTCTACCACTGAACAAGCATGGTGAAGTGGCACACGCCTTTAATCCCAGCACTTGGGAGGCAGAAGCAGGCGGATTTCTGAGTTCGAGGCCAGCCTGGTCTACAGAGTGAGTTCCAGGGCAGACAGGGCTACACAGAGAAACCCTGTCTCAAAAACAAACAAACAAACAGTTATACAAAGGCAAGAGCAAGGACTCTAAACCCCTGCTGTGCAGTGGAGCCCTAGGCAGAGACTATAAAAAGTAGATCTCTAGATCACACCCCAAAGATTCTGATGTCTCTGTCCATGTGGTCAGTTCTCAACCTGCTATTATTATAAAACTCTACCTTAAAGACATAGGAGCTGTAAAATAAAAAGAAATAGACAGTACACTGAGGGACCTGGAACACACAGCAAGTGAGCACTGAGAAATTCAAAAATGAACTAGCTAAAGAAACAGAAAGAAGCCAAACATGGCAAATACTTCAGGAGGCTGAAACACAAGATCCCAAGTCTGCGGCCAACCTGAATCTTACAAAGACCAGCTTTTTAGAAAACGTTTTTTATTTATGTGTTTGTGTGAACACCATATGTGTTTGTGTGTCTGCAGAAGTCAAAAGAAGTCACTGGATCCTCCTATAGTAGTTATAAGCTGCCTAACATGGGTGCTGGTAACTGAACTCAGATCCGCTGGAAGATCAGCAAATACTTTTAACCTCTGAGCCATCTCTCTAACTCAGAGTTTCTCAACCTGACCTGTGAAGTCAAAGGCCCCTTTCACAGGGGTCACAGGTCAGATATGTGCATTATAATTCATAATGGTAGGAAATTGCAGTGATGAAGTAGCAACAAAACAATGTTAGGGGTGGGGTCACCACAACGTGAGGGACTGGATTAAAGGGCCACAACACCAGGATCTAGCCTCAAAGAACAGCTTCACAAAACAAAAACAAACTGGGGGTAGTGATACACACTGTTAATCCCAACACTCCGAAGACCAAAGCAGGTGGATCTCTTTGAGTTAAGAGGCCAGCCTGATCCAGGACAGCGGAAGTTACTGGTAAGTTAAGACTCTGCCTCAAAGAACATACAAACATCAACTATACTACATTGTGAGACAAACATTACTTTTCCTCAGACTGCAGAAATGGTGACATACACCATAATCCCATCATTTTAAAAGCAAAGGTACTGCAAGACCCAGGTCCACCTGGGCTAGAGTGTGTGGCAGTTTGGATGCAATGGCTCCCATAGGCTCAGATATGTGAATGATTGGTCCCCAGATGGTAGAACTGTTTGAGGAAGGGTTATCACTGGGTGATGGTGTTGGGGGTGCTTTGATGTCTCAAATGCTCACAGGGTGCCCAGTCCTGCTCTCTGCCTCTAACTTATAGATCAGATGTAGGCTCTCAGCTACTGCTCCAGTGCCCTGCCTGCCTGCTCAGAGCTCTGCTCCCCAGCGTGAGGGTCACTGATTCACTCTCTCAAACTGTAAGCAATCCGAGTTAAATACTTTCTTTTATAAGTTGCTTTGTTCATGGTGTCTCTTCATAATAAAAGAAAAGTAATTAAGACAGAGTGAGACCTGTCTCTCACAAAAAGAAAAAAAAATGAAAAAAAAAGAAAAGACATTCACAAGTAAAGATTTAGACAGGAAGGAGTGCTCCTTCCTCTCTGACCCCAGCCCTTCCTTAGAGTAGCAGCCATAGTCCCTTGTTCCTGAACTCAAAATACCTTAAGTTGCTGCCAGCTTTCTCATTAGTCACTCTAAACATCACAGGGCCACTGTCAGAAGACTGAAAGTGACAGATAAGCCTGGTGCCTGTGCAGACTAAATGCCCCACTGCTTCTTCCAAAGACTCATCGTCTGCACTCAACAGGCACGATTCGGAATATCCTGTTCTGATTGCCGTATGGCTGGCATGAGACCCAAGGTCCTCCCAGCAGCCCTGCTGAGCAGCTAGTGTATATAACATTAAGAACTGAGATCCCGCCAAGAGGCAGAGCGACTTGAAGTCCCAGTCCCGAGTACACTGGCTAGAGTCGGCCACTGACAGTACCACGTGGGCCCAGCAGCTCCAACTGCTACTGTGGATCAAGTCTGTGCGGGTTGCCTTAACAGTTTGGCACAACCTAGAATCTCCTGGGATTGTCTACACTGGGGTTGGTCTTTGGACTTGATATAGGGGATTGTCTTAATTAAGTTAATTGTAGAAAGAACCAGCACACCCTGAAAGGCAGCATCTTCTAGACAGGGTCTTGAAATGAGTGAAAGCGGAGGAGTTAGGCTGAGCACAAACACGCACGCGCCGCTCACGCTGCTCGAGCATGCACTGCCTATGCATGCGCAGTTCTTGCCCTGCCCTAGATCGCGGCTGTGATGTGACCAGCTGTCCTGAGCTCCTGCCTTGACTTCCTTACAATGAGGGACTATAATATAAATTAACTGTATACCAAATAAACTTTTCCTCCCTTAAGGTGCTTTTCTTTAGAATATTTTATTACAGCAACAGAAAGGAAACTAAAAGTCCAAACACTTGCTCAGCAGTAAGGCCCCTCATAACTAAACAGAGGCAGAACCAGCCATCCACTCAATTCTTTGTGTACTGACTGCTCACAAAGCAACTCCAGGCTTAAATGACACCTGCACAGACTGCTTTTCCTCTTCTGTCTAAAACCTACAGCCAAATCCACCTGAGGCCTTCCTACTCATCACCCTCCAGAGTCCGAACTCAGCCAGCCCTGACCACATGCTGCCTACACATACGAAAGGCATCGGCATCTGCTGAGCACGTTATTTCCTGACCTGTTCTCTTACCGTGTAGATCTCGGCCTCCTCAATACTGCTTCCTCACAAAGCCTACCCAAGGCATCCCCCATGATCTAACGCCTTTCTTTTGCCATGAAATTATCGCAGTGGCCTTATCAGCAGTCAGATGACATCTGTTCAGAAAGTCTCATGGTGACACAGGAAAGGTACAGGTGAGACATGATACTGGACCTACCTCAGAAGAGCTGTAAAGACCATCTGCTCCGCCACTTCAAGAGACATCACACCGCCTCCTCTAGCTCCCAACAGCAGCACAAACAGCACAGCTTCCCTGAGCTGGGCTTCAGGTATTCCACAGCCCAGAGCAAGAGCCCTCACACTTCAACATTCAGATCATCTTTAGAAATCAGCTCACTGGTTCTGGTAACTTCCCATCACTAAAGCAAAGATAAATTATTTTTAAAGCAGATAAGGCTTGCTTTCATTTGCTTCTATGTACATCTTTGGCCCGGAAGACACGCAGTCAGGCAAGGGTGCTTAGTGTGCATGACACCTTGGGTTCAATCCCCAGAACTCAAAATAAGAAAGTGAATAAATACTACCTGGACCAGCAGCAAAGGCACTTGCCAAACCCAACAATGGCCTGGTGTGGCAGCACTGGGGCAGCATGTGCAAAATCCCTTACTGAACTAATTAAGACATCAGCACTCGACTACTACAGTTCTGGACCCTAAGAAACAAACCCCAGACAGCCCTCTTACAAACACATACCCAGCAGGCCCCTAAACCCTCCAAGTTTATGAAAAGAAGTTGGGGTATTTTACCAACATTTTCCTCTGGAAATACTACAAACACTGTTAGCTTTCAGGCAATCCCATTAGGCTCCTCCCAGGGACCTAGCCACTGCCTAAACCATCACCTACAGCCACAGCAGGTAGCCCAGGTGTGGATAAAAGGACTGCCCACCACTCAGGCTCTGTTGTTCCCGGTCAGTTCACTCCCTCTCTCCCTCCCTCCATGTCCTTCTCTGTCCCCTATTCTCTGCCCTCATGGCTCTGTCTGTCTGTCTACATGTCTACTTATCTGCCTCTACCCCTTCTCCAGGTCCTCACTCCCCTCCCTTCCCCCAAATAAATCCCCTTATACCATTTCTGTTGCATGGTGTAATTTCTTGGGGGAACACCTTGGCATGGGCCTGCCAGGCAGCCCTCAGCACGATATATTTTATAACAAACACAACTTACACAATAAAAGAATTTTGTTTGTTTCAAAAGTGTCTTGGGTTACAATGAAGAAAATGTCACTCTGGGGCCTGAAATGACTACATTGAGCTATATTTGTTTTAGATTAAAAATAGTTGCATCTCCCCTTTCCAGGAGCCTTTCCCACCTAGAAGAAAATACCTAGCAGAGCCATTATGTCACCAAGCTGAAAGGCCCAGAGAGCTCCAGGAAGATCAAGGTGGGCAGCAAGCAGCCTTTGCCAGTGTCAGGTCCCTGCTATTGATCCCCATGAGCCTCACAATGAATGACTCCATGGCTGGCTGGCTGGTCTTCCCCCTTTGACTTGTTCATGGCTAGCTTGGAACTCACTTTGTATATAGACCAGGCTAGTGTCAAATGCATAGTAATCCTCCAGCTCCTACCTCCCAAGTGCTGCGATACAGGCATGTACCATGACTTTTTACTTGAAAAATACTTGTGAGACAAAAATCTCATGACGCTCAGGCTAGCCTTAAACCAGCTACAATTAGAAAGTGACCTGTGCTCCCCATTGCCACCTACCTCCAGCATGCTGAGATAGGTGTGGGCCATCACACACTAGCTTTACTCAGTGCTAGGCACTAACAGGGCTTTGTTCTTTTGGTTTTTTTTTGTTTTTTTTTTTTGAAAGATTTATTTATTTATTATATGTAAATCCACTGTAGCTGTCTTCAGACACCAGAAGAGGGCGTCAGATCTCTTTTCAGATGGTTGTGAGCCACCATGTGGGTCCTGGGATTTGAACTCGTGACCTTTGGAAGAGCAGTCGATGCTCTTATCCACTGAGCCATCTCTCCAGCCCTGTTCTTTTGTTTTTTGAGACAGAGTCACATATAGCCTAGATTGGCTCTAGGTGAACTACAATAGGTAAGGCTAGTTTTCAATTTCTAAATCCTCCTGCCTCAACTTTCCACACTGGGACTACAGGTTTCCACCACCACACCTGTGTCCTCTTTGACTTAATGTAAAAAAAAAAAAATAGTAATAATAATAATAAAAGAAGCCGGGCGGTGGTGGCGCACGCCTTTAATCCCAGCACTTGGGAGGCAGAGGCAGGATTTCTGAGTTCGAGGCCAGCCTGGTCTACAAAGTGAGTTCCAGGACAGCCAGGGCTACACAGAGAAACCCTGTCTCGAAAAACCAAAAAAAAAGAAAGAAAGAAAGAAAGAAATTTACACACAAAAACAAATTCCAACAACTGTAAGCAAAAGTCGAGGGAAAAACAAAGGTGAGGAAAGAGCCTAGGAATGACTGAGCAGGGAAAGGTGCATGTCACCAAACCGGAAGCCCAGAGTAGGAGGAGGGACCCAACTCCATGGGTTATCCTCTGTTCATACATGCACATGTGTACACACACACATACAATGTTCATAGAAAACAATTTTAAGAATCTTATAAAGATAAAACACAGGTCTCTTTTCAAGGCCCTCAGGTTCCTTCAGCTTGTCTCCCCATATAACAAGTACATCTCTTTCTGTACCATTATTTTTCGTAAGAAGGACCCAGGCTAGCCTCGGATGCCCAGCAATCCTTTAGCCTGGACTTCCCATGTACTGGGATTACAAACCAAATCCAGCTCTTTTTTCCTCTGATTGATTGGTTGGCTGGTTAGTATGGTTTTTTGAAACAGTCTTACCCCGGGCAGTGGTGGCTCATGCCATTAATCCCAGCACTTGGGAGGCAGAGGCAGGCAGATTTCTGAGTTTGAGGCTAGCCTGGTCTACAGAGTGAGTTCCAGGACAGTCAGGGCTATACAGAGAAATCCTGTCTCGAAAAAACAAAAAAACAAAAAAAAAAAAAACAAAAAAAGAGAAAGAAAAAAAGAAAAGAAAAGAAAGGGAAGGGAAGGGAAGAGGAGAGAGAGAGAGAGAGAGAGAGAGAGGGAGGAGAGAGAAAGAAAGGAAGGAAGGAAGGAAGGAAGGAAGGAAGAGAGAGTCTCACTATGTAGACCAGGCTGGCCTTAATCTGCCTGTCAGAGTGCTGGTATTAAAAGGCATTCACCACCTTGCCTGGTTTCTTACATCATTCTCGAAGCTCAGTCATACACTTTGTAGCTATTCCGCTGCATGTGTGTGTGCACTGTTCTCAAGTGACCTCTCATACACATTACTGCACTCTACAGACACATCTGAAGAGAAAATCCTAGATGTGGGACTGACAGACTTTGACAAAATGGTTTTCAATTCATATTCCAACCTAAGGATTTAAGTTACTTTCCTCTTACTCTTACTGGTATTGAGTTACTGTCAAACACTTCATTAATAATTTGAACAGGAAAAGAAGAGAAAATGGAGCAGAGTTGACCAGCATAAGACAGAAGTTGACCTTCTCCATGGCTTGATTAAAGAGCGGTGACACCAAGCCATCATAAACTCAGACTGGGAGTGACGGGTCTTCAAGGCCAGGAGGATACGGGAGGGAGAAGTTTCCAAACAACTAATGAATCAAAACATGCCACTATTTTTCTAGCCAAACTTGACTACCTCAGAGGAAAATTCCTACAGAGAGCTTATGGGCTAACTAATTAAGTAATAACACTGCTGTGGTGCTCTTTGCCTCTGTGGTTGTTTCCCTGGGTCGTACCCTCCGAGCCAGCCCTAGGAACTGAGACCCCTCGCAGCCCAACCCCCAGAACAACTCCAAGCTTGGAGCAGCAGGAACAGGTACAAGAGAGAAAAGTCAGAGCCTGCTTCTGAGCTCACACATCTACTCTTCACACTGTAGGCTCACTGCTCCAAAAACCAGTTACCTTTATCAAAGCCTGTTTCCAGACATCCGAGTTTGTTGTGTGTTATGCTCCAAATGACAGGCAAGCTCTACAAGAACGTGAGGAGCCAGAGACCTACACCCTCCAGGATCCTGGGAGACTGAGCCTTCTGCCTCAGGGCAGTACACACAGAGAAGTATCTATGAGTCTATACTAGTCTACTTCTACCCCTGGGCTTGCTTTCTGATCAGCATAATTTCTGTCCATGAACAATTAATCCCAAGAATCTGGTGCCCACATCATTTCTGACACTCCCACCGTGAAAGCACAAAAAAATGTCAAAGGCACATTTATGGTTTATGCATGTTACCTGTAAAATATGTTTCATTTTAAAATAGTGCCAGCTGGGGCTAAAGAGATGGTTCAATAGTTAAGAGCACTGACTGCTCTTTCAGAGGACACAGGTTCAAGACCCAGCATCCACATGGCAGCTTACAACTGTCTGTAACATCCTCACACATACATGCAGACAAAACACCAAAGCACATAATAATAATAATAATAATGAATAAAATAAAAATAGTGGCATCAGTAAAGATCAATTACTACTGGGTTACACAGATTTGGTGAAGCTTCATTCCTGAGTAGGTTCTCAGCACCTATAGAATGAAATAACAACCTCTGCCTGACCTAGTATAAACAGAGGTTGGGGAGCTGCTGTCTACAGCTTCTCACCTGAGATAAGGGCAACTTTTCCCCTCTTACAATTTTTGCTACCAACCAATAAGCCAGAGAGACCAGCATCCAACGCCTGCTTTGCCACCTCTAATAAGGAACTTCGTGTGGTTCTGAGCTAACCAAGCAGCTGTTTCAATACAGAAGATTTACCACTAGACTCACTTCCCTGTCTGCTGCTTGCAGACTCTTCAGCCCTTTTTCCAGCACCGCCCACACCTCCTTGACTGAATTCTTTACATTCTTCTCCCTGAAGGACAACCCTCAGAAAACTTGGGTTAAAATCAAGAAAACAAAAACTAAGTGCTGGGAATTTAGCTAAGCAGTAAAGAACTCCATCAAGACCTGGAGCAGGTAGGTAGTCTAGCTCCACTAAATTAGGGAGCATCTAGTCCAAAGTCTATAGCTCAGAGGTAGAACACGTGCTTAGCATATACATTAATCTATGGGACCAATCCACCACATCACCAATAAAAAGAAAGAAGCCAGACGTGGTGACACATTAATGAACCCTAGCACTTGGGAGGCAGTGCCCAGTCAACCTCTGAGTTCAAGTCCGGTCAGTTCTTACAGAGCCAATTTTTAGTCAGCCAGGCTACAGAGTAAGAACCTCTCAAAACAACAACAACAAAAATTTAGGCTTGTACTAGGATATACATGAAATCTCAATTCCTTGATGTCAAAATTATGTAGGGGGCTGACAAGATGGCTCAGTGTACATAGATATACAATAAACAAAAATAATTTTTAAGCCGGGCGGTGGTGGCGCACGCCTTTAATCCCAGCACTTGGGAGGCAGAGGCAGGAGGATTTCTGAGTTCGAGGCCAGCCTGGTCTACAAAGTGAGTCCCAGGACAGCCAGGACTACACAGAGAAACCCTGTCTCAAAAAAAAACCAAAAAAAAAAAAATTATTTTTAAATATTTAAGTATAAAATAAATGAAAATTTAAATGTGTAAATTAACTATAAAGACAGCATAGATATATACTAGGTAACCAGCCTGTAAGGCAAGTCTCTATATACAGAAGATCAGACAAGCAAATGAAGCCATGCTCACCATTCCAGAGACTGTCCACCATCCCACAGAGACTGTCCATCATCCCAGAGAGACTGACTACTACCATCCCATAGAGACTGACCACCATCCCATAGAGACTGACCACCATCCCATAGAGACTGACCACTATCCCGTAGAGACTGACCACATCCCAGAGACTGACTACTATCCCATACAGACTGACCACATCCCAGAGACTGACTACTATCCCATAGAGACTGCCCACCATCCCACAGAGACTGACTACTATCCCATAGAGACTACCCACCATCCCATAGAGACTGACTACTATCCCATAGACTGACCACATCCCAGAGACTGACTACTATCCCACAGAGACTGCCCACCATCCCATAGAGACTGCCCACCATCCCATAGAGACTGACTACTATCCCATAGAGACTGACCACATCCCAGAGACTGCCCACCATCCCATAGAGACTGACTACTATCCCATAGAGACTGACCACCATCCCATAGAGACTGACTACTATCCCATAGAGACTACCCACCATCCCATAGAGACTGACTACTATCCCATAGAGACTGACCACATCCCAGAGACTGACCACCTAGTCGAAGGGGTAGCTACAGAGATTGAATTCTGGCTGTTCTCACTTTTCCACTTCCTTATAGGTAAAACTATCCCCTGCATGAGGAAACAGGAAAACCCTCTAAAAAGCCCTGAGACTCAGAAAAGGCTTGTAATAAAAGGCTTTAAGATAACCATTTCAAACATACATAATAGTCCCCATTTTACTGATGGAGAAGTGTAGGCTTCCATAGTCCCATGCAGTGAGCAACTGAGTACTAAGAACCTATATCCTAATCCTCAAACTTAAACCAATCAGAACACTACTTAAACAAAAGGAAAAAGAAAGAAAAGGGAGCAGAAAAGATAAGACTGGGGGCAGAAAAGGACAACCAGAGAAGCTCCAAGTTAAGGGAAAAAAACAATATGAAGAAAGGGGGAAGAGTTAAGAAAAGGGGGGAAGGGTTAAGAAAAGGTCAGTGCAGTGTATGAATCAACCACAAAAGGCATCCAGAACTTTCCTCTTGCAGTATCTGTCACACCCATGCTAGGTATGACTAAACAGATGACTGGTCTGACAAAGCCAGCCTCCACTCAGGCCTCATGCCCTTGCACAGAAGTAGTGTTCTGGACACCTGTCAGGAACAAAGCATATGACAGAAAGAAAGAAGGGGGGGGCAGGCCAGCGACACAGGAGAAAATGCAGCTGTGCTCCCCTCCCCACTGTACCAAAGGAACCAAACCTGAAACTGAAGGCTCGGTATCCAGAAGCCAGTTCATAGAAGTAACAGAGAAGAACTACTCTGAGGTACAATCCCTTAAATCCAGGCTGTAACCTTTCAAGCTCAAGTTCTTCAGCAAACTAAAGAGAAGAGGAGAAAAACTATAGAGGGGAAGAACAGAGGAGAAAACTACAGATTAGAGAGACCTTAAAAACACAACCATTTGAAAGACAGAAACTACAATGCCCAATAATGCACCCTGTTTCAAAAACATTTTGTAGCCAGGTGTGGTGGTGCACACCTTTAATCTGAGCACACAGAGCAGAGACAGGCGGATCTCTGCGGGCTCCAGGACAGTCTCTCTACCTACACAGCACAAGTGCCAGTGCCTATAATCCCAACTCAGAGGTGCAGAAAGGAGGATCACAAATTTAAGAGTTGCCTTTGTTCCAGAGACCATACCTCAAAAGACAGAACATGAGGCTAGAGAGATGTTAGTGGTGGAGAGCATTTGTCACTCTTGCAGATCACATGGGTTCAATTCCCAACATCCACATGATGGCTCATAATTGGTTAACTCCAGTTCCAAGAGATCTGCCTGTCTGACCTCTGTGAGCACCAAGTAATAGGTACATGTATAATGTATGAAAATAAAATAGTCTAAAAAATTTAAAAACGAAACCAACAGAGCCTGTGAGATAGCTAAGTCAATAAAGGTGCTTGCTGCCATGACCGGTTGATGACTTAAATTGGTTCGTGGGACCCACCTTATGGAAGGATGTCCCACAAGTTGTCTCTAACTGCCACATATATATTGTGGCACAAACATCCACACACAATAAGTAAACAAAAACACAAAGATGAAGTAAAGTTGAAGCACAGCCCAGAAATTTTTTTTTTATTTTGCAAAGACAGCCAAGCCAGGAAGGGTAAGTAGAGGCCTCTCAGACAATCAGGTTTGTGGAGAAACCATTAGAGAAACCCCAGTAGTCACTTGCTCAGGTCTTCCTCTCCCAACAGCCGCTAGCTATCAAAATGATACCGTGACTATGATCAACTGACTGGACCCTTCATCCATGTCTTAATTGGCTTCCAGGGATGGGTAAAGGTTTTTGTTTCACTAACTGGACGCTCAGATAATGACTCAGTGGGTAAAGGCGCTTGCTGCCAAGCCTAACGAGTCCAAGTCAATTCTCAGATTAGATTCCACAGTAGAAAGAGAATTGACCCCTAGGTTTCCTTTGACCTCCATACATGCACAAGTGTAATTAAAAATTCTCAGGAGCTAGAGAGATGGCTCAGTGGTTAAGAGCTTGTTCTTCAAGAGGACCTAAATTCCAGAATCCACACCAGGCAGCTTACACCTACCTTTATGTAACCTCCAGGGGGATCTGACTCCTCTGGCCTCTGCAGGTTCCTTCACTCATAGCAACTACACACACTCATACTTACACACATTTAAAGTAATAAAAATAAATCTTTAAAAAAATTATCCTGTCTCCCTTCCACTGCATATTTTCCCAACTCAATCAGCACAACCAGTTTAACCTGCTTTCTTGAAGATCAACAGCACGATTGGACAGCAGCGTTTCTCAACCAAGGGCCTTACGTCACTGCCCCATTTCCATTCATGAAATGGTTCTACCTACTGTGTCCTAACCCTACTAACTCAATGCTGCCAACGGCTCTGCACCCATCTGAGTCCACTGCTACCCACCTGCCCACAGTAGTCTCTAGTCACCACACCTCACTGTGCCCAGAGACACTCCCAGCAGTTTAGTTCTTCCATTCACTGTGAGCTGTCTTCTTTTCCCTCCTTTTAGCAAGGTTTACGTTTTCTAATCTAGCGCTCATCTCTTTCCAAGCCTTCTCAAATTATCCTCCATAACCATGCCTTCCTTTATCCAAATCATGACCATACCAAGAGGTTCCTGCAATCCACTCTGACCAGGCGTTGGAACACTGCCTTCTGCCTGAGGGCCCCATATCAGGAACAGAGAATAGCCATATAGGCCAGACACATCAGTATGTCCCAAAATGTGAATTTGGCTTTGAAAATAATCTAATCTACTGCTTCTCAGTTCTCCACAGCCCTCTCCCATAACTCTCATAGAACCTTCTACAATGGGTCTTGGTCCTACAAACTATTTTATAATACAGGAATCAGAAATACACATAGCCTGACTGAAGTCACTTGTCAGAGACATCTCATCACTAATCTAATCTTCTGAAAAATACCAACTAAGGGAAATTCTTTCCTTCTCCTCTGTCTAAAGACAAGCGAAGAGCCGTGTTGTATCGTCACACCAGATCCATCCTTGCTGACTAGACAAACTGCACAGAGAAAAATGCTGTAAATCAAACCACTCAGGAGCTGAGAACTGACAAAGAGGTGAATAGCATTTGCTGCTCTTGCAGAGGACCCAAGTTCAATTCCCACCATCCCCATGGCTACTTACAACCTTCTGTTACTGCAGTTCCAGGGGATCTGAAGCCCTCTTCTGACCTTCCCTTGCGCCAGACACTAACACAGCTCACGTATATAAAATAATAAATAAGCAAATAAATAAATAATTGGGGGGATGATACAGGGTTCTCTGTGTAATAGCCATGGTTGTCCTGGAACTCACTCTGTAGATTAGGATAGTCTCAAACTCACAAAGATCCACCTGCCCAGAGGTGCCTAGCTCCTGAGAGCTAGGATTAAGGGGTGTGCACCACCACACCTAGCTCAATTAAAAAAAAGGGGGGGGGGTTGGGTAAAGATTCAGCTCAGTGGTAGAACTTACCTAACAAACGCAAGGTCCTGGGTTCCGGCCTCAGCTCCGTAAGAAAAACAAACAAACAAACAAACACGATAAATTTGTCTTCTGTTTTTTGAGACAGAGTTTCTCTGTGTGTTTGGCTGTTCTAGAACTAGCTCTATAGACCAGGCTGGCTTGAATTCAGAGATCCACCTGCTTCACCTCCCAAGTACTGGGATCTTCTACAAGTTATCCTTTGACCTCCACACACTTATCATTATACACAAGTACATACACAAGTACACACACACACACACACACACACACACTCAAAGGAAATTCTTTAAAATTTTTAAAAATAGTTGCAGTTGGACAGTAGCCCACACTAATAATCCCAACATGTGGGAAACAAAATAGGAAGATTGTGGGCTTAAGGTCTACAATAGAAACACTGTCTCCAAAAAATACCCCAGGGAACTTAAGGAGGCTGAAGCAGGAGCAGTGTGGGCTCAAGCCCTGCCTGGGCCACATAGTGAGACTCTGTTTCTAATCAGAAAAGTATACACAAAATATAAATAATCTTACTCCAGTCACCCACTGGTGTGACAACTCTATGCCTGTAAATGGAACACTAGGATGCAGACTCCCACAGCCTAGCTAAGGAACATGGATACCCTGCTTTCTCTACCCTAGATCCTAATCTGAAATAAAGCTACTAAGATTAATTATCACTCTACAAAGCAAGGAGTCTGGGTTGCAGTGTCTGTGACAGACATAAACTTCCTTCACTCAGGGTTTCATCATTTGGGTTGGTGACAAGGATTCAACTAGGGACCATGGCCATGCTAATTAAGCACATGCTCTAATCACCCCTAGCCATGGGTTTCTTTTTAAAATCAGGTTATTCTAAATATGGATGATTTTTCCTGGGGCCAAGCTGCCTGTCCCTTCATCATTTCTGTCCCTGGCCCTCAGCCACTGTATCTCTCAGGAAGATAAATGGTGCATACTGGGATTTCCCCAAGTAGACAGAGGGAGGCATCAACCCCCCGCCCCCGCCCCTTAGGCGGACTAGCTTCAGTCAGACATATCACCTGCTACTGTGCTTTATAGACCCCATGAAGAGGAAACGAGCATGCTAAGACAGGGCAGAGGAAGAGGTGCTAGGAACTGAACTTAGGTCTTCCGTGGGCTTAGGTCTGGTGTGATAGCACATGACTTTAATACCAGCACTCAGGAAACAGAGGTAGATTGAACCTTGTGAGTTCTAGGCAAGACTGATCTACATAGTAAGTTCCAAGGCAGCCAGGGCTACACAGAGAAACTCTATTTTTAAAAGAAACAAAAAACAAAAAACAGGAGGGAGGCTATGATCAGGATGTAAAGCCAATTAAAAAAAATTTTTTTCTTTAAAAATTACTAATAAAAAAAAGACTTTACCTGTATGAATGTTTTTTACCTGCATGTATGCGTGGTACTAAGAAAGGTCAGAAAAGGGCTTTGGATACCCTGGAACTGAGTACAGATGGTATAAACCACCACGTGGATGCTGAGAATCAAATCAGTTACTCTGTAAAAGCTAAGTGCTCTTGACCACTGAGCCATCTTTTCACCTCCAATCTACAGTTTTTATTAGATATCAAACTCATAGTTTACACCAAATAAAAAGGGGCAGATATCAAGTGCCAATGACCAGACACACACCAGGCGCCATTCCCACAGCAGGACAGGTGTCCTCTACAGCCTGCTGAGGTCACACTGTCTCAGTCTAAGGAAAAGAAGGCAAAAGCCTCACCTGATGTCACAGCAGGGAGGATCTCAGGGCCTATTCTGTTAAGATCCCTTCCTCAAGCTCAGGTGTCTACTGCTGAAGACAGTTATCACTGTCCAACATCATCATGCTTATGCCAAAAATCTTGCCTGTCTTGTTCAACAGTAACAACCCAATCTCTGAAAAGTCATGACTGAGTCACTACAGCACCACCAAGCCCTATGTAGAAGATCCCTCCCTTAAAAACCCTTCTTACAAGAGCCAGCAAACTTAACTCAGAGTGGTACCTATGTTTTATTCCTTCATTGACAAAAATGATATGGTGCTTTGAATTCTAAACAGAGTAAGAAACAACACAGTGCCCAGGCAGAAGATAAAATGGGTTGAGTTGGACTAGAACAGTCTGAGGGTGCATCTCATTGCTTAAAGCCTTGCCTAGTATTTTACAAAGGGAAGGAAAAAGAGAACAGGAATGGAGAGATGATAGAAGCAGAGGAGATAAACAAGAAAGAGAAAAGAATGGAAGATTACTCAGAAGATTGAGAACAAAGTCCAGGACCATTCCAAAGCCTACAATCTCACCAGGTATCTATCATCACAGAGAAAGCAGAGCCTTCCACCTCCTGTGTCCCCTACCCTCATGCTCATGTCCATCTCCCTCACGAACCCTATACGGCACAACAGGTCACACATCTAGGTCTCTACATGTAGTCATCAATCCTGGAGAGAAAAACACACACACACACACACACACACACACACACACACACACACACACAGAGGGGAGAAGGGGGACAGAGAAACTCAAACTCACACATTTCCCCAGGGATGCCAGTGGCCTAGAGTCAGGAATAGAAGTGACTAAGGCAAGCTGATCTCAAGGGAAAAGCAACTATAACCAGAACAAATCTATTTTTAAAGAAATCTGGGGCTAAAGGTATATACCTCAGTGGTAGGGTACATGCTTAAATTAGCATGTATACAGTTCTGGGTTCAATCTCCAGCATCAAAACAGAAAAAAAAATTGTTCAAAGCCTCTTACCTACCAGCAAGACTGCATTTAATATCTTCAGTAAGTTTGAGCAGCAATAAAAATCAAAATAAGTAGGGGCTGGAGGTTCTGAGTTCAACTCTCAGCAACCACATGGTGGCTCACAACCATCCATAATGAGATCTGATGCCCTCTTCTCGGTGTCCAAAGACAGCTACAGTGTACTTACATATAACAATAAATAAATCTAAAGAAAGAAAGAAGCAAGCAAGGTGGGCATGGTAGCACATGCCTTTAATCCCAGCACTCAGGAGACAGACACTCAGGATCACTCAGGATCTCTGTGAGTTCAAGACCAGCCTGGTCTTCAGAGCTAGTTCCAGGACAGTCAGGGCTACAAAGAGAAACTCTGTCTCAAAAAAACAAAAACACAAACAAACAAACAAAAGATATGAGCGGCTAGATAGGTAACTCTGGTACAGTGCTTGCTTAGCTTAGCACAGGCAAGGCCCTGGATCTGAACCCTCAGCAACTCAAATTAAAACATGGCATAAACTAAATGTGACTTTATACTCCAGCACTCAGAAGGCAGGAGGATTTCAAGTTCAAGGCCAGCCTATAGCCACAAAGTAAGGCCATATCTCAAAAATACAAAACATGACAAAATATCAGAGTTCAGACCCAAGGCCAAGGTATAAGCATCGTGTTCCAGATCCCTCAGCAGCAATACAGCATGGTGAGACAGGCCTTAGCCCAACACCCAGTTACTACAGCTGCCCAGACACAGAGGCCACAGAAAAGCTGACACTGAAGAGGACGGTTGTGCCCTGGGCACAGCCCACAATAGACTCTATTATCCCTGGAGCCCCATGACAGGATGGAAGACAGGAGGCCAGGACATTCCTCCACCCCCTCACACCAGAGGGAAAGGGCACTTTTCAGAAGCCTACACAGGAAGTAAGTCATTTTCTTCAGCTGTTAAGATCAGAGAAGACCCCTCTTCTTTAAAAGAAAAGTGACCTGAAATGCTATCAATTAACTCAGGTAAACTAGATGGCCACAAGAGGCCTCCCTGTAGTCAGCAATGCCAACTAGGAGGAAAATAACACTAAGGGTTTTGAGAACACAGGTTACCCACAAGCCCCGTCAGTTCAAGGATGCAGTGAAGAGCAGAACAATCAGCTTCTGCTAATGACTTCCTCCTGCTCCAAGGAGCTCAGTCTTCTCTCGGCCCCGCCCCCTTGAGTCAGAAGCTCATGCTATACCCCAGCTCACCAACCATATCTTCAGACTGGCATGCTCGAGTGTTAGGGGTCTACACAGATTGGTACACTGCTCAGTGTTGCAGGTCTACATTTACTCTACTGGTAAAATACTGTGTTCTTCTCCAGGTAGGCAGAAGCAACAGCTGGACGCACAAACCCAGAACAGGGAAGGGTGAGACAGGACTCCTACTGTTATCTATTTGTGACTTTAATGGACTCTATTTTTAGATATTTCATAAAGAGCCTCTCTTCTACTCTCCTACCAAATTTTCCCATCCAGGCAATTCAATCTTTCCAACACTGCTCAAAGACCTAAAAATGTGACACTTAACAATCAACTTTTATTTTTCCCTAAACCCAGAATTAAACCCTACTCAAGAGGTCCTCACTGGACTCTCCTTTAACAAGGCTACCTAAGCTCAAGGCAGATTTGATACAAAGGTGATCTCCCAGCTCAAGCAAGAGAATATACACAGAACATTTATAGTGATGAAAATCGGACTGGAGAGATGGCTCAGTGGTTAAGAGCACTGACCGCTCTTCCAATGGTCCTGAGTTCAAATCCCAGCAACCACATGGTGACTCACAACCATCCGTAGTGAGATCTGGCGCCCTCTTCTGGAGTGTCTGAAGACAGCTACAGTGTACTTAGATATAATAATTAATAAATCTTAAAAAAAATTGTTTTACGTAAATATTCAATAATAAATTAAGCGTCCAAAAAGTCAGGACGTGTTAGTTAGTACATGCCTTTAATCACAGCATTCAGGAGTCAAAGGCAGGAAGATCCCTGGATTCAAAGCCAACGTGGTCTACAGAGCAAGTTCCAGGACATCCAGGGCTACACACAGAGAAGCCCTGTCTCGAAACACCCCTCCACCCAAAAAATTAAGTGTCAAAAAAAAAAAAAAGATGATGTCCAAGGTTCTAATTAATATCTACATTTTTTAAAATGCCATTTAGAATTTGATTGTTTTCTTACATGACTTTTCTTAGCAAAAATCTGTTGGAGGCCAGGTATGAAGAGGCACACATGAAATTCTACAATTTAAAGATTTTATTTATTTTAATAACTTGTATAGGGGAGGGCTACATGCACATAAGTGCAGGTGCTTTTGAAGGCTAAAGGTATTGGATATGCTGGAACTGGAATTACAAGTGGTTCTGAGTGGCCTGCTGTGGATGCTGGAAATCCAAACTCCTGTCTTCTGGAAAGTCAGTATAAGCTCTCAGCTACCAAGTCATAGCTCCAGCCCCTGTAATCCCTGAATCTACAGGCCAGTCTGGAACATAGAGATATTTAGACACTATACTGGGGAACTTATCAAGTTCCTATCTCAAAACTTAAAAGGACTGAGGATCTAGCCCAGTGGTAAAGCACTTGCGTAGCATGCTCAAGCCGCAAGTTCAATCCCCAGTAATACACATGCAAGCCAACTAGAGAACTAACCCAGCTTGACTTGAGCTAATTAAGAGAGGTATTTATGACAATCAATGAGGAACTTCATTTGCACCGTAGAAAAATCTTAGAATCATCTTCACTGTTATTTTTACTTTATGCGTATGGATGTTTTGCCTGCATGTATGTCTGTGTACCACATGCATGCCTGGTGCCTGCAGAGGCTAGGAGGAGTCCAATCCTCCGGAACTGGAGTTATGGATAGTTGTGAACAACTATGTGAGGGCTGGAAACCAAACCTGGATGTGATGATAAAGCAGCATAGACTTTAACTGTTGAGCCATTTCTCCAGCATGTTACCAGCACAGTTACAGGGATAAGAGAGAAGACAACCAGAACACTTGCAAAATCAAAGGAGGAATGAATGTCTTCAAATCTCATTATTTTGAAACCCACACTATGTATGCTAACCTAATTATAGCTTTGTTGTTGGAAATAGGGCTTCTATGTAGACCCGGTAGTCCTAGAACTCACTCTGTAGACCAGGCTACCCTTGAACTCGGACAGCCATTGCACTGTGTCTGTTTGCAAGTGCTGGGATTAAAGGCCTGAGTCACCACTGCCCAGCAAAAGTTAATTCTTAAAAAATTCAAGACCAGCTTGGGGGGAGAAGGGGCACACGTACCTTTAATCCCAGCACTTGTAAGGCAGAGGCAGGGGGATCTCTGAGTTTTGAGGCCTGCCTGATATACAGAGCTAGTTCCAGGACAGCCAGGGCCACACAGAGAAACACTACATCAAAAATAAAAAAATAAAGTTTTTTTTTTCAGGACCAATGTGATGGCCCATTAATCCTAGCATTTGAAAGGTAGAAGCAGGCAGATCTGTGAGTTTCAGGCCAGCACAGTCTATACATAGTTCTAGCCCGCCCAGGGCAACATATAAGCCCCAGTCTCAAAACAAACAAACAAACAAACAATGTTGTTTTGTTCCAAAATATAAATACCAATTAGTAAAAATTCCATAAGGGGAGTTTGCTCGTAGACGCCCGCCTTTAGGTACGAAGCAAGTTCCATAGAAATGAAGAGTAAATACCAAAAAAGGCAACCAAGCTGGGCACTGGCCACTGTCTCCCTGAATAGGACACACCCTGTCCAAGTGTTTCACTGCCCTTGAGCTCCCCGCCAACTGGCACAGTCACCAAGGGCTGTGACTATTTCAAAAATGGATCTGTGGCAATACATATACTCTTCAAGATGGGGAACATTTAGACTTGGTCTGTGTGGCTACAAAAGTCACTGGCCCCTTGGACCAGCCCGGGATAAAGGCACTTGCCACCCACACCTGATGACCTGAGTTTGAGCCCCAAGACCCACATGGTGAAAGAAGACTGCAGCTCAATGATAGAGTGCTTGCCGAACACGCCTGGGCTCCCTCCCCAGAACCCTAAGTAAAAAGGGCATTCCGTATAAAATAAAATAAATAATTAAAAAAAAAAAGGGCATTCCGACAGCTTTCTCCAGTCTTTGCTTTAGAACTGAACGCTTCGTTGTGCTGCCTTGTAGCTATCCCTCTCCTTTGCAGAATTTTTTATCTTCAAGTGTCTTACCTCACCTTCCAGTGCCAGGCAGCTTTATCTTCGTGGAGAGCACAGGGCTGTAGGAACAGAAGAAAAGAATAGTCCTGAGTGTCCAACCTGAAAGAACCAACACTAGAGGAAGCAGGCAGCGCTGCTTCAGGCTTCCGCCTATCGCACCCATTAGTTGCCCTGCTAGTCAAAAGACCACTGTAAAGAAATGAAGTGTTAAAGCCGGGCAGTGGTGGCGCACACCTTTAATCCCAGCATTTGGGAGGCAGAGGCAGGCGGATTTCTGAGTTCGAGGCCAGCCTGGTCTACACAGTGAGTTCCAGGACAGTCAGGGCTACACAGAGAAACCCTGAAATCTTGAAAAAAAAAAAAAGAAATGAAATGTTTGATGTGCAGTCCATTCAAGACCAAGTTATGAAGCTTCACATAGCAAAGACATAAAATTAATTCCAACATCTACTTTTTGTACTTTGTTTCTTTTCTTCTTTTTCATATTTCCCAGATCCTGCTGGCTCCATGTTCCAGTGCTGAGATTACAGTGTGTGACGTCATTCCCAGTTTTGCGGTTTCCTCAGTACCCCACTTACTTTAGTTTCTTGAGACAAGGTCTGTCCATGTATCCCTGGCTGGCTTGGAACTCTCTATGTAGACCAGGCTGGCCTCAGACAAACATAGATCTGCCTGTCTCTGTCTCCCAAGATTAAAGGTGTACACCACCATGCTCAGCTCCGAGTTTTTTAATCAGGCTCTCAAATAACCCAGGCTGCCCTCTAACTTAGCTTTGTAGCTGAGGCTGGCCTTAAAACTTCTAATCCTCCTGCCTCTACCTCCCAAGTGCTGGGACTACAGGGGTCTGTCACATATATAAATTTTGGACAGCAGTGTTTTTCCACTTAGGGTTTTTCTTATTTCTAGATTTATTTATGTGTATGAGTGCTCACCTGTATGTATGTATGTATGTAACGGATGGATGGATGGATGGACGGATAGGCGGACAGACGGACGGACGGACAGACAAATGTACGTATGCACACAAATGTGTGTGCCTGGTATCAGCAAAGGTCGGAACAAAGGATCAGATCCCCTGGAACTGGAATTATGGATGACTGTGGGCCACTGTAGTTTCTGGGAGTCAAACTAGGGTCATCTACAGAACAGCAAGTGCTGCCATCTCAGTTCCATTGTTTTGATGGGGGGGGGGTCTGTATATCTTGTGTGTCTGTGTCTAAGATTCAGGCTGGCATCATCATCCCTGGTTTATATGGTCCTGAGGGTTGAACCAGTGTTTTATGCATGCCTGGCAATTAAGAATTCTCCCAATGAGCTACATCATCCGCCTCCCTATTGATATTTAAAACAAAAAAACAAAAGCAGGATACTAGAGGGAATGATCTGCTGACTATTTTTCACTTTCTT
This sequence comes from Tokudaia tokunoshimensis, assembly GCA_036184795.1. Classification (NCBI taxonomy): domain Eukaryota; kingdom Metazoa; phylum Chordata; class Mammalia; order Rodentia; family Muridae; genus Tokudaia; species Tokudaia tokunoshimensis. The sequence goes on from BTHU01000008.1 coordinate 109,424,789, forward strand.
TTTCCTTCTTCCTTTTTTGGGGGTTGTTTTGAACAAAGTCTTAGTTGGTAACCCAGGGAGTCTGGAATGCACTAAGTAGCTCAGGTTTGTCTTAAACTTTAGGGCAACTCTCCTGCTTTAACCTTTAGTACTGAAATTACAGGCTTGAGCAAATACACCTGTCTCCAGCTGAGTTTTGGTTTTGGAGATTTATTTTTATTTTTTATATTTATTTATGTGTATGGGTGTTTTGCCTCCATATATATGTCTGTTTACAACATGGGTGTAGTGCCCACAAAGGCTAGACGAGGGCAATGGGTTCTCTGGAACTGGAGCTAAAAATGCGTGTTCACTGCTTGTGGGTGCTCTAACCCATTGAGCCACCTCTCCAGAACGGGCAGTTGAGTTTGGGTTTTGTTAGGATAGGGTCACACTATAGAGTCCTGACTGGCCTGATGCTTGCTATGTGGACCAGGTTGGCCTAGAATTCTCAGGAATCCACCTACCTCTGCCTCTGTGCCTACTCCTGGCTCCATCTGAGCTCTTTAAGACTTTGTTTTTGTTTTTATATTTACTTGGTAAGGGAATACCACAATGTATGTGGAGGTCAAAGGACAACTTGTGGGAGCCAATTCTTTCCTTCTACCATGTGAGTTTTGGAGATGAACTCAGGTTGTCAGGTCTGAGCCATCTTGCTGACCCATCTCATCAGTTTGTTTTGTTTTGTTTTTCAGTTACATGCCCTTATTGTTTAGAATATTGTTATTCTAGTTTTTTCTTACAGTATTGATTCCATCCAAGCTGGAAATGCATACAGCTTGTTGGACATGCATAAACCCCAGGATTTGATCCCAGTACTTATTAACTGAGTGTGGTGGTATACATCTGTGATCTTAGCACTTGGGAGCTATAAGCAAGATTAGAAGTTGAAGGTCACCTTCCATTATATAGCAAGTTTGGTTATCCAACAGTGACTCTGAGGCCAGCCCGGCTACAAAGACCCTGACTCATTCATTCATAGACAAACTGACAAGACAGACAGACTATATGCTTATGTTTATTATGTATGAGGGTGGAAATGTAAATCTGTAGTAGGGTATATATGTAAGAACTGACTCTACAAAGTGATTGTCTGGCCTCCACATGTGTCATGCACCTGCATGCCCTCAGAAACACATATCATACACACAAATTTAAAAACATACACACATATTTTACATATACATAAAAATTTAAATCAAAATATCAGGCATGTGCTAACAGTACTGGAAAAGCAAAGACAGGAGGATCACTTCCAGTTCAAGCCCATCCAGGTCCACATAGTGAGTTCCAGATGAGCCAAGGCTAGAATGAGACGTCTCAAACAAATAAAAAAACAAATAAAGGAAAATACGAGTCAAATGAGGTCCATATATTGCTTGAGTTGTGTACAGATTTACTTCACAGAATGACTTTATCACCTTTGCTATCTATAGTCTACAAACCCGTCCTACAGTAGCCCATCCCTCTCTCCACCGGGACCCAAAGACAAAAGCTGCTTACTTACGAAACACAAGCAAGAAAAATAGGAAACCCTATTCATTAAAGCTAAATTAGGCCCTGTAGCTGGTGCAATTTTGTAAACTACTCTAAATCTCTATTTATAGAAACTGCTGTTTGAGCAGTATTACTAGTGATCAGAGTAAAAGGCTGGACGAAGAGTGAGTATGTGACTGAGGACTGCCTGTTTTCTTCCACTGGCTGCTTGGGGTTTTGGTTGGTCAGCTTTGATTTTGGTGGGAGGTTATCTACGTTGGGACAGTGCCTTACTATGTAGCATAGGCTGGCCTCCAATTGCAGCCTCAGTCTGAGAGCTGAAATTACAGTACCATTACTCCCAACATAGGAAGACTATTTGGATAACTAAAGTGTGGGCTTACAAAGACTTAGTATGAGCTGGGTGGTGGGTGATACCAGCACTTGAGAGGCAAAGGTAAACAGATCTCTGTGAGTTCAAGGCAGCCTTGTCTATCAAAGGAGTTCCAGGATAGCCATACACAGAGAAACTCTGTCTCAAAAAACAAACCAAAACAACAACAAAACCACAAAAGACCTAGTATGAAATTATCAAACTAACTAAAATAGCAGGACTATCACCATATTCTCAGTCTACAGTGTCAACACAGTCAACTAAAGGAGACAGAGTAAGAGGGTCTGGTAAGAAATGGTTTGGACGCCGGACTGTGGTGGCGCACGCCTTTAATCCCAGCACTTGGGAGGCAGAGGCAGGAGGATTTCTGAGTTTGAGGCCAGCCTGGTCTACAGAGTGAGTTCCAGGACAGCCAGGGCTACACAGAGAAACCCTGCCTCGAAAAACCAAAAAAAAAAAAAAAAAAGAGCAGTCAGTGCTCTTTAAAAAAAAAATGGTTTGGAGCTAAAAGGAGTGGTGCATGACTTTAGTTCCAGCACTTGGGAGGCAGAGGCAGGCGGATTTCTGAGTTTGAGACCAACCTAGTCTACAGAGTGAGCTCCAGGACAGCCAAGGCTAAGAGAAACCCTGTCTAGAAGAAAAGAAAAAGGAAGGAAGGAAGGAGAGAGGGAGGGATGGATGGAGGGAGGGAGGGGGAGAGAGGGAAAAGAAAAGAGGCGGGCTGGAGAGATGGCTCAGCGGTTAAGAGCACTGACTGCTCTTCCAGAGGTCCTGAGTTCAAATCCCAGCAACCATATGGTGGTTCACAACCATCTGTAACAGCATCCCATGCCCACTCCTGGTGAGTCTTAAGATAGTGACAGTGTACTCATATACATTAAATTAATAAATAAATATTTAAAAAAAATAAGAAAAGAGGCTCAAAAATGGTGGCAAAGATACAAAAAAATGTTTTTTATGTGGAAAGAGGCAAAGAGGAAGGAAAACCTTGACCAGTACACAGCATACACTCAACAATGCCCTATCTGCATGAGTTCTCTCTAGCCCTCTTGCTCTCTGATGATCCTATAAGGACTCGTGTCCTCTCTGACACAGGAGGTTTCTAATCCACATACAATCGAAATCTGCAACTACTCAAGTCTAAACAGCAGATAAGGAAACAGTTCTCATAACTGACTTCCTATCTAGGTTTGGCCTCATTTTTATTTTCTTTTTTTTTTTTTTTTGGTTTTTCGAGACAGGGTTTCTCTGTGTAGCCCTGGCTGTCCTGGAACTCACTCTGTAGACCAGGCTAGCCTCGAACTCAGAAATCCTCCTGCCTCTGCCTCCCAAGTGCTGGGATCAAAAGCGTGCGCCACCACTGCCCGGCCTCTTTTTTTTTTTTGAACCTTCCATAAAATGGGCCTATGTCACCTGCCATTCCACTATATTAACTGCACTCTTCGTCAAGGCTATAAAACTACACTTCTTGGTACACGCCTAAATCCTAGCACTCAGCAAAGGATGAAGAATCATGAGGCATAGGCATGCCTGGACAACAGACTGAGTGCCAGGCTAACCTGAGCTACTGTGAGACTTATCCAGAGGGGAGAGAGAGAAAAGTTATGGAAGTCAGTCATGACGGTAGACTCCTAATTCTAAAGCTCTCGACAGTGACACAGGAGGACTGCAAGTGTGAAGCTAGCTTGAGATTTTGCCTCAAAAAAACAAAATTGGAAGATGAGAGGCAGCAGTATAGTTGGGGTAGTTCAAGGTAAAGTCCCTGCCTAGTGTACACAAGTAGTTCATCAATCCTGCCAGTTACAAAGACACAAAGTGCTCTTTGTAGCCAAAGTGATCTCTCTTGTATTTCAAGTCTCTGCTTGGCCACTTCCTGACCTTTCTACTCAACAGGTTCCACACACCTCCAAAACTCCTGTTTTGAATTTAGTTTCTCTCCACCTCACGCCTTACTATGACCTGGTGGTTCAAGTACACAAGCTTCCCACAGGACCAAAGCAATAACTAATAACACTAATACTAATACACACTAAGACTGCAGCTGACGCTTCTCTTTTTTATTTATGTACATAGATGCTTTGTCTGCATGTATATATGCACACCAGTCTAGGGAACTGGATCCCAGTTACGGAAGGCTGTGAGCCACCATGTGGTTGCTGGGAATTGAATTCAAGACCTCAAGAAGAACACCCAATGCTCTTAACTGCTAAGCCATCTCTCCAATCCTAACTAACACTTCTTAAAAAGCAAAACTGATCATTGCAGCTACGCTCCAAGACCTTCAGGGCTCCCAGTTCCTGTAAGGTCCTCTATGTAGCATTCTGGCTCCAGTCCAATGAGTGTCAAGTCTTTTGTGGCTGTTTTCACTTTTTTTAATTACAGATATTGACCTTCCTACTGCTGCTTTATATATCTGTGTGTGCACATGCATGCAGGTGCCTGTGACAGCTAGGACGCTGTAACTCCCTAGAGCTAGAGTTACAGGCAATTAGGAACTACTCTATATGGGTGCTGGGAACTGAACTCAGGTCTGCTACAAAAATGGCAAGGACTCTTTCAAATTATTTCTATTCTATGTGTATGTTTTGCCTAAATGTACTGTATGTATGCCTAGTGACCAGAGATACCAGAAGAGGGCATTGGATCCTGTCTATACTCCAGTTCTAGGGTTGTGAGCCACATATGGATGCTGGAAAATGAATCAGGGTGCTCTGAAGAACAAAAGGTGCCCTAACCCACTAAGCTATCTTTATTTTATAACTTCCTACAACAAGATTGCATTTCTGAGGGCCAAGCATGGTGGCAGACACCCACAGGACTAGCATTCAGGACGTGAAAAGCAGGAGAATCAGAAATTCAAGGTCATCTTCAGCTACACAGGGAGTTTGACACCAGCCTGCACTGTATGAAACTTTCTCTTAAAAAAAAAAAGGGCGAAGCAGTGTTGGCGCATGCCTTTGATTCTAGCACTTGGGAGGCGGAGGTGGGTAGACCCCCATGAGTTCCAGGACAGCCAGGGGTACACAAAGAAACCCTGTCTCAAGAAAACCTACATATATACTTACATACATACAAACAAACACAAAGGACTGGAGAGATGGCTCAGCAGTTATGAGCATTTGCTGTTCTTCCAAAGGAACTGAGTTCAGACCCCAATACCCACATTGGGAGGCTAGAAACTGTCTGTAACTCCAGCTCCAGAGGACCAACGCCCTCTTCTTCAGAAACCTACACCCGCCAGGCGTACACTCACATAGACACAGATACATACATGAAAATAAAAATAAATCATTAAAAACACATAAAAAAAAGAACAACAACAAATCCTGACTCTATTAGATGATAAAGTGTGGACATTTTTTTTTTCTATGACTCAAGTTCTTTAACCAGTACAAAGATTCCAGTCCACCGGAGTACAGTGGACTATGTACACTGGAGTGTGTGCTGAAGGCAAGGATTTGGATCCCAAGCTGGGCAGGCAGGTCTGCATGTGCCTGCAACTCCAGAAGCAACAGTACTGGGGGCAGCAGGGACCAAACAGGCAGATCCCAGGACCTATGCAGCCAGCTAGTTTAGGTGAAATAAAGCTTCAAGTTTAGTGAGCAACTCTAGTGAGTAATAGAGAAAGATGTTCTCCTCTGGCTTCCACTTAAATGGCACCCTCATGAATGTGTGCTAAACCACATACACAGAAGTTTTCAAAAATTTTCTCCTTGGTATCAGAACAACACACACAAAGCAGAAATGCAAGGTCTTCAACTGCAAATGGTGTATCAGTCCACACCATTACTGAGCCAGAAAGTGGGAGAAACCACCTACATCTGTAAGGTAAAAGACTGAACATGCCAAACATGGTAGCTGATCCTTTAATCCCAGCATGAAGGAAGCAGAAGCAGAAAGCTCTCTGAGTTTGAAACCAGCTTGGTCTATTCAGTGAATTCTAGGACAGCCAGAGCTAAAATAACGAGACCCTGTCTCAAGGAAGAAATAAAAGGAAATACAACACCCATATTCAAATACAGGGTAGGTATGTTAGTTGGAAACATGGTTTCACAGCATAGTTCAGACTGCCCTGTAACCCCCAATCTTAGGGTCTTGTCTCAGATTCCTTGAATCCTGGGATTTACAGCTACCACACTACACCAAGCTATAAGTTGTTTTTTTTTTTTTAACAATCAAATGCTAGATCTCTCATTTTTCTAAGCATCAACACCAATCAAAGTAAACTCCTCTCAATTCCTCCAAGCCCCATCCTTCTTAATACCTAACAGGCAAGCAAACCTGTCAGCCACCCATTCAGCAGTCAAGAGTTTTAAAGGTTAAGTATAGTGGCCCAGGCCTAATCTCTGAATTTAGGAGGAAAAGGCAAAAGGGTCAGTAGTTTAATGCTAGTCTTACTACCAGCATGGGCTTCAAGAGATCGACTCAACAACCAAAAGTTTGGAGGTTTGTTTTGTGGATTCAAACTTAGAACTTCACCCATGAGATGCAGAATCTCTACCACTGACCATACCCCCATATCCCCACCCCCACCCCAAAGGCTTTAAATCTTTGTTCATACTTAGACTTTGGGCCGGAACACTCCTGAATTTGGGCTTCCTCCCCCATTAGGCTAGCGGCTCACTTTGCACTACCGTCTCAGTCTCCCCTCTCAGGTGGCTCATCCTCCCTCCTCTCAGTTGACTGGCTTTACTACCAGAGGTCCTGACATCTCTGACACTCCCTATATGCCCCCAACATATCTCTTTCTAAACTAGATCTGGATTGTGCCACTCAAATGATTCAAAGCATTCTCAAGTGTGCCCTATGAGGTTGGAGCTCATCCGTGCAAAGAAGGCCCAGGGCTCCCACCTGTCTAGCTGGAGGACTCCCAAGCACTATTTTAGACACTCGTGTACATGTGGTTCCGGGTGTACAAGCCTTTATGTCCCCAGCTCATTCTTGTTGGCCCTGAAGGCCACGCACAGCTCAGGAAGGCTCTCTTCAGGCCACCATGCAAGTAAGCACATTCTGTAGGCAGCAGCTACTAATCATGGGTTCTGATTCTCACTCACTGAACCCAAAACTAGTTAAGGACAAAAAGCAAGATGCATTCCATGGGCCCCCAAGTCCTACCCAGAAGTCCTCAGGGAATAAAGTCAAAGATTTACTACATGAATGCGTTTTGCCAAATCAGTTTTTTTAGAATGATGAGGACTTGTCCGATGACAATTTCAACAGAGGTACATATCAACAATGCTTTCACGTTCCCACCGGGTGCTGTCTGCATAGTGCTACTCACTCCTACCTTCACACAGGATCCCACACACCTTGCAACTAACTCCCTAGTGAAATCTGATTTCTCCAACAGCCCCTATGTCCTTTAAGCATGCAGACCATGTCCTTGACTTCAAGGCAAAAAGAACTTCAATTCTCCATATTTAAGCCATCCATTTGTACAACTCTTTACCGTAGATTTCTTTTTCAGAACTAGAACATTCTAAAAGTATATCACTTGTCCACTAAACACAATATAAGCTAATATAATTGCAACACCCCATCTCCATCAGACTCCAAAACATCTGGAAGCACACCCAACTCTAGCTGGAGTTATGTTCTATAAACACCACCCTCACTTCACGAGTCTGGCTTCCACGCCAAGAACTACTTCTACTCACTTATTTAGGGAAACAGCAGCGGCTGGACTCTTAAGTTAGACCTCTAGGCTATAAAGGTACTTACTGTCCCAGACTAGGCGGACCAGTCAAAACTTCGTCATCACCAAGAAAACTAATCTTGATGTAATTCAACTTAACAAAAGCTTCTCAAATTGTAGAGATTAAAAGGTGTGTTTTTAATTGCCCGTTGAGTTTGTCAATAAATGAACTTGGGAGTTATGGCAAAGGACTCTGAGTCGACACGGTGTTTCCTCTGGGAACATTTTCCAAATATACTCGCAAGTGAACCTGATTTCCCAAATACCCACTGCAAAGGTAGTAAAGGAGGCGTCCAAAGAAGCGCAACCAAGGGGGAGGAAGAACCCCAAGACTCGGAGCAGCTCAAAGCAAGAGGCGGGGGCGGCGCCCTTCCCAGCCTCTGGCAGGAGCCCCACAGTAGAGATGCCGCCTAACTGGGCCGCGACCCCCACTGGAAACCCGGAGGCAGCCCGCAGGCCGCACACGCCCGCGGCCGATGCACAGGCCCCGCGTTCCCGGGAGCGCGGGCCGGGACTGAGGCCTGGCCCGTCGCCGCGGCGCGCAGCTCCGGCCTCGAGCCTCCAGCCACCGGACAGAGAGCCGAGGGGCGGCTCCGCACGGACGGCGGCGCCGCCTCCTCATCCGCAAGGACGTCCGTGGCCGTGTCCCCGCCCCGGGCCGAAGGGAGCAGCAGCAGGTGTTCCGCGGAAGGCTCGGTCGGCTGCAGCGGGGATCGCGGCCCCAGCAGGCAGGCACCGGGAGGCAGAGGCGGGAGGCGCACTCACCCAGCACCACGGGCGGGCCGCGGCAGGTGTTCGCTCCTCCGGGCCCAGGGACACCGCCGCCACTCCCCGGGGACTCCGCGCGAAGCTGCCGAAGCTGCCGCCCCCGAGCCCCAGGAGCGCGAGCGCCGCGCCGCAGCCTCCGCGCGATCACGTACCGAGCGGTGAGAGGGCGCCGAGCGCGAGGGCGGGGCGCGCGGCCGGAGCCTAGCAACCGCCTGACACGCGAGTGCCGCAGCCAATCCCACGGCCGACTCTGAGCGGCGCCGACTGGCCTTCAGCGCGCGGCCCGCTTCTGCCTGCGTCGCTGGCCCCGCAGCGCGCCGCACCCGCGCACAGGCCCCGCCCCGTCCCGCACCTCTCTGCCCATTGGCCTGTCACGCCCCCGCCCCAAAAGCCACGCCCCAGCGTAGAGACCCCGCCCCCGGAGTCGACCAAGTGGGTCCCGGGACACGCCTTAGCCAGTCCCGGTAGCCGGGAGCTCCAGCTAGTGGAGTGGGGGAGGGGCACCCTTCCCAACTTGTCCCGAAGAATAAACCGAGATATGGACAGGCCGGCGAATCGGTCCGGCCACAGCAAGTCACCAGACAACTGCCTCCTAATTTCCTTCGATCAAAAAGCTAGCGATATCTAAACCATTCAAACACCAGGAAGCACCCTCCCGATTGCAAAGGAAGAGGCCTTTTTACCCTGTCCTTAATATGGATGGAGAAACTAAGGCCAGATCCGGGTGGGTGGGCAGGAAGGTAACCCATTTCTTTAGTGCTTGCCATACAACAGGCTTCCCCTCCCCCTCCTTGGAAAGCTAAAATCCAATGCCTCCTCTGGAGCTCAAAATAGCTCTGACCCGCTAGCACAGGTCACTCACCCCCGGTGGCCCACATTCTTTAGATGGGTGGTTACTGCTACAATCTGGCCTCCCCCATTTATGGAGGGTCCTAAAGTAGCTCTCCTGGGGCTCACCAGAGGGCCCAAACTCCTGAGCCTGTAGATTTGACAAGTTACTAAACCTGACAGTGGGTAATAGCTGTGGAAATCAGAACTGTGGTGGGCTCTGCTCCCTAACTGACCCCACGGAGGGAATGAACTCGTTCCTCTTTGGCCTGGGGCCAGGCTGGAGTTTCAGACACACGCTGTTATCGGTAAGCACATTCTGAAAACAGACCCAGCGGCTACTCTGCCGAGGATTCCTGCCTAAAGGCCAGGCATTTCTCTTCAGAAGTGTCTGGGAAAAACGATTTTCAAGAAGGAAAGCCCTACCTCAAATACCTGTTTGCAATTTCCCAAAACTTATGTGGCTGGCTCATAGAACCTAGAAAAGGAAGAGGAACTAAAATCCCACGCAGGAAGCCTTGAAGGCCACTTAAGGTTGCACAATGAGCTTCTAGGCCAACTTGGGCTGTGAGTGATAACCTTGTCTCAAAAACTATTCAAGGGGGCTGAGAGATAGCTTAGACAGTAAAGTCATTTGCCACAATGCCCGATGACTTGAGTTTGATCTCCAGGACCCACATGGTGGAAAGAGAGAACCAACTCCGGTGTGTTGTCCTCTAACTCCAAGCACAATAAAAACACCATAAATAAGATGTAAAAGGCCAGGTGGTGGTGGCCTACTCCTCTAATCCCAGGACTCCTGAGGCAGAGGCAAGTGGATCTCTTGAGTTCGGGGTCAGCCCAATCTATTGAGTGAGTTCCAGGACAGTCAAGGCTACACAGAGAAACCCTGTCTCCAAAAACAAAAACAAACAAACAAAAAAACAAAAAACAAAAATAAATAAGATGCAATTTCAAAACAAAACAGAGTGTATAGCATCAAGGACACCTCCACAGAGTACTGCTACCTACAAAGAGATAGAAGCAACATTTTAGACCTTACTGAACACGTGGATTCCAACGGCTCCTCTTCTCCTTTTTTGGCATTGCTTTTGCTAAATGAGGCACAAATGGTTTCTAGGGCCACAGGGTTCTATGCTCACTGTGGTGAAGGGATGTGCTCTGCCTGATAGCAAGTGCCTACGGGTAAGATAAGTTCCTTCCTGGTCCTAGAAACATGACCAGTGTTTGCCTAAAATCCTCACAACCAAAGCTTTCCAATCTCTACCTCCCAGAATTGAAATGTTAGCCCCCCCAAGATAGCTGTGATATTTCCTACACCCTCTCCTCAAATCTTCTTAGCATGGCATATCCAGCTTATGTTTCCCCCCCCAGCCCAGAGCAGCCCTCCCTACATTTTGGGCATCTTTGCTATCTTCGTTTTTTGTTTAAGGTTGAGGTTTCTACCCACCCCACCCCTTTTCTTCGGGCCCTAGAAAACAGGAAGTCTGTTCTGGCTAGAAGGTAACACCATCGTTCTTGGGCCCTTGACAACCAGCCATCACTAGAGTTCATTCTAAACTGAAGAGAAAGATGAACAGTTTTTTCTATGGTCCTCTAGACTGGCTGAGGGCTAAAATGTCAAGTCCCCATTACTTCCCTTAGTTCTGACAGTTTAAAGCCTTTCTCCTCTTTAGGAACTGCACAACCCATTTTCCAGATCAGCCAAAGGTCCCCAGTGACTCAACCTTGGAACTCCAGCAGGGAGAGCCATCCCAGGCCAGGTAACTTAGTTGCTCCGAGACGGTAGGAAGGCAGAGCCAAGAATTCAAAGACCTATGCTGTAAGTGCCTGAAGAGATCGAGTGACTGAGACTGAGGCTCCTCAGACCTGGTAGACCTAGTGGTCTGTCCTCAGCACCCCCAACCCTTCAGCCACACACTCTTCCTCCTCTTAGAACTACCCCTAGCCTGAGGCTTCAGGAGGAGGAAGACAGGTTTTGTTGTTTTGTTTTGTTTTTTGGGTTTTTTTTTTTTTTTTGGTTTTGTTTTTTCGAGACAGGGTTTCTCTGTGTAGCCCTGACTGTCCTGGAACTCACTATGTAGACCAGGCTGGCCTCAAACTCAGAAATCCATCTGCCTCTGCCTCCCAAGTGCTGGGATTAAAGGCGTGCGCCACCACCGCCTGGCAAGGAAGACAGTTTTGTAAGAATTGTTTCTTCCACTTAAATGTGAGCCCTTGACAATTTGCTTGGCCTAACATTGTAACCGATACCTAATTATAGCTACATACCTGTGTATAGTAGGGGTTCCGTTTTGAGTTGAGCAAGAGTCTGTCTCTAAAATAAAATAAAGGCAGGAAGATCAGGAGTTAAAAAATCCAACATTGAGCAGTGGTGGCACACACCTTTAAATCCCAGCACTTGGGAAGCAGAGGTGGGCAGATTTCTGAGTTCAAGGCCAGCCTGGTCTACAGAATAAGTTCCAGGACAGCCAGGGCTACACAGAGAAATCCTGTCTGGAAAAAACAAAAATAAATAAATAAGTAAATAAATAAATAAATATCCAACATTGGCTACATAGCAAGTTTGAGGTCTGCTTAGGCTATATCAAACTGCAGCCCTCCCCCCCCCCCAAAAAAAAACCCTCAATTTCTGTTTGGAAGAAATAACTTGAGTTGTGCCTCCCTGACCTCCCGGTTGGCAGTCATTCCCAAGATCTAAGCCCTGTGCTAGTCAAACATTCCCATGTTTGCTTGGAACTGATATGATTTATTATAGCTAAGACCTTTGTTCTGCCTCAGACCAAATCCAGTGAACAGCCATGGAACGGATACTCATTCTTCTAAGGTTAGGATTCCAGGGCTTTTAATTCTGGCCTGTTCCTGAGGCACCAAGGGCCAGTGAGTGTCCTGTCCTCTAAGAGTGTGGCTCCTGTGGCTGATTCTTCCTCCTCTTCTGACAGAGCAGGGCCGGGCCAGTGCTGACCCAGGGTAGGCTACTGGCTCCCATGCCAGGCCAGCAAACATGCCTGGAACAGTGGGCTGGCAGACCCATCCCGCCACGTCAGAGCAAGGGAAGGGTCCCCTTTGTTTGGACTTAACAGTAGGCAAATTGTCCTGCAGCTCCGGCAGAAAGTAAGGGCTGATAAGTTTATCCAGAGAAACTGCCAGTAGGCAAGTTTTATCGTCACACAACATTGCCCAGCAGCCAATTCTTTCTTCCCTTGTAAGACACTGCATTTCCACACTCCATTTCTTTTCCTTTCCTTCATTTTCTCTCTCCTTTCTTCCCTTCCTTCTTTCTTTCCTTCCTTTTTTCTCCTTCCTGTCTTTTTTCTTTTCTATATAGCTCAGGCTATGCTAGAACTCCTATGTAGCCCAAAGTGTCTTTTGAAAAGTTCTCATGTCTCAGCCTGCCCAGAACTGAGATTACAGGCATGAGTCACCACACCAGACCACCAGGCTTTCTTTTTTTCTTTTTTTTAATATTTATTTGTTTTGACTTTATGTGTATGGTATTTTACTTGTATATATATTTGTATACCATGTGACTCTGTGCACCAAGGCAACTGGAGTTACAGATGATTGTTGATCACCTGTGTGAGTTCAGGGAATCAAACCTGAGTCCTCCCGAAAAGTATCCCCTGCTCTTAACTGCTGAGCCATCTCTCCAGCCCCAGCCGCATGGGTGACACAGCCTTCTACCTCTCACCTGAGTCATGCCTGGCCTCTCTGGGAATGTAAAGTTCTTAAACAGCAGGAACCCTACAGCAAGGGTGAGTATGGTTTGAATTCATCCCTGTCATGAACACATAGTCCACTGCCCTCCTGGGTCACATTCCACTCTCTACTGGCTTCAGGATAAGGCAGTTCCCTCAAGGTCAATTTGGGTGGCTGTTACCAAAATACTGGACCTATATCCTTGAGCATTAGACTAAACACCAGATTAGGTCTACACTTAGTCAAATAAATTAGACTCATCCAAATGCTCCTACAGTGTATTTGACTCCTCTCTCCCTCTCAGAGCTGGCCTGAGACCTCAGCCTAAGCACCCCTCTTGAAAACACCAATACCAGAGATATTGATGGGTCATACAGCATTTACTAATTCTAATATGCTATTCAGACTGGCCTGTATGCCCTTGGAACACTAAAAACTGGGGACAAGGCTAAGTAAGCAAATAGCCTTTCCCCTAGGCTGCGTGCTGACAGGGACAGGGAAGGCTTCTGGAAGTCTCATCTCCCTGGTCTGGGGAATCTCCAGCATTTATGAGTTGAATGAGAACTTCAGACGCCTGTTTTTGTGGTGGTTGTTTCTGCCTGCCCATCCCCACCTCACCTCCAATATAGGGTCTCTCTATATTGTCCTGCCCCTGCTGGAATTCTGGAGCTGTTTCAGGACTACAGCCACAGGCTACCATACACGGTTCCCTTCAGCCATCTTTATGTGTTCCTCTATCTCTGTCCGTGTTATGATATACGTGCATGTATGTGTGCGTATGTGCATCTGTATATGTACTTGAACTCACTGGTGAGGTCAGATATAATCCCAGTACATGAGAGGTGAAGGCAGGAAGATCAGGAGTTCAAGACCAGCAGCTTCAACTACACATCAAGCTTGAGGCCAGCTTGGGTTACTCAAGACGCTGTCGAAATAAAAGAAAAGAAAAAGAAACCCACAAAACCAATGAATGTTATCTCCAGCACTGTTGGGGGAGAGGAGGAATTTCAACCCATCATGAGCCTTCCAGTATACCCATGTAAGGACACATTGTATAATTGTATAAGTTGCTTGTTCTGAGCCATTTGGCCACCTCATCATCAAATGACTGCATGTGTGACCTGTGACCCTATCTGCTCACTGAAAATACAGAAGACCATGCATGCGGATCAGTCAAGTGCCTGGCCAGGGTGAAACATCCATTCATGTACTGTTCAGTCCAAACTTTTATTTTTTTAAAGATAAGATCAGGTCTCTTGTAGAACTCTTTATGTAACAGGGGCTGGCTCTGAACTGACCCTCCAAATCCCATCTTCTTGCTGGAATCACAGACATGCGCTTTGGTTGGTTGGTTGGTTGGTTGGTTGGTTGGTTGTGGATCTCTCTATGGAGCCTTGCCGACTCAGAACTCACTGCATAGCTCAAGCTAGTCTAAAAGTCCTATGCTCTCCTCCTTCTGCTTCCTGAGTATTGGGTTTACAGCCGACCTAACACACCAAAAGATACATGCCTATTTATTGAGTTTCTTGTATACCAGAAACACTGCAATTGAAGCCTTGCCCTATAGAGCCTAAATCCTACCATGACATGGGTAATAAATAAGTAAGTACTCCAGGCACAGTGGTACATGCATTTAAGCCCAGCTTTCAAAGGACTGAGACAGATGGATCTCTGTTAGTTCAAAGCTAGCCTGGTCTACATAGCAAGTTCCAGGTCAACCAAGACTACACAGCAAGGAGATCCTGTCTCATAAGTAAATTAATTGACAAATAGTAAATATAAATGTAGTACTCAAGTAGTGACAAAGAGGATGGGAGGCTACCAAGTGGCCGGATGAGATCATTAGGGAAACGATCTCATTTGTGTGTTTAATTATTTTTTAAATCAAAATAATTATATAATCCTTTCCCTTTCCTGTTTCCGACTCTTCCCTCCCTCTCAAATTCCTGGCCTTCCTCTCTTTCTCTCTTTTTTATTAATTTTTTATTTTTAATTATTTTTATTTCACGTGCACTGGTGTTTTGTCTGTATGTATGCCTGTGTGAGGGTGTCAGATCCCCAGGATCTGGAGTTACAGACAGTTGGAATTGAACCCGGCTCCTCCAGAAGAGTAGTCAATGGGCTTAACTACTGAGCCCCTTCAGTCCCGGGCTTCTTTTGCTTTAATTTCTTTTTTTTTAACATGTAAGTATAAACCCATAAACATATAAGTGCAGCCTGTTGAGTCTATTTAACATTGCTTATATGTACATGATTTCAGGACTGACCACTTGATATTGAATAGCCAGTTGGAAGGCTCATCTCTGCGGACAAGTAATTCTTTCCCTTCCTCAGCTGTCTTTAGCTGTCTGTAGCCTTGTCTAGTGATGGGAAGGCATCTGTTGGAAGGCAGAGAGCCTGCAAAAGGTGAAAGAAAGCATCCTGGAGGTTTTTAGGGAAAGAGTGTAATAAACTTATGGAGTGACCACAGCCACAGACAGGTCAAAGGTCTCTTAGTGGCATCTGGGCCAGAAGATAGTCGGGCAGTAAGGGTAAGTTTGTCAGTCCAACTGGACAACCTGACTTCAGTCCTAAGGAGCTATGTGGCAGAAGGCAGAATCAAGTTGCCCTCTGACCTACAAACACACACACACACACACACACACACACACACACACACACACGAAAAGAGAGAGAGGGAGAGAGAGAGCGCCCGCAAGAACAATTGAAGGAAAAACAAGAAGCTCTGAGGCTCCAAGGTGCCCTTTAACCTTTAACCAGACTGAGGTTTGCCTGGTGGCTAGAAGGATCGCAGAGCGAGGGGCACCAGGAGGGAAAGATGCCTTTAGGCTTCATGAAAGGAATGCGATAAGATGAGGGGGCAGCATCTAGCATCTGGCCTCCGGCCAGCCCCTCCTCCTCCTGGTAGGTGGAAAAAGACAGGTGAGAAAACACAGGAGGGGTGAGGAAAGACAGCAGGCTGGGTGGGGGCAGAGAAGGGGGTCACGTGGAGGTGGGGCATCAGGCATCTTGGGAGTCAAGTCAGAACAAGCGTTTAGAGAGAAAAGGCCTCACTTTCCCTGACTCTATCCTCATTGGAATGCGGAGTGTCTGCTCCCAGGCATCCAGCCCTTGGGGGAGAAAAGTTGAGCAGGAAGGGACGTCCGTGCAGGAGGAGGAAGGGCTCCTCTGGGCTTGGGCAACTCCTGGTATGCACAGCTTCAGGAGAGAGCTGAAGCTCTGGACCATAGGAGTGCCAGAGAGAGGAGTTTGCTTACCCAAGGCTGCCAAGTTTGTCTTTGCGCTTAGTTTTTGGTGTCTGGTCCCTGGGCCTCCCGAGCACACCCACTGGCTGTGCTGGACCCTTGATAATTAGGTGGGTCCAGGGCGTTCACTGGGCAATCTCGGGAGTCAGGAAAAGAATGAGGAATAGTGTGGCTGTTGCTCTGAAATGGCTTCCAGTACATTCCTCACCCAACTGCCTCAGGGCTGCTGACAAACACAGACATATAGGAGCCCCTCCGGATGAGCGAGTGTAGGGCCACCTGGCTGCAGGAGGCCTCCCACATCTCCCTCCGTCAGCTCTCTGCTTACTTAAGGCTAGTGGCACGCAAAGACCTCTCCAGCAGCTGCTACTATCCCTACCCAAATTGGACCAAAGTCCTGGCTAGGTTCCCTGTGAATAAATGTGACTCTCAGGGACCGTGATACATCTATTTAGATAGGGTGGTTTGGGCTGGACAGGCCAAGGAACCCCAGGGAGTAGGAAGACTTTGAAAGGGAAGGGCTTGGGCCCAAGACAGGCCCGTAAAGTAGGAAAGAGAGAGAGATCCCACTTGAAACCAGGACTCTGAGTTGTGGGAGATGGGGCATGGGGAACAGGGACTTACTACATGCATGGTGGTAACTCTCTACAGAAGTGTTGCCAAGTCCCCATGGGCATACAAAGATCCATTCATGGTAGACGAAGGGGTTTTCCAGAAAAGGTGAAAAGAATTGTTTCATCATCTCCGTGCCCTAGGCATTTGAGGGTTTATGGCGGCTGGTCCAAAACATGAGGGCATGGGACAATAGAGAAACCTGCTCCCAAAGGAATATTCTGGGCCCCAGCACCAGGACTTCACAGCTCTACTTCTCATGTTGGAAAGCCAGAGAGAAAGGCTGGCCTCAACTGACCTCTGGGTCACTTGGTAGTTGGTTCAAGGTAAGGCACTGAAGCCATAGCATCATGGACAACAGCAAAATGGGGACTCACTGGCCACCTTGCCACACCTACCGCCACCGGACCAAACCCACTTCCAATAAAAGTCCTTATGTTCACATGAGACAAAATCTCAGGAAGCCTGAGGCCCACTTAAGTTCACAGTCAGTGGGTATGCACGGGAGACCCAGAGACCAGACACCACAAACTACACGTGCAAAGACCAACTTGGCAGCCTTGGGTAAGCAAACTCCTTTCTCCGGCACCCTTATGGTCCAGAATTTCTTAAGGGCTCTTGGAATCTCAAGGTCTGTTTGCTTCCCTTTTGAGGAGGACCAAGGTGTAGTCGTCAATAAACAAGGAGAAAAGGATGGGAGAGGCGGAAATGGACCCCAGGAGGTGATTGAGAGAGACTCTGAGGGGGGCTCCAGGAAGGCAATGCCTCCCAAAATGCTTTGGGAAAGCCCTTGGAATAGAGAAAAAAATAACCTGGTTTTCTTCCTAGGCCTCCTTCCCTGACCTCAGCTTCTCCTCCCTGAGGGATTCCGTCTGCATTTGAATGAGGACCCCTGCTGGTCTTTTTTCCTTTTCTTTTCTTAACTTTTTTATTACCATATATTAATTGTACATAATAATGGGTTTCATCCTGACATTTTCACACATGTACATAATGTATTTCGGTATTCTCCTCAGATTACCCTCTCATTCCTCCCAAGTAGTTCTCATACTTCCAGTGTGTGTGTCTATGGTGTGTGTGCGCGTGTGTGTGCGTGTGTGTGTGTGCATGTGCACACCGATGAGTTTCCTCCTCCTCTTCTTCTGTGCTTGTTATTCATTGAGACAGGATCTACATTATATAGGTCGGGGCTAGCTGTCCTGAAACTCATCATGTAGACCAGGTTGGCCTGAAATTTACAGCAATTTTCTGACCTCTGCCTTCCCTTCAATTACAAGCACGCCCACCAGGCAAGGTTCCGGATCTGTGGTATGTAGAACTTTCTGAGGTCTCTCCAGTCCCCCATCCTCTGCTTCCCACCACTAGTCCTTTCCCACACTCTGCAGCAGACACCTGTTACTGCCCTTCCCCTCCCCTGCTGAGCAGCTGTTCCTGAACAGCTGGATGCTTGCGGGGCATTGCCCCCGGCCAAGCTGCAAAGACTTCCTCTTCTAGGCCTTGACGTCTCTGCTGGCCCACCAATGGCCCCCCCTTTCATATGTCCTTGGCCCCAAATCCTGGTGACCCTGGCACCCATGAGCTACCGCAGCTGTGGGATGCTTGCACCCTTGCCAGGAGCAACAGCTGCGACTGCTCCCAGTTTCCACAAGACCCAAGGTTACCTGCCTCTTATCAGCATGGGTGTGAGGTGCCAACCCTACCCGGCACTCCCCGCTTGTCTTCCTGTGGCCAGGCCTTCCTTCTGATGATTTCTCACATAGAAGTACAATGGCCCCCAGAGGGGAGAGGCCTCAGGGCTCTGTTCTGCACTGGTCTCTGCTTTCAATGCCCTGCCAATCCAACCCCAAAGTGGTAATAAGAGTGACCTTCCAAAGTCAAATCTACCCATGATCCTTCTCTGCTCAGGGCTCTCCCTGACCTCCAGGTGACAGTGGACAAGCCCCGGCCCCGCCCTGGCTGGCCACCTTCCCTTTCCTCTCCACTTTCCCTTAACACCCCTACCTCCTCCTTTTCTATCTTCCTGAATGCCCAGTGTATACTTCTCTCAACACCTAGGCCCACTGCTCCTTGCGCTTTCCTTCCACACAAGCCACATGGCTCCTCAGATATCCCAGTCACAAGGGACTCTAAGTTTCTGCAAACATGTCAAACATCTGCCAGCTTCTCTCAAGCCTTCCCACATGCTGACCCTTCTGCCCACGACATTCTTTGCCACTTGACCTATATCATTCTCAGCTTGTTCCTTGTCTCTGCATTTGGCCCGTCCCTGCTCCTGACACCTACTTAGCACGTTGTGTTGCTCTCTGTGGTTTAAGGTTTGTTTCTAAAACAGACTGAAGAGCCTGTTCTCTCCCTATCTTGCAAACTTCTCGTGCCTAGAGGTGGATCTATTCCTTAGGAGTCCTCTTTGTGTTTGTTTGTTCGTTTGTTTAAGAGTTCACTTTTATTTTTAATTTATTTTTCTTTATTTCATGTGAATTGCATGTGTGTCTGTGTGAGGGTGTCGGATTAGAGACAGTTGTGAGCTGCCTTGTGGTTGCTGGGAATTGAACCCAGGTCTTCTCCAAGAGCAGTCAGTGCTCTTAAGCGCAGAGTCCTCTCTCCAGCCTTAAGTTTATTAATTTTAATCATATGTATGTGTCTGCCGGGCGGTGGTGGCGCACGCCTTTAATCCCAGCACTTGGGAGGCAGAGGCAGGCGGATTTCTGAGTTCGAGGCTAGCCTGGTCTACAGAGTGAGTTTCCAGGATAGCCA